>CAJVGC010000592.1:31390665-31557867 GCA_910822075.1 Senecio squalidus
AACCTGGTGATAAACCCGAACGGAGGTCGATCTTGGAGAAAACCCTGCAACTGGTCGAAAAGATCGTCGATCCTCGGGAGAGGGTATCGGTTCTTAACGGTCAGCTTGTTCAACTCTCGATAGTCGATACACATACGGAAGGATCCGTCTTTCTTTTTGACGAAGAGGATTGGGGCTCCCCAGGGGGACGAACTTGGACGAATGAGACCATGGTCTAGGAGTTCTTGCAACTGTTTCGACAGTTCCAGCATTTCGGGTGGCGCCAGACGATAAGGTGTCTTAGCAATCGGTGTTGCTCCAGGGATGAGGTCTATTCGGAACTCCACTTGTCGTTGAGGTGGTAGCCCAGGCAAATCCTCGGGAAAGACTTCGGGATGATCCTTGACTACTGGAATATCTCGGAGTTGAATCTCGGAAGGTTTACGCTCGACGACGTGGGCAAGGAATGCGTCATAGTCCCTCTGGAGGTACTTGCGCATCTTAATGGAAGATACAATGCGGAGTTGTCGTCCAGGCTTGTCTCCCTGAACAACGAGAGTCTCTTTTTCCGAAAGAGGGATACGGATAAGCTTATCGAAACAAATGATTTCCGCTCGGAAGTGAGATAGCCAGTCCATTCCAACGATAACGTCGAAACTGGAAAGCTCGATAGGAATCAGGTCGATGGGGAAAATTTTGTCAGATAGGCACAGGGAACATCAAAAGATTATGTCCTTAGCTTCAAATTCTTGGCCGTTAGCATATTCAACGGTAAAACTATCCTTAAGAACTTCAGATTCTAACCCTATGAGGGGTCTAAATTCTAAGGAAATGAAACTTCTTTCGGCTCCTGAGTCGAATAATACGGAAGCAGAGTGATTGTTGAGAGAAAACGTACCAGTAACTGCATTGGGGTCCTGACGTGCTTCCTCAGCCGTTAGCCCGAATGCGCGACCCCTACCCTGCCCTCCTTGATTCTGTGGAGCTCGGTTGAGCTTAGGGCAGGTATTGCGAAGGTGCTGGTCGCTTCCGCACTCGAAGCAGGTTCGTTTCGGGGCTGGAGTAGCGAACTTGTCAGGGCAGTACTTGGCATAGTGCCCCGTCTTCTGGCACTTGAGGCATATGGGACAGTTCCCGAGATGGTGGAAGTTACACTTGTCACACTTTGGGTGTGGTCCGGTGTAAGTCCCAGATTTAGCTGGTGGTGCAGGTGTAGGTGCGGGTGAAGCAGTCACGGCGTAGTTTCGGGCCTTCTTGTTGCGATCGCTTCTTCTCGGGGTTGACTCGGCCTTCCTCTTCTCACCAGTCTCCTTTTTGGAGGATCCGGGAGCGGTGAGGAGATTGCTGGTAAGACGATGGGCCAGGATGATTGCGCTCTGGAGGGTCTGAGGTTCAGCCGCCATGACCATGCCTCGGATTTCCGGAACTAGACCAGAGATGTATAAGTCGATCCGGTTCTCCTCGGGGGTTACCAGCCTTGGAACCAATCGGGCGAGTTCGTGGAACCGGGTAGTGTATTTCTCAATATCATTCCCAACCATCTTGTGGTCCCACAGCTCAGCCTCGAGCTTCTTAATCTCTCCTCTTGGGCAGTATTCCTCTATGAGCAAGTTCTTGAAGGTGTTCCAGGGAAGGGCATAGGCATTATCACGTCCTCGAGTTTGGACAACAGCGTTCCACCATGACAGAGCTCGGCCATGGAACACGCAGGACGCGTATTCCACCTTGTTTGCCTCGGCACATCGGCTGATGTGCAGGACCGATTCGATGCTTTCGAACCACTGGACCAATCCTACAGCACCAGTTGTGCCGTGGAACTCTTTTGGCTTGCAGGCCATGAAGCTCTTGTAGTTGCATGGAGGAGGGTTCGGATGCTGGTTCTGGTTGTTCTGCTGTTGCTGTTGTTGTTGCTGCTGCTGCTGCTGATGCTGATGATTGTTGACGTTGGCGTTGATTCCGGCGGTGATCTGTGCGATCATGTTAGGCATAGCCGCGTTCAACTGCTCGGCAACTTGTTCAGCGATGATGCTAGCATTAGAGCGAGGAGCCATGATTCTACAATCAGGAGAACAAATTTAGTTTAGAACGTACGAATGGATTATGATAAGATTAAAAGTTAAGCAACCATGGATAGTTATAGCACGAGATTAAAATGACTGATCAAATAGTACACGCAAGATTAAGATTTGAGAGGTAGAATAGTAATGATTGTAACAAGCATAAGATTCACAAGATAGGTAACAATAGATAATAGTAAATGGAACTTCATTCATTAATTAAAAGAGTCGAGTACAAGGTTCGAATAGAAAGTACAGTACGATACATAGAGAATGATAGATACTAGCCTAATCGTACACAACGGAAAATTTACGACTAGCTAGAGGTATGAACGGCGGATGTCCCTAGTGACTTCGGTCGAATATCATCAAGGCGACGATGGCTATTATCAGCGCTCCCATGGCCCAGATGACGTAGATAAGGGTTTGTACAGTCCGGGCGGTGGTTTGGGCCGTCGAGATGATCCGGATTGCCTGTTCTGCCAGTTTGTGGGTTTCGTCAGAGGCTTCGAATAGGTGAAGGGCCTGTTGCTGAGTTTCGCCTGCAATCCTCTGAACCTCGTGGAATACACTGCGGAATGCCTCGGGTGGAGGAAGTCGGAGGTTAGGGGGTACTCCGGATGAAGGTGATCCGGCCCCTCGGACACGACGCGTGTCCTCTAGGAACTGGCGTTCCCATGGGTAGACTTCCATAACTGGAGGGTGTCCGGCTGGGTTGTACGGGTCCACGGATGGCTGACGAGGTGCGGGTTGGAACGATCCTGGATGCCGAAAAGGTGTCGCATTAGGTGTCGCGCGAGAGGGTGGTAACACAGTCCTCGGGCTAGACCCGTTGCTGCTGCTAATAGTCGTGGAGGTATCTTCGGTTGGTAGAGACGATTGAGACATGACAGATCTGAGACGTATAAAGTTTCGTGAGTACTAGAGAACACAAAGAAAAGATGAAGGACATGTGTAATGAAATGCATGTACGGGTCAGTCGCGTGAGAATCGGGAAAAGACAGTGCCGGGAATTTTGACTCAAAACCGTTAACATTAGTAATTACGTTTCGTCTTTGCATAATCATTTTGAACTAGGCAGGGGTGATCAGGCCATGCGTAGTTAAATTATAAGCATGCAAACCACGAAATTAATTCTCTAAAGTTTAGACCCATAAGCGATTTTCCGAAAAGTCTTGGTTATAGTTTGGTTTCGAAAATTTTTGAAAAAATTTTTAAAACCGTTTTTCTCTATAACCTGTGCTCTGATACCAAGTCTGTCACACCCCGCTAAAGCGGAAACACGGGAATGTGAAGAGCTGGAAAATCATGTCACAGGTCATATAAAACATAACGGTAAAAGAGTCATTCATTGAAAATAAAAAGTGTTGAAAACCCATTCGAACAACCAAGAGACAAATAGTTTAATACATTGACACACGATTAAAATGTTTCATAAAAATTCCCAAAATAACTGGCCAAGTCTTTTCCCACTATGGTTCTCCCGCGACCGCCTTGACCCATCCATGCCATGCACCTCAGACTTACACTAATTTCCTGAAACATAAGATAAAGTGTCAACTACGAAAACGCAGTGAGTGAGTTACAGTTTAAATAGTCGGCATAAAAGTATGAGTAAAGTATATAAAGTAAAAGTTTTCCCATAAGGGAGATTAGCGGAGAATAGTCGCTTAAAAAGTTTATATACTTGTAAAGTTTAAGTAACGGGCGAATTGTGCCCTAACTTGTAAAGACTAAATAGAATCAAATTTAGTCGGATAGTAGAAGCGGATAACAATCGCTAAAAATTTATAAGTTTATGCGTAAGTAACTAAATAGATTTCTTGTATCAACCACTTGGCATCTATAACTTAAGTGTTCACACTAATCCGATTATCAACCGAGCGGCCCCAACTCCCCGCCTCTCAAACGGGAAGTTAAAAGAGAGAAATTCAGTAATATGTACTTAGACTGCCATCTAAGCAAGGAACGGTTCTTTCCTAAGTATCGATACCCATAATTACTATACGGCTTAAGTAGTTAATAGTGTGTAAGAGAGAAACTAAAGCATAATTGGGCACTATGAAATTTTATTATAAAAAGAGAGAGAATCAACATCACTTAGAAACGTGTTATAGTTCCATCAAGGGTCGGTTACGCATACAAGTATCAATAAATAGTTGAGTTAAAGAGACGAAACAATAGTTATAAATAGAGAAAGAAATGTTTTACGCATAAGAAACTAAGTAGACGTTTCAATGTCAAAGTTTAGATAAAGTCAAAGTCAAAGTTTAATAAGTCAAAGTTTAATAAGTCAAAGTTTTGATGTATTGCAAGTTGTTTTATAAAGCATAAAATGCAATTAATCTTATGTTTCCCCCAAATTCATGTAAAACATATAAAACAAGGGGTTGTAACTCACGGATTGCGAAGAGATCGAGTACTCGGAAATTCGGTCGGAATGTGTAAGCCGGGAATCACGGATTGCCTATTAATACCAAGGTAGTTTAATGAGTTGTTATATTATTAGGTTCTTATATAATAATATAGGTAAAATGTCATTAAAGTGTGAGTGTCAAATTTAAGTATCGTCGAAATGGTCCAAAAAGGTAATTGTCACGTTTTGTCCGAAAGTCCGATTTAACGTTTTAGGTTATTATATCTTAAGTGTTTTTGCTCGCTGAAGTGATTTACAATTTCTGATGAAATTTGGGCAGCGCTTCCGCGCCCAAATTTCATATCCAAAAATTGCAAATCAATTCCGCTCACAAATCACCTAGAATACGATAATACATATTTTATAGCTTATTAGAGTCCAAATAGTCCAACACAAGTCATCTTTATTATAGATTTCATTCATCTCAGTCCCCACATGATTTCAGTAAAAAGTCCAGAAGGTAATATATTCTAAAAACGAGCAAAACGACGAGTTTTCGGGAAGACAGCAGCCCGGTGCGCAGCACCTGTCAGGGGGTGCTGCGCACCTCCTTGCTGTTTTCCCGTTTTTGTGATTTCTTTTGTTAAAAACGTATTTTCACCCATAGATTTCGACATGCAACCGGTTAAAACTTATTAAAACATCTTTTTAACAGTTTCTAAAGAGTATTTGGTTACAAATCCGTGGATCTAAAGATTATTTATGTTAAAAACGTTTTTGACCGTAAAAAGTCATAGATTTATGTAAAAATACATTTTCAACCGTTAGATCTTACATGCAATTGAATATTTATGTAAGAATAGTAAAAATAAAGAAATCTACCGGAGGGAAAGCTTGGATGATGAGTTTTTGGTCGGATTTGGTCTTCAAAAACTTTTGCAACCGTGGTCCTTTTTGATAAAAACGACACCCTTGGCTTTACTTGATGCTTAGAACGATTTGTATGGTTTAAATATGGGTTTTAATGGTTGGAATGTTTCTGGAGATGGGGTGTTCTTGAGAGAAAATAGAGAGAAATTGAGAGAGAATGGTGTGTGTGTGTTTTGTGTTTTTGTAAAAATGAATAAGAAAAATGAAAAGAAAAGATAAATGAGGTATGGGGAGTGTAAACCTGGTCTTGGGACAGTACAATTGCAGAAAATGGGCGTTTGTGATTGGCTAATATGGGTGGTGGTGGTGTAAAACGAGAAAAGGACTGAAATTGTAAATATTTTGAAATCCTGGCGCGAGGTGCTGCGCACCACTTCACTGGGTGCGGCGCACCGGGCCATTTTTGGTCATTTCGAAATTTTCGTTTTTGCGTTATTGCTTCGTTGGACCTTTTTGTTAATTATAAGTTGTTGGTTATGATAAGTTATGAACTTAGGAAAGTTCAATAGGTGTTTTCTTGGTATTAGGACTTATAATTTTGATTCCGGAAGTTATTTCGACACTAGTTCCGACAAAGTATAGACTCAAAAGTTACGATCCAAAATAGAGCGAACGAGACAAAGAAGTAACTAACGTTTCGAACTGATATCACAACAGAATAAGTACCTGAATTTTGACGGTTGTCACAGAAAAGCATTTTGGAAAACGGTGAAGACGAGTGTCTGGTTGATAGTGCAACAACAAATACCATTTTGAAAAATAAAAAATATTTTTATGAATTTCATATAGCAAATGCAAATGTCAACACAATTTGTGGTACTAGCAACTTGATTGAAGGTTCTGGCAAAGCCTGCATTGTGTTACCTAAAGGTACACAATTAATAATAAATGATGCGTTGTATTCTAGTAGATCGAGGAGAAATCTACTAAGTTTCAAAGATATAAGACGCAATGGTTATCATGTTGAAACCATGACTGAAAATAATATTGAGTATCTCCAAATTACATCCATAAATAATGGAAAAAAGTCCATAATGGAAAGAATGAAAGGTTTATCTTCTGGATTGTATTTTACATGCATTAACCAGACAGAAATAAATATAGTTTCTACCCGAAAGGGTATCGATCCTAAAATATTTACCCTTTGGCATGATCGACTGGGTCATCCAGGTGATATAATGATGAGGAGAATCATTGAGAGCTCAAATGGGCATCCATTAAAGGATCTCAAGGTCCTGTTATCAAAAGATTTATCATGTGGAGCGTGCTCTCTTGGAAAAATGATAACTAGGCCCTCAATGAATAAAATTGAAAATGAATCTCCCTTGTTTCTTGAAAGAATTCAAGGAGACATTTGTGGGCCAATTACTCCTCCATGTGGACCATTTAGATACTTTATGGTATTAATTGATGCATCATCCCGATGGTCTCATGTCTGTCTGTTAGCATCAAGAAATGTTGCTTTTGCAAGGTTACTTGCCCAAATAATTCAACTAAGAGCACATTTCCCAGATTATCAAATCAAGAAGATTAGGCTTGATAATTCAGGAGAATTTACATCTCAATCATTTAATGACATCTGTATGTCAATTGGGATTAAAGTTGAGCATCATGTAGCACATGTGCATACACAAAATGGTCTTGCTGAATCTTTAATAAAAAGATTACAACTAATTGCTAGACCATTACTTATAAAATCAAAATTGCCATCTTCTGCATGGGGACATGCTATCTTACATGCTGTTGCTCTTATTCGATTAAGACCAAGTGCATCTCATAAGTATTCTCCACTTCAACTGGTTTCTGGAAGAGAACCAAATTTGTCTCATCTAAAAGTCTTTGGTTGTGGTGTATATGTCCCAATATCACCACCACAACGTACAAAGATGGGACCTCAAAGAAGATTGGGCATTTATGTTGGTTTTAATTCTCCATCAATCATCAAATACTTGGAACCATTAACTGGAGATGTTTTTACAGCACGTTTTGCTGATTGCCAATTTGATGAAACAATGTTCCCAATCTTAGGAGGAGAAAATAAAAAGTTGGACAAACAAGATGTAACTTGGAATGCATCACAAATATCTTTTCTTGACCCTCGGAGTGGTCAATGTGAATTAGAGGTTCAAAAGATCATTCATTTGCAACAAATAGCAAACGAATTACCTGATGCATTTACGGATACAAAAAGAGTTACTAAATCATATATTCCAGCTTTAAATGCACCTTCTCGGATTGATATTCCTGAAACTCTAGATGAGTCAAATGTACGCAGAAAGCGTGGAAGACCAATGGGTTCAAAAGATACGAATCCACGGAAAAAGAAAGAGCAGAATACAACTGGAAAAGCTCAAGGAGTTGTTATAAATAACATCCCAAAAGAGATTAAAAATAACACAGAAAATGTGGATAAATCTCTTGAAGATGACCATGTACCTACTGAATATGAGATCTCAATAAATTTTGTACAAAATGGTACAACATGGAATCGAAATGAAACACTTGTTAATGAAATTTTTGCATATGCTATAGCAAGTGAAATAATAAATGATGAAATTACCGTGCCAAAAACTATTAGAGAATGTCGACAAAGAAATGATTGGCCAAAATGGCAAAAGGCCATACAAGCTGAACTAGATTCACTTGAAAAACGCCAAGTATTTGGCCCTGTGACGTTAACCCCAAACCAGGTGAAGCCGGTAGGCTATAAATGGGTATTTGCGATAAAAAGGAACGAGAAAAATGAAATTGTTAGATACAAAGCGAGACTTGTAGCACAAGGTTTCTCACAAATACCTGGGGTAGATTATGAAGAAACATATTCACCTGTTGTGGATGCAACGACTCTTAGATATTTAATCAGTCTTGCAAATGTTGAAAGGCTCCAAATGCGCCTTATGGATGTTGTCACATCCTACTTGTATGGATCACTTGATAGTGACATTTACATGAAAATCCCGGAAGGAATGAAAATGCCGGAAGCTTGTGAAAATAAACCCCGTGAAATGTTTTCAATTAAATTGAATAGATCTTTGTATGGACTTAAACAATCAGGACGAATGTGGTATAATCGTCTAAGTGAATATCTTTCAAAAGAGGGATATAAAAGTAAACAGATAAGTCCATGTGTTTTTATTAAAAGATCAAAGGTTGGTTTCACAATCATTGCAGTGTATGTTGATGATTTAAACATCATCGGAAATCTTGATGAAATTGAACATACTGCAAATTTGTTAAAGAACGAATTCGAAATGAAAGACCTTGGTATGACTAAATTTTGTCTCGGATTGCAAATTGAGCATTTGTCAAATGGAATATTTGTTCACCAATCAAACTATACAGACAAAATATTGAAACGGTTCAATATGGATAAAGCTCATCCACTAAGCTCACCAATGGTCTGTCGTTCACTTGACCGAGAACTTGATCCGTTCCGCCCCAAAGAACATGATGAGGAAGTTCTTGGTCCTGAAATTCCCTATCCAAGTGCGATTGGGGCTTTGATGTACCTTGCTAGCAATACACTCCCGGATATTGCATTTTCAGTAAACTTACTAGCAAGATATAGTTCCGAGCCAACACGCCGACATTGGAATGGAATTAAACATATTTTTCGTTATCTTTGTGGTACCCGTGATATGGGATTATTTTACCAAAAGAACTCAAAATCTAAGTTGGTTGGATACGCTGATGCTGGCTACTTGTCCGATCCACACAAGGCAAGATCACAAACAGGTTATGTTTTCACTTATGGGGACACCGCAATTTCTTGGAGATCGACGAAACAATCATTAACTGCTACATCATCAAACCATGCTGAACTTATTGCACTTTATGAAGCCGGTCGAGAATGCGTTTGGTTAAGATCGATGATTCAGCACATCCAAGAAGAATGCGGACTCGGGTCTATCAAAGGAAATCCAACCATATTGTATGAAGATAATGCGGCATGTATATCTCAAATCAAGGAAGGGTATATCAAAGGCGACAAGACAAAACACATTTCTCCGAAATTTTTCTTTACTTATGATCTACAAAAAGATGGGGTTATTGATGTTTGTCAAGTTCGATCAAGTGACAATTTGGCAGATTTATTCACAAAATCGTTGCCAGCGAAGGTGTTTGAGCAACTGGTTAAGAATATTGGCCTTCGACGTTTAAAAGATATACATTAATTTGAGGAGGAGCATTATGCGCACTGCACTCTTTTTCCCTTCATCAAGTTTTATCCCATTGGGTTTTTCTTGGTAAGGTTTTTAATGAGGCAGTCTATAGCGTATAATAAACGATGAATATCCAAGGAGGAGTGTTGTAAAATATTAAATGGGCCATTTGGGTCCAATGGACTATATCTATTCATCTCCTGTATTTAGATGTAACCTAGGGTTTCTAATCCTATATAAGAAGTGTCACTGTAATCCCTGAGAGAATCTCTATCAATAATAATTCTCCATTTCTCCTCAATTATCTTTGTCATTGTACTTTATTTCTTAACAAGATAAACTAAAAAGTTTATGTTATTGCATGGACATAATCATATTATCAAACCTACGATTTAATAAATATGTAGAACTGACAAATTAAAAAAGATTAATAAACAATAATACTATTAGTACGAAGTTTTTAAAAATAAAGACAAAAAAGTGAAGTTTGCTTAATTAGTTATTGAAATAAAAGAGGTTATTCTTCTTTTTCTCTTTCTCTTTTTTGTATTTGTTTTTTGGAAATATGGTTTTATATTAAAATAGACAATAATTTTTTTTTTACTTAAATGGGGGAATATGAAGATTATAGTGAAAAGATGAGAAATGTTAAGGAAGAAAAAGATAAAATAATGAAAATATTTTATTTATCTTTGTTTAAAAAGAGCTAAATTGATTCTTTTAAAAATTGAGGGGTTAATATTAATTTTGAAAGATTATTATATTAGGAAGTATATATAAGTTCATTTGGTTAAAACAAAGAGTTGAATGATTAAATTAATTAAAATAAGAGATAAAATTGATTTTTTAAGAAGATAATGTTACTAGTTTATAATTTTAGAAAAATCTTTTTATATCTTTAATATAATATAAAAGAGGGGCCTTAAATGCCACATGGCGAATCAAGATCCGTTGGATGGATTAACCTCTTTGATGTCAGCCGTTAGATCAGATTGATGATGTCATCAAATATTATTTTCATTTTAGTTGTCCCACATCGCTTCAGGTATGAAACTTTTTCATACTTCTAGCCTATATATATCATATGCCTTTAGTTTTTCCTACTTTGTCCCACATCGCTTCATGTATGAAACTCTTTCAGACTTCTAGCTTATATATATCATATGCCTTTGGATTAAAATATAGTTCGACGGTAATTTTTGGGTCAATCGGGTCACATCCGAAACCCGAAAAACTGGAACTATTCTATCCGAAACCCGACCCTATTTATGAATCGGGTGTTGCCTTAAATGCCACATGGCGAAGTAAGGACCCTTAGATGGGTTAACTTTTTTGATTTCAACCGTTAGATCAAATTGATGATGTCATCAAACACTATTTTCATTTTACACCCTTTTACAAAACATAGTTACATTATCTCTTTAATTCCAATCTCTACTTAAATAAAATAAAATTCCAATTTACTTAAAAAAATTTCACTCAATTTGAACTATGATTTACATTATTTTTATTTAAAATCTCCTAATAAAAAATATTAAAACATGTGTATAAACGTAAAAGTGTTTTATGTTATTATAACTATAAACAACATGTGTATAAACGTAAAGGTATATATATGTTATTATACGTATAACATTGTGTTTTTATAATAACCTAAAATCTACATAAACATAAAGTTTATAATTCAATTTTTATTTTTTTCCGCGCTATCGCGGGACAATTATAATTATAACAACATGTGTATAAACGTAAAAATATATATGTATTATACGTATAACATTATTTTCTTATAATAAATTAAAATCTACATAAACATAAAATTTACGATTCAATTTTTATTTTTTACCGCGCTACCGCGGGACAATAATCTAGTATATACATATATTAAGATTAAGATATTAGTAGGGGCAAATGATCCGTGATGTAACATTAAATAATTTTTCTAATATAAAAGCTTTATGATCTATTTTTTATAAATATTTTTTTCTAACTTAAACCCATTAATTGTTTTTCTATTAATGAAAACAAAAGTTGAGCAAACATTTTGTATTTTAAATTCTTAATTGTATGCATCCATGTTAAATGATTAAGGATAAAATGGCTGGTAAATTCAATTTTTCTTAATCAGCTTTTGCACTTTATAGTAGAAATCAAGTCTTTTAAAACAATTTTTCAATAGAAAGATATAGAAAAATTAAGTCATGAAAATAAAAAATTTAAAAATATGAATTATAAAGCTTCTACATTATATAAGTTATCCAATATTAAAACTACGGATCATTTCTTCATTAGTTAGACTCTATAATAATTTTCTTTTTATCAAAATTGCATAGATTAAAGAGTATCAAGTCACGATCTCATTACTTAACCTTTTTATTCATTAAATTTTCCAAAAGATGTTCAAATCGAATTATCGAAATAGAACTAGAATAATAAAAAAAGAAAAAAAGAAAAAAAAAAAGAGGCAGAATGCTTCCTATTGTACATTGACTTCACTTTTGCTCTTATTGGCTCTCCTTGGCGGTGGGTGGGTCCCACTTCATGTTGAGTCAGTTGCCTTATCCGGGTTATTTTTTATTAATGAGCAACGACTTTCCGTTTATTACACGCTATACCCAAAAATGCCAAAACTGATTTAAAGTTTCTGTTTTAAATAAGTTTACATAATTTTTTTTGGAACGGCAATTCTCCTACGGGCCAGTAATATGCTCGCCTAAGAGGAAACCCTACGGGAGGAAACCCTACGGGCCAGTAATATGCTCGCCTAAGAGGAAACCCTACGGGCCAGTAATATGCTCGCCTAAGAGGAAACCCTCTGGAGAGGCTCGAACTCGAGACCTCTCCTTCACCAGGAAAACCCCTTACCAACCAGGCAGAACCTGATTGGCAAATAAGTTTACATAATTAGGGATTAACATCTTCACGTTACTTGTAACCATTGTCTAGTATTTAACTGAAAAAACCGTCTTTTCCGAATAAGAAAACCTACCCATTCATGTGCGCGTAACTTTTATGTAACTTGCTCTTTTAACGATTCAAGATGCTTAAATCTTTAGTACTAAAGATTAATTTAATAAATAAAAAAAACCCGTCTTTTCAGATACCTAGATATGAAAATTTATGTTATTTGTTCCAATAACAACCAGCGATCTTTTGTTTCAACCCTAATATAAATGGTAATTGATTTTTGAGTTATGTTAATAACAGTTTTGTATGCTATACTTAATTTTATTTTTTTTAATTTTTTTTATCATTTGGTTATATATTAATGAAGTGTTGATTCGAAAAAACAATAATTAAATTTATTAATTTAAATGTTAAAGCATAAAATAAACATTTATACACAACTTATACGGTCATTACGATTCTTCATTATATAAGGTGTTTCTTTTTATGTTTATTATTAGTGAAATTTAATTACTTTTGTAAAGTAATAAAAAAATAAAAAAATTATTTTTTAATTTTTAAATAATAATATAAAAAAGAAAGTGGATTGTACTTATAAATTATTAGCCAATAACACTACAAGTAAATCACAATCTTCTGAAAATAAATCTCACCTGCAAAAATCCAATCTCTACTTCCCAAAATGGAACGCCCTGATTTTGGGAAAATGGATTATGGGTACTCATTTTTCTTTTTCTTTTTTATATATTTTTTAGAAAATAATATTTGTTTATTTTAATTATTTTGTTAGATGCAAACATTATCGAAGACGATGTATGATTCGTGCTCCCTGTTGCAACGAGGTTTACGGTTGTCGCCATTGTCATAATGAAGCTACTGTACTAATCTCAACTCTATAAGATTTAATCATTGTTTATTCTTTTAACAAATGTTGTTATCATCGGAGGTCTCAGGTTCAAATCTTGGCACGCGTAGGACCGGTCGGTTTTAGAAATTTGTAATTATTACACTGTTCACCAATCAAATATTATAAAAAGTATTTTTGATTGGTTAAAATACGAAGTGGACATTTATTTTGTGATAAACAAAAATTTTAATGTAGACTCTTAGTTAGGGACGGAGGGAGTACTTTTTTTTTTTTTTGACATAACTCATTGGATTCGTTTTATGAAATTTGTTAAATGGATTTTTACTTGATATAATAATGGATTTTAAGTCAGTTAGTTATTACAGATTTATATTTTTTGGTGTTTGAATATTTGTTAATTATTGCTTTTGTTTTTCAGAATATGTTGAAAAATCCATCTGATAGACATGATCTCGTTCGATATGATGTGAAGCAAGTACGTTTTATAATTTGATTAAATTTAAGCTTTTAACTTTAAAGTGTTTTGTGATTTGATGTTCTGATGAAGTTTATGTTTCTTGCAGGTTATTTGTTCAGTTTGTGATACTGAGCAGCCGGTATGATATTGTTACGCAAAGTAGTATTAATTATTTTGAGTTTTGTTGATTAGGATTTATTTATGAGTGTTTTGATTGTTATACAGGTTGCTCGGCTTTGCACAAATTGTGGTGTTAATATGGGGGAATATTATTGTGAAATTTGCAAATTCTTCGATGATGATGTAAAGACTAACTCAATTTATCCACCATACTCATTTTTTAAGCAGCTTTTGTTTTACTAATGTTAACTGTCACGATGCAGATTGAAAAGGAGCAGTTCCACTGTGATGATTGTGGCATCTGCAGGTTAGTATAACATTTACAAGAAGATCTTATTCTATCTGTAATGCTGTTTATTAGTTTCGTCATCTGTCCTATCAAGATTTGTATTACAATAACTGGATATTTTTTACTTCTCATCCACGTTTTAATGAAAATTTATTCGTACAGGGTTGGCGGTCGTGAGAAATATTTCCATTGCAAGAAGTGTGGTATGCATCAACCCCTTCTACTTAATTTAGTTTATTACAGCGGTTTGCTCAGGCTTAATATATATGTTAAATACTTTGTCTGTTTATGTTGTGTCTTTCAGGTTCTTGCTATGCTCTAAGTCTTCGTAACAATCATTCGTGTGTTGAAAACTCTATGAGACATCACTGTCCTATATGCTATGAGGTTTCTTTTCCTTTCATTTTTCCCGTCATTTCTGTTTCTCGCCACTTTGTAAATTTTAATATTCTCACTACTGCATGTGCAGTACCTATTTGACTCGCTTAAAGACACTACCGTCATGAAATGTGGGCACACGATGCACTCTGAATGTTGTAATGAGATGCTTAAGCGTGATAAGTAAGCATTTTACTAAGTTTGTCGCTTCATTTATTTCATTTGTATATTTTAGCTAAATTTTGATGCTGTTTTCACAGTTTCTCGTGTCCTATATGCTCCAAATCAGTAATGGATATGTCTATGATCTGGAAACGACTAGATGAGGAGGTCTATTTATTGAACCACTGCATGTGCATGGTTTTACGTCTAGTTTCTTTTCCTTAATTCAAGTTTCTTTATTTTTCATTCTTCTCAAGGGTTCGCTTATAATGTATCAGCATTTAGCACCAAGTGCATACAAGTTGGTTTCTTTAATCGTCATTCTTCGTTTCCTTAAGTTGGTTTGTTATTTTTTCTCAGATTGAAGCTACTGTCATGCCGGAAGATTACAGGGAAAAGAAGGTACTAACTATTACCACCCTGCTTATTTTACTAAATAAATTGAAATAGAACTCGTTAAAAAATTTGGGAAATTTCAGGTTTGGATTCTATGTAACGACTGCAATGATACTTCAGAAGTCATCTTCCACATAATAGGGCAGAAATGTTGTCACTGCAGATCTTATAATACTCGATCCATCTCCGTTCCTGTTATTCGTCAAGAATAATCATAGCAGGCTTTTGTAGAACTGATGAGCGGTAAATCCCAGCCCTCATACATTTGACAAACAAATTCACCATAATTGTTGTGTCTCAGAAACTTATTTTTTGATGTAATTCTTTCTCCACGTGTTTGTGGATTGAATTGAATTAAACAGCTACAGTCAAATGACTGGTTGTATTGTACACAAGCTTGTATTATTTTCATATGTAATGCATACACTATAACTAAATGGGTCACATGTCGTCTGTCGTCTCAGAAAGTAAAAGTTCTTGGTTCTATCCACCTTATGTTACGGTTTGGTTTATCTGTCCAATTCTGGTAATTCACGATTTGGAAATGCTGGTTTTGATTAGACGAAAACAGTTTAGAGGTTAGTAAATTACTTGTAAGCGAAGACATGAACGGAATTCCCCCCACCAAGTTTAAAGTATCAAATTTCTGAAGTTTTATGACTTTTATCTTGTGGCAGGAACTCTGTGATCAAAAATCTGATACTTATGACACCTCTCAAAAGTTCTGGTTTGGAAATCCGTTTAACGATAATACGGAATCGTATCCTCCCTCCTTGCGGTCCTCTCGAGCACATGTCGATCTGATTAGAATGTGTTAACCTCCTTGATTCATAATTTAGATTTTTAAAAACTATGGTAGTTGACTAACTTAAAGTCTTCAATTAGTTTTATATTAAAGGAGTATTCTAATTAAAATTTTACAAACAACGAAGTTTATTTTAAATTGAAAATGAAAATATATATTAGAGTTAATTACATAAATTGTTTCTATGATTTATTCCAAATTACGGATTTCGTCCCTAAATTTAAAATATTGCATAAATCGTCCATTTTTTGAAACTAATTAGGTTTTTCGTCCCTAATTTCTAACGGACATCCATTTCAGGGACGAATTGTGAAATTAGTTAGCTATAATTTTAACGGAAATTATTAACGGACATCCATTTTAGGGACGAAAAGGGTAATTAGTTTCTAAAAGTGGACGAATTAGGTAACGTTTTAAACTTAGGAACGAAATTCGTAATTTTAGGTAAACCATAGGGACGATTTATGTAATTAACTCTATATATTAATAACTTGATTACAAATCTTAATTTTGAAGAGAGTTAATTGCATAAACTGTACCTATGTTTTGTCTAAATTAGATATTTCTCTATATTTTTAAAAGGTGCATTGAGAACTTTTCGATTTGTCAATTACCTAACGTATTAGAGACGATATTACAAAAAATTTCTCACATTAACCGAACGTGCACTCGAAAGATATATAATAACGAAACCCTTCAATCTAACTAAACCGAAGTGACGGTTTATGCAATTAACTTTTCGAAAAACAATGTTTATGAAAGGGAGTGTTTGGCTTCTAAAGTGAGATGAAACATCAACCAATCATTTGGATTCTTCTTTGATAGAAAGATGGATAGAAAAAAACCATTCCCATTCATCATTCAAACCATTTTTCAAAATTAAACCATGTCCACTTACACATCCTTCAACACCATAACACTCAATCCATCATCTCCAACATTCAAGAATCTCATTTCCTCAAATTCCCCAAACAAATTTCAACCATTTTCAATTCTACCCAAAACCCATTTCCCAAATCCAAAAAGATTCAATCTTGTCAAAAAAAGATTCAATCTTGTCACAAATTCAGCCCCAAAAAATTCATCATTTAGAGACAAAAACCCTAAAGATATCAATGTTTTAGTAGTGGGTTCAACAGGGTATATTGGTAATTTTGTAGTTAAAGAATTGGTTAATAGAGGCTTTAATGTAATTGCAGTTTGTAGGGAAAAAAGTGGGATTAAAGGTAAAAATGATAAACAAGAAACTTTAAGTAAGTTAAATGGAGCTAATGTTTGTTTTTCAGATGTTACAAATTTCGATTTTTTCGAAAAAAGTTTGGAGGGTTTAGGAGTTAATGTTGATGTTGTTGTGTCTTGTCTTGCTAGTAGATCTGGTGGTGTTAAAGATTCATGGAAAATTGATTATGAAGCTACTAAGAATAGTCTTGTAGCCGGAAAGAATTTCGGAGCAAAACATTTTGTTTTGTTGTCTGCGATTTGTGTGCAAAAGCCCCTTCTTGAGTTTCAACGCGCGAAGTTGAAATTTGAAAGTGAATTGGTGCAAGAGAGTGAGAAAGATGGTGAGTTTACGTATAGCATTGTTCGTCCAACAGCTTTTTTTAAAAGTTTGGGCGGGCAAGTTGAGTTAGTGAAAGATGGGAAGCCTTATGTTATGTTTGGTGATGGGAAGTTGTGTGCTTGTAAACCAATTAGTGAGCCGGATTTAGCTTCGTTTATTGCTGATTGTGTGTTGGAGAGTGATAAAGTTAATAAGATTTTGCCGGTTGGTGGACCTGGGAAGGCGTTGACGCCTTTAGAACAAGGGGAAATGTTGTTTAGACTTGTGGGAAAGAAACCGAATTTTATTAAAGTTCCGATTGAGGTAATGGATTTTGCGATTGGTGTTCTTGATTTTCTAGTGAAGATATTTCCTAATTTGGAAGATGCAGCTGAGTTTGGGAAGATTGGGAGGTATTATGCAGCAGAAAGTATGTTGATATATGATCCTGAAACTAAGGAGTATAGTGATGAGGAAACACCGAGTTATGGGAAGGATACGTTGGAGGATTTCTTTAAACGGGTTCTTGAAGAAGGAATGGGCGGGCAAGAACTAGGAGAACAAGGAGTTTTCTGAGAGTTTTCGAGTTTATGATTGTTTTTAAGGTATGTACTTTGCAAATATATTGTGAATTATATGCCGTTTTTGCATATATGATATCATCTGTTTTACAACGATAAAACTTTCACTGTTTTTGGCAGAATTTATATTACTACTTTTACTGTTGTAGAGTTTAAACGCCTAAAATGGCGATAAGCCAAGTAACTGAGTTTGTATCGTCACACGTTTACTTGGTTTTGGTTCATCGATATCCAAAAAGTCGTAATTATTAGCACATTGGTTATTTTTATCATAGCTTGTATCATTTATTTTTGGTAAGGCTAAAGGGAGTAATGCAACAAACTCACCACCAACTCACACTGCCACGTCAGCTTTCTCTCTCCAGAAAACAAACTCACCTTACTCAGGAAATAACACTCACCACGCACTCACCGCCAACTCACCTTACCAAACTCACCATACCATTTTCATTTAAATACTATTATTTATAAACTAAAAAAATTAATATTTACGTAAACGTAAACGTTAAAAACGTAAACGAAATTTAAAACTTTTATTCAAACGTTAAAAACGGTACACGAATATTAAAAAGACATTACAAATAAAGATTAAACTAAGCATTAAGAGACAAGTGTTCGATCAAATCGTGTCGAAGGTTTGAGTGTACTTCTGATGAGGTGATCCAACGCGTAACAGCTCGCACTTGTTCCTCATTTCGCAACGGGTCTTCCGGTTGATGTGCTTCTTCCGGGAACCATCTGGGAGATATCGCATATCCTTTGAATTTTCGAATCATATTATGTAATATGATGCATGTGTACATCATTTTAGTAATCTTGTTTTTATCCTGAGTTCGTGTAGGATTGGCGAGTATCGCCCACTTCTTTTTCAGAACACCAAACGCTCGTTCGACATCTTTTCTTGCTGATTCCTGCCTTTTTTTATACAAAATTCTCTTGTGGTCATTACTAGCTGGTTCAAGAATCGTCTTAACGAACGGGGCCAATTCGGGGTATATCCCATCAACAAGATAGTATCCACTTGGGTAGGTTACGCCATTAGCCTCGAATGGAATCTCTGGTGCCCGTCCAGTTTTGAGATCATTAAATAATGGCGATTGATGTAAAACGTTGATGTCGTTGTTCGACCCAGCCACACCGAAGAAAGCATGCCATATCCATAAGTCTTGCGATGCAACAGCTTCGAGCAAAATGAACGGATTCGAACCATGATCACGTCTAACGTATTGTGCTTTAAACTTGTACTGACAACCGAACCACTCCCAGTCTGTACAATCAAGGCTTCCTAACATCCCTGGGAACCCGTGCTTTTGTTCGTGATGCCGATATAGTTTTTCGACATCAGTAACTGTGGGTTTCCTCAAATACTCGGGTCCATAAATTTTTATAATAGCTTCACAAAAATGATCGCGAGATTCACGCGCAGTTCTCTCGCTCATTTGCATATATTCATCTAGAAAATCAGCATTGACGCCGTATGCCAATTGACGAATTGCAGATGTACACTTTAACAACCCAGACACGCCCATTCTTCCGGAACAATCCATACTGTCACGAAAGTATGGATCATGATCAATTACAGCAGCAACTATCTCGTTGTATAGAGGGCGACCCATTCGGAACGTCTTCCTAAATTTCTCAAGATCATACATCGGTTCATCGCTAAAAAAAGCGTTAACTAAACGCTGATGAGAACCAGTACGATCTCGATTTATAACATTTCTTGTTGGTCGGTTTGCTATTCGTCTTCTTTTAATAAACGAAATCGCTCGTTTAATCATAGTTATCTTACGACGGCGGCTAGTAACTTCTGCTTCTCCATCAAAATCAAGGCCCATAATCGTAGCCGAATTCATTTTCTAAAAAATAGTTATTGTGTGAAATGATATATTGAGAGAGTTTGGAATAAAATGAGAATGTTGTGTTTAAAAATGGTTGAGATAGTGGGTATTTATAGGTAAAAAAATTGGGTTTAAAAAAGTTTTTTTTTTTTTTAAAAGTATCCAACGGCAGATTTGGGTGGGGGGCCCCACCACTTTATGCCTCACCATAGGTGACTTTGTCACCCTTCAACCTCTCTTTCTCACACAAAGTCACCGCCACCTCATGGTGACTTTGTCACCATTTTTGATGGGGAATAAGAGTCACGCGTGACTTTGTCCCACTCACCGCCACCTCATGGTGAGTATGGCCTTACTCCGTTCAGCCTAAGGGTGTACTAATGTCGAGTCTACACAGACTCTATTACCAAACTCGAAGCATAAAACTTGAATGGAGCTCGATCAAGCCTTTATTTTCAAGCTGGAGCTCGACTTGTATTATTCGTCTTGATAATTTAGTGCTCGACTCGTTATTTCTCGACGTGGTTAGGTAGAATTGTATATATGTAAACTAGATTATTGCTCCCACGATAACGCGTATAAAGATAAAAATTGAATTTCATGTAGATTTTAAGTTATTATGAGAAGACTATGTTATACGTATAATAACCATATATACATTTGCGTTTTACGTCTTGTTTATAGTTATAATAGCATATACACCTTTACGTTTATATATATGTTTTGATATTTTATATTAGGAGATTTTAGAATTACAATAAAGTATTGAGCGATTTTATAAATAATTAAAATTATGTTTTTATTTAAGTTGAGATGAAATGAAAAAAATAATGTAATTATATGTTATAAGAGGGTGTAAAGTGAAAATAGTCTTTGATGACATCATCAATTTGATCTAACGGCTGAAATCAAAGAAGATAACTCATCCAAGGGACCTTACTTCGTCATGTGGCATTTAAGACCCCTCTTTTATTATATATTAAAAATATACATATAAACAATTAAACCAAGGATAGAAATGTAAAATGGTAAAAGATCAAAAAGCCTCTCTAGCATTACGAACTGAGTATGACTATGACCAATATTATTAGTTTACTTTCGGTGGTTCTCTTATTACAATGTAAATTTAATTGGATAAACCGTTCGTGTGTTTGATTGGATTGTAGTTTTCGTCTCTATATTTAGAAAATGTAACCATGTTTGACGCTCCAGATAAGAAGATTTTGTGTGGAAATCTGTCATGGTAGAAAAAGATTTATGTAATTAACTCTATAAGATGCTATAAGATGTAACTCATAAAATTATTAGTCCTGATATATTTCAGTTATGAAATTTATCTTAATATCTATATTACACAAAGTATTTCGATCTTAATGTCGAAATTTAACTATGATAATTACTGAACTATCCTAATTTGCAATCCGAACATAATTGAATATGACAACTCACTTTTCTTTTCTTCTATTTCCTTTATTGTCATCAACTAAACTTAAATAATTAATACAAATAACTCTATACATCCTAAAATATGAATTATTATTTTTATATTAAGCGTCATATATATAATAACTTTCGGTCTCGGAGAACCGGATTTAAAACCGTTATCGAATAATCGTTTTTATAGTCAAAAGGGAATAACTTAAAGCTTTTATTAGGCAAATGTTTTAGAGGTCAAGGGTCGAATCAAAATCTATTACAAGTAATAAAGCCGAAATACCATAATAATATATTTATGATCTTTCGGCTATATATTAACACTCATTTTTAATAAGAATTTCAAGTTTAAACGGGAAATACATCTTTTATGTAATAAATTACAATTCAAACAATAAGTTATTCGACACAACACATAAATAATGTTTTTTTTAGCTCAAAGGGCTAAATAAAAATCATTGTCCTAAGACCCAACACAATCAAATGATTTTACCGCATCAAAACAGGTATAAATATTTTATGGCGAGAATGAGTTTCATGCATGTTGAGCCCCATATACTATTACACTCAACATATTAATCGTAAAAAGAAAAGACATTAACAGAAATCGTTACCACACATAAATAAGTTATGGTGCGCCTTATGAGCCTTCATATTGCTGCCATGGCAAGGAAGCCTCAACATGACCCACGTTATGGTGTTTTGGAGATAGCGCCGATAAAGCTGTGTTTTTTTTAAAGGGCAACTTTTTGGGATTGGTTAAAATTATCTTTTTTATTTAAGTAAATTTTTCTAGTTAATGCGGTTTTTATATTAATGTATATTTTATCTTACAAAAGGAAAAATAACTGGTTTGTGATTGTAGTGTTATGGTGAAAAATAACCGTTGTGTCTCATATTATCGGGGTTGTGTCTCATATTATCGGGGTGTTTGTTTCGGCTTATTAAACGGGTCTATAAGTTTATGTAATTTTTTATAAGCTCATAAGTTCATTTTTTCCGGTTTATGAGCTTATGAAGCTGAACTTATGTCTTATTTAAAGTCATAATCTCAACTGGATAAACTCATAAGCCGAAAAAAATGGACTTATGAGCTTATGAAAAATTACATAAACTCATAAGCCGGTTATATAAGCCGAAACAAACACCCTTTATATGTAATGTTATGTTTGGATCACAACCATTTTCGAAGGTAGGCCAGATGGACGGCTGTCTAAGGCCTCTAAACATTTAGGAGCCCTCAAAATTTACTATTTCTATATATAACATGAAACTCAAATAGATTAAACAATGATTTCAATTGAATATGACAATCGAGATTGTTTATTAGAAAATATTAAAGGTTATTGTTTGATTTTTTTAGATAAAATTAATCTTTAGAGCCTCATTTTTTATATAGACACGTTACTCTGAGGGTCTCTAGACGGCCTTCTATTTTCAGGGCTTATGATAGACATGTTTTGTACGAGGCCTCTAAAAACTTAGAGACGACCCTGATTTAGATGCTATTAACGACTTATTTCTACAATATACTGAATTTGTTATAATGAATTTAAGCAAAAAAATATTAAAAAATGTTACGTATAGACTCAAGTATGAACCAACTTTCTCAACGACAAATCTGGAGTATGAAAACTCATTGGTTTGTAGAATATTCAACACAACTAGACATGCCATGGGGGCCATGCAGGTGTGAAAGACAACCACAAAACTGAAAACAATAATGATTTTTATCATCTCTTATCATTAGAGGTTTTAAATGATATCTCTATGCAATTTATATAAGGCATCAAAAATATATATTATATATATATTTTGTGAGACTCAGCTTGCACGAAGTCTTGGTCCCGTTAAAATATCCCGTGACCTCTGTTAAAATCTTCTTGGGATGTCACCCACCCCAGTATTAGGTTTCAAACCCGTGACCTCCCACACAAAGTGATAGGTGATAACCATTGAGACAAACCTCAAGGTATATATATATATATATATATATATATATATATATATGGGTAAATGTTAGCTACATCACAATGTAGCCAACCCCCTGCATTTCGTGAATAAAATTTCTCCTACTTAAATGCTTTTAAATTTGAATAATTCATACTTTCCTTTTATTTTCAAAAAAACCATTAATTTCTATAGTGATAATGTAGCCATGTTAGCTACATGGTAATGTAGCCAAGCTAACCCCTATATATATATTGAATGGTTCATGCGACCGAATAGTTGCTTCACTTCCACAATGTGATATCGTGTCGATGAGCTCCGTAGAAAAAGTGACTATGTATGATTCTAATTTTGAGTATGAAAATTAAAATCAACTAAACAATAATATTTTGGATGCGACTTGAAAACAAATCTCATGAAACACAAATAGTCATGAAACAGATTTATTAAGAACCACAAATGATTTGTAGGCCTAAAATTACATATTTAGGGATTTAAAGATCTATTTTTACGCTAAAAGTATAAGATTAAAAATTTATAGTAGTGGTTTTTGGTTTTTCTTTTTAAAAGCTTCAAAACCTGCAAATCAAAAGATAATAACGAAACTTGTTTAAAGAAAAAACTATGGTCGTAAACGAGTTGAACGAACGTGAATGAGGCTTGTTCATGTTCGTTCGTTTAACTTTAAGCGGACAAACGAACGAACACGAACAGTTAAATGGACGAATTTTCGTGTTCGTATTCGTTTAAAAATCATGTTCGTGTTCGTTTGTGTTCGTTCGTTTAAGTGTTAAACGAACATAATAAACAATAAACAAATATAAACGAACAATCACATAATAATTACATCAAAAATATTGAATAAATATCATTTTATACTTATACTTATTTAATTATTAATATTTATTTAAGTAATTGAATATTGACCAAACAAAAAAAAAAACATTTTAACATTTTAATTTATATTTATATTATGTAGTTATACATGATAATTGTATATAAACGAACATAAACGAACGTTACCCAACATAATTAAATGAACATAAATAAACAAATATAAACGAACGTTCACGGACATAAATGAACAAATGGACTTTTGTTCATGTTCGTTTCTTTAGTTAAACAAACAAAATTGTGTGTTCGCATTCATTCGTTTAATAAATAAACGAATATAAACGAACTTTCTATCAAATAGTTCACGAACTGTTCATTAAATATTCGATTCATTTAGAGCCCTCCGAGAAAACTATACTTTCCATCTTTCATGTATATTTTACTAGTTCTATCCGACTTATCCTGGTTGAAAGATACTTAATGGGGCATTTAAGATGGTGTGAATAATGTGTATTCTACATACCGCCTTTGAATACCTTATAAATACGTGTATCGAAATGAACCTCCAATTATACCTACACTCTCTCTATTTTCTTTCTTCTCAATAAATCCTTCATTATAATCAATTAATTACTACTAAATTTTCAAAAATGGAGATGCAATACAAGGAAGGGATCAATGGTGGCCGCGTCTCGAACGGAGAAGGAAAGGTGAGGCGTTCGGATTTGGCCGTGCGGTTTTTAGCATTGGTGCTAACTCTCACAGCAGCTGTTGTTCTTGGAGTGAATAAACAGACAACAACTGTAACTATGACCATCGTTCCATCGTTACCGCCAGTTCCACTGCCCGTCACTGCTAAGTGGCGTCACTTGTCTGCTTTTGTGTACGTATTCTCGTTTTTGTCTTTGTCATGATCTAAATCTCCATTGCTTTTCCCGGGCAAAATAGTACGGTTAAATAATTATGAGTTTTGTTAAACATAGCATAATTAGAACGGGAATGTTAGTGATTCAGGGTCACAGTGACATCCAATTGGCCAGTATAGGTTTGTTTATGAAATTTGACATGAGAACCCTTTATCCCATTTGATGCATAATAGTATAGGATTTGTCACTTTGTTTAATGTTTTCGAAAAAAACTGTCTAACAACAAAACATCACTTTTAATATAATAACACGTTCACCGTAAAATTGAAATACCCTAATGTTGCATATAACATAACACTAAAGTTATTCTCAAATCATAATATCGAAATCTAAACCTACTTATATATTTTTATATTATGTGTTATTTTGAAAGAAAATACACATATAAATCGGCCATTACCATCAGTCCATCACTCAAGATTTATGACACTGTTGTCCAGCCATGACGACTCTATATAGGTCAATAACACGACCTATACACGATTTAGATTTTTTTCGGGGGGTAAAGGGAAGAACTTCTGCAAAATTCCGATTTCGATTCAGAGTCCTCTAAATCAAAGCTTTTTTTGTTGATTGTTACATTACCATCATTGTGTTTTCAAATAAATAAAAAATAAGAAATGATTAATAGAAATAACTGATATTTATATAAAATAAATCTAACTAGAGAATCTCTCGTGCTTCGCACGAGTTCGATTACAGTTTGTTTCCCATAACCTCCGTCGCATGCAAGATGAGGCCATGGTTCGTGCCCGGGTATGGGCTGAGGGTGTTTTTTTTGGTTTTTTTGGGCTTCGTTTGGGCTTATTATTGTTGGGCTTCCACGTCTTTTTTATTTCTTACTTCTCGTAACTTTTATTTTATTTTAAATAATACTTTTACGACCTTCCATCCCATCAGCTCCGGATCAAGTCATTGATCGAAGCGAGAAGAGGAGAGGATGTCGTTTATCCTACTCCGGATAAAACGACTAAACTTTTTGTTTTTTTACTTTTTTATCGAAATATAAATGTAGCTATTTGCTAAAACGATCCCGTTATTTATTATTAATCTGAGTACATGTTCGAGAAGAGGAGAGGATGTCGTTTATCCTACTCCGGATAAAACGACTCAACTTTTTGTTTTTTTACTTTTTTATCGAAATATAAATGTAGCTATTTGCTAAAACGATGTCGTCATTTATTATTAATCTGAGTACATGTTCGTATTAGTTGAATTCAAAAAAAATTCTGAGGGGTAGAAAGCGTAAAAGTATTATTTAAAGCTGAGGGGGGGAAAACATAAAAGCATATAAAGTGCAGACAGGAAAAACTAAAGGTTGTTTAAAGTTTAGGGTGAAAAAGCGTTAAATTTTTTAAAGTTGAGGGTGAAAAAGCGTTAAAGTTTTATAGTTGAGGGGGGAAAACGTTAAAGTTTTTAAAGTTGAGGGGGCAAAACCGGTAAATTCTTAAAGTTGAGGGACTAAATTTGAAAATACCAAAATATTAAAAAAACAATATTATGCACAGTTCCATAGGAACTTATGTAATTTAAATAGGGGGGAAAACGTTAAAGTTTTTAAAGTTGAGGGGGCAAAATCGCTAAATTCTTAAAGTTGAGGGACTAAATTTGAAAATACCAAAATATTAAAAAAACAATATCATGCACAGTTCCATAGGAACTTATGTAATTTAAATAGGAGGTTAATAAATTGTATGTTTATATTTTAAGCATTTAACGAGATAAGGTGTGAACGAGAATTATAATACCAGAAAAAAGGTGAACATTAATTATAACAAAATATATGTTATGTTATCCGAGCATTAATTACGTTGCCAGTTGCCTTTGTCTATGGATTGTTCAACTTTCCATGAACATGACCTATAACTCCCATTACTTTCACAAATAATTATTTTTTTTCTTTATCTTGTACGGGACTCGAATCTACCACCTCTAAGTCATGTATCAAGACTACAAACCGTTTGAAAGTATTTATTTAAAAAATCATTTTTCTTGATAAAGTGTCTAATTTATTGATTAATGTTACAGGTACTTTGTGGTGGCAAATGCAATAGTGTGTTCTTATACAGCGATATCATTAATCCTTACCTTGGCAACTAAAGGCGGAAAAAAGAATGTCACACTAATGATAACCATTTTCGATCTAGTAGTGGTTGCACTTCTCTTCTCGGCGATTGGTGCCACTGGTGCAGTTGGTCTTATTGGTTATGAGGGCAACTCACACGTACAATGGGAAAAGGTGTGTAATGTGTTCGATAAGTTTTGCCACCAAGTGGCAGCCGCGATGGTCTTGTCATTTTTAGGCTCTATTGCCTATCTTGCACTCATTGCTTTTGCTGTTTTTAACGTTTACAAGAAGCTTTAAGAACATCGAGTGTACTTAGTACTATTTACTTGAATCGTTTTTCGTTATTAATTTTATCCGTTTTTATTTGATTTAGTAAGGATGTAAGAGTGGTAACATTTCAATTGATACACTTTTCAAATATATTCTCCTTTTTTTTTTCTAGAAATATGGCAGCACACAACTTATTTATAGCATCAATAATGTATATTTTTGGACTATTTCTACGTAAAAAGGTTCCGACGAAACAATAAAGAGAACAAATGATTAAACAAATGTAGCCTAGGGGGTTAGGCAATATTTTTGTAAGAGCTTTCAGGTTCGAACATATATAAGTAACATAGTTATGTTCTAGGGAGGCAAAAAAAAAAGGGTCAAGAAACGGTTACTAGGATATTTCGATTAAGCTGCGTACATTCGAGTCAAAATATTTGTCCTCTTCGCACAACCTAGGCAAAGAAAAACCTCATTCGTTTATTTCTATATCAAATACATATCTCCCACCTCAATGAGTCGAAACACTTGTTATGGCCACACATTTGGTTAGTATTCTACTATATAATTCTGAAATGAAAAATGACGATTGACTTGATAATAATTGTGACATTGATTGTGGATATGAATTCGTATGGTTGGAATGGATATCAATGAGTTACAATTATTGTAGTGGTTGTGATATTGAATAATTTGTTATTTAGAGGGGAAAAAAATGCTTTTTAAAAAGAGGAGATTTGATATTTTTTTCGAAATTTTGTTTATCTTGCTTTGAAGCGTGGATAACCGATAATAAAAGTTATTTGAAAAAGAGGCATATAATAATGCATCATTTGCTAATGGGAGTTTGACTCATTGGTAGGAGATGATTCGCTCCTAGGGGAGGTCCCGAATCACTAACATAGCCGTTAAAAAAATGAAAATAATGCATCATTATTCAACATTGTAATTAATGTATCTTTTAAAATATGCATAGTCGCATACTACGTGGTCGACAAGAGACGTACAACAATAACATAATGACGTTCCCCGATTGAGATCACATAAAGTCTACTGGTACAGGAAGATCGAGTTGCGAGCAAACAAACGAAACTATCTCCTCGGTCAAAGCTCCGGTAGACAACTTGTTTATGGTCACAGAAATCGCAAACCTGTTATTCATGTCACAATAGCCTATAGATCCACCTATTCCCGAGTCACCGAATCCAATTACAGAACCATCACTTGTGTTACCTAAATAAAACCCGAGGCCGAATGGCCCTTCGGGGACGATCAAATCTTTATAATCTCCACTTCCCAAAAAGGCATCGTGGATTTTCTCTTTTGGGTTTGTAAAGATTTTAGTGTCGACTTCATTACTTGTATCGTACGTTTTCTTGGGAGGGGCTACACCACCATCAACTAGTGCAGCATAGTAACGAGCAATTGCACGAGCCGAGAAGTTTCCGTTGACAGCAGGTACTATCGCCTGGCGAAAATTGAGGGTGTTGGATATTGTCATAAGGTTGGAAATCATGTTGACGGTGTACGAGGATGGCATTAAGGTAGAGAATGAGCTGGCTTTCACGATTTCGTGATTTGGATCTAACATACTGAGATCATTTCGATCTATAGTAACAGTTGCAAGACGAGATTCTACACCTAAAGGATCGGTTAAAAAAAACATTTTAAATTATTTACTGAGTTGTGCAAGTTAATATTTATACGAATTATACATACCAGGAGGAACGCCTATATAAAGCTCGCCTTCAACATTAAGTGGACGAACAAAAGCTTCTTTTAAAACGTCCTGAAACTTCTTCCCTGATGCATGCTGCACTTTCAAAACAATCAAAAATTTGCATAATTACAAGAACACGACTTAATAAAAGGGGTTAATTTGTAATGAACATTACCTCAATGATTCCACCACATAGCCAACCGTATGATAGATAATGATAAAACTGTCGACTACCAGGTTCAGTCTCTGGTTTCACCATAGCAATGCGTTTTAGGCACTCGTCATAATCACAAAATAATGTAGGATATTCTTCAATGCCACCGAGAGCATTATGCAAACCCGCTGTGTGATTAAGTACATGATTAACCTGGGGGAATGTGGGATATTAAACTATCAAGCTATACGCAAAATACAAATGAAGGCAAACCCAATTAGTAAATCACTACATCCCTTTGATCTTGCCTAAATTTCAAGGCTGTTTGGACACAAGTTATAAAAATGGGCTGTATGTACTTTTGCCGTTTAATAAGTTTTGTTGGAACTAGTATGAAACTCCCAATTCAAATAAATAGATCAAAAAGCAATCCAAAGATCCACATTGTCACTAGCGGCTGTTCTGTAAGGGAAACAAAAAGAATATGTGATACCTTTATTTGATCTTTTCCGTTCGTACCAAACTCTGGCCAAATGTTTGCAACATTTTCGTCAAGCTTCAGTTTCCTGCAATGAAAATACATATTATTACTATAAGTTCATACCCTTTATCAGTTAACCCATTACACAATGCCACTAACAACAAAAAGTTGGACATAAGATGTTTGCTCAATCAACCCAACCCATTACGCAAGTTAATTACCCCGTTTCAAAACTCAGCCATTCTAGCTGATATGAAAACATAAGAACATACCCTTTATCGGCCAGCCAATGTATTAGTCCTGCTGTAATGCCCTTAGTTACAGAGAAAACAGGAAATAGACTATCAGGTTGAACTGGACGAGGATCGTCTTTTCCCAACACTCCTGCCGCAGTGTCAATTATCACTTCCCCGTTTTTGTATGCACAAACCTAAGAAACACAACCAATAAAACTAAAATTCATGTGGATTTGTGTGTATGCGACTCCCACAATCTCTATTGTGTGTATTCAACTCTTATTTTTTCACACACGATGTATGAACCGTTTTTTTTTAAACATCAAAACCGACTATCAGATAATGATCGAGTTACCAAATTGCAAATCTAAACAATCATCGCACCTGGATTCCAAGTATTTTACCAGCATTCTCTAATTTAACCAAGAAACGTCTAAGTTTTGCTTCTACATCAGAATGAACCGGACTGTCAAATAACCAACTTGCATTCGAGGCTGGTTCGTTATTCATTTTCCTGAAACATATTATATTCTATTAGCTAGTTATGTCTAAGTTACAGTTAGTAAATAGCAGAACCAAAATATCACAACAATTAGTGGTCGAGCAGTCGATTTAGTTACCAATCAACAAGTTTCTACCAAACTCTTTGAATCTCTAAACGCTAGCTGTTAAAAATGATAATCAGAGGAATGGAAGAGAGATTAGAAAACTGTTTTGAATTCTTGTTATTATTCTCAATTTATAGTACATAATTATATAGTCATATAAAATATAAAATGACTAAACGAGGAAATTACAATAAATGACATTAAAAAGAAAAAGCTGGAAATTAGCTAAGATAAACGTGGTCAATGGTTCTATTTTGGGATATGATGGAGACTGATCCCAAATATTAAATCAAATATTTCAAAATTCCCCATCCCAAATATTAAATCAAATATTTCAACATTCCCCTAGAGTTGAGTAGTGAGATTTCCGATACTTAACTTGCCAAGACAATGATTAAACACCTTCCCATTGACCGCCTTTGTTAATATATTTGTGAGTTGTTCTTCTGAGCGGACAAACGGAATCTCGATTATTCATGTTTCGAGTTTTTCTTTGATGAAGTGTCGGTCTACTTCAACATGTTTTGTGCGATCATGTTGTACTGGATTTTCAGAAATTTGAATAGCAGCCTTGTTATCGCACATAATTTTCCTGGGTTAGTTTGGAGGGTACCCGATTTCTGTTAAGAGTTTCCGTGCTTGAGAGAGCTACTACTTTTTGTTTCTTGCTTCTCCAAGTAACCAGATTTCCACCAACAAGAGTAAAGTAACCAGATGTAGATCTTCGTTTTTCTTTATCTCCTGCCCAGTCCGCATCGGTATATATTTGGGTGTCTAAGTGCCCATTTGCTCTAAACAAAACTCCATGACCAGGTGTTCCTTTGAGGTATTGGATAATTTTGCATACAGCTTCCATATGGGTAGCTTGAGGTTGATGCATAAATTGGCTTACAACTCCCACTGCATAAGCAATGTCAGGTCGGGTATGAGAGAGATAGATTAGTTTCCCTACTATTCGTTGATATCACCCCTTGTCGGCCAATTTAGCGTTTTCCTACATATAGAGCTTTTGATTCATGATCATAGGAGTGTCTACTGGTTTGCAATCATTCATCCTTGTTTCTGCCAGTAGATCAAGAACATATTTCTTTTGACAGATAAGAATCCCTCGTCTGGATCTCAGGACTTCGATCCCAAGGAAATATTTAAGTCTTCCCAGATCCTTCATTTCAAATTCTTTGAACAGGTTTATCTTCAATCTGGTTATCTCTTCTTCATCATTACCTTTGATTATCATATCATCAACATAAATAATTAAACATGTTTCAAGTTTATTTCTCCGTTTGAGAAACAAAGTATTATCTGAGTTGCTCTGCTTGAATCCATATTTCTTCATGGCTAACGTAAACCTTCCAAACCAGGCACGAGGAGATTGTTTTAAACCATATAAGGACTTCTTCAGGCGACATACTTCTCTAGGATTCGAATTTTCCACAAAACTAGGGGGAAGTTCCATATAGACTTCTTCTTTGAGTTCTCCATGTAAGAAAGTGTTCTTTACGTCCAATTGAAGAAAAGGCCAGCCTTTATTCGCCGCTATAGAGAATAGGACCCTGATTGTATCAAATTTTGCTACAGGAGAAAAGGTCTCGGAGTAGTCAATTCCCTACGTTTGAGTGTACCCTTTTGCTACAAGTCGAGCTTTGTATCTTTCAATGGTTCCATCCGACTTGTATTTAATAGTGAAGATCCACCGACATCCTACTGATTTTTTTCCATGGGGAAGGGTGCATTTTTCCCATGTATCATTTTTATTCAGTGCATCCATTTCAATTTTCATTGCCTTACTCCAGTTCTTAGATTTAAGAGCTTGTTCAACTGAACTTGGTAATTCTTCAGAACATATAGATTTGGCAAATGTCTGGGCTTCTGGTGACAAATTTCGACCGCCACGTGTGCCATCGGATATCGGGAACTTTTAGTTGTCTTTTCCGGAGAATACCTTTTTGGAGGAACTCCTCGATTCGATCTTGGGGGTAGAGTATACCTGGTTTGTTCAACCTGTGATGACTCTTGTTCTGCCATATGGTTATTCAAATCAGGAGTTTCAACATACTCAAACCCTTCATGGTTAGTAGATGAATCAGAGATAATGGGAATATTAACATGTTCTTGAGTTTGAGAGTCACTTACCTCTGACGTCAGGTTGGTAGGATCACTGTTAGTAGTACCGACTTCAGGACTTGTGGATTGTGACTCGTGGATACCGTGATTACTTTCTGATGATGGCATCCATTTTATCCAACTCAATGTGTCATCATATTACTTTTCCCCCTGACCAGTGTGTTGGATATTGTAGAAGTATTCAGTTTCGAGAAAATCACAGTTCATCGTGGTGTACATATGACGTTTGCTCGGACTATAGCACCGATAACCTTGTTGATTGACTCCATATCCGACAAACACACATTTCTCAGCACATGCATCAAGTTTGGAACGTCCTGACTTTGGTATGTGAACAAATACCGAACATCCAAAAACACGAGGTTCAAGGGTAAGAGTAGATGGAGGTTTGTGAAATTTAGATAGGGTTTGAAGTGGAGTTTTTAGGTCAAGGACTCTTGTTGGGAGGCGGTTCATAAGATATGTTGTTGTGGCAAGAGCTTCGGGCCGGAAGGATTTAGGAACTTGGGATTCAATCATGAGTGCACGAGTTATTTCTAAAAGGAAACGGTTTTTCCTTTCGGATACTCCGTTTTGTTCAGAGGTATGAGCACATGAAGTTTGATAAATTATTCCTTTTTCTTGACAAAATTGTTTCATGGAGGTATTAACAAATCCCCCCCCCCCCCCATTATCGGACTTAAGAATTTGTATATCACTTTTGAATTGGGTTTTCACCATGGCACAAAAACTTGTAAATTTTGAAAAATCTTCGGATTTATTTTTCAAGAGATAAATCCAAGTCATGCGGGTGCAATCATCAATGAATGATACAAAATAACGAAAATTTTGTCCCCCCTCAACTTTTGCCGGCCCCCACACATCCGAATGAATTAATAAAAAAGGTAAGTCAACCTTAGTATTATTTGACTTGAAGGCGTGTCTATGACTTTTAGCAAAAAAACATGTCTCACAATTCAAAGATTTATTCGGCGAGAATAATCTAGGAAATAAGTAATGCAAGTAACCACTAGACGGGTGTCCCAATCTTCGGTGCCATAACCAAGCTTCCCTATTTGTAGATCCATGAGCTAGCATTGCAGTACCTTGTCGAGTCACTTCATCCACATAGTACAGTCCTTGCCGTTCAGTACCACGTCCAATGATCTTCCCTGTCCTGATGTCCTGTAAGATACAGAAGGTTGGATGCATTAGAACAATACAATTAAGTTCCTTCGTAACATGACTAATTGAGAGCAAATTTGTGAGACAAAGATGGGACATAGAGACGATTTTTTAATTTCATGTTTGGTGAAATTTGAATGGCCCCTCCTCCTTCTACTTGGAGAACCTCTCCATTGACATCGAGCACATGTCAGATATTTCAAAGGTCATTGTATCGGTCGCACCACAATCAAATATCCATGAGTCTTTATTTTTTTCATTTTTTGTTGCCATGTTAACCTCCCCAATATTAAAGATATCCTTTTGTTTTAAATAGAAAAATTGAGAGTGTGAAGGGTCTGAGGTGTTACTCTCAAACCCAATACCTGCGTCGCCCCTTATTTCTCCCTGGTTTATCGCCGCACAACAGTTCCCATCTTCGACGATGCTTTCTGGAATTCCGGTGGGAGGATTTTGGTTGTGACGGATGGTGGTCGCCGGATTGCCAACGGCGACGTCGGCCTTCCCATCTCTTCCCTTTTTGTTTCCGTTGGCCCACCACTCCGGATATCCCACGATTCTGAAACATTGGTCTTTCGTATGCTTGGTCATGCCACATTCCTCATATTTTAATTTGCTTTTATCAACCCTAAAAGATGATGGGTCTGGTTTCTGGTCAGTGCGACGTCCTCTTGAGACTAACCCTAAACCATCGGAATCACTAGTAGAGTCCAGACCTGATGCTACCCCTTGTTGTATGTTCCCAAATATTCTTTGATGCTCTGTTTCTTTTCGGACAGCAGCATAGGCGGCTTCGGCAGATGGTAAGGGATCCCATAGGAGTATCTCTCTTTTAAGAGAATCATACTTTCGATCGAGTGCATTTAAAAATTGAAACAATTTGTTTTCTGACCTGATCTTGTTATAAGTTGCGATGTCGGTGGCACATGTCATCGGGTTTGGATCTCGCCGCTCAATTTCTCTCCAGATACCCTGCATCACAATCCAAAATTCCTCTAAAGGTACGCCATTCTGCTTGAATTCATTTGATTTAACATGGAGATCGAAAGTTTGAAGTTTGTCTTTTCCACTGCTATACGTAACTATGAGAGCATCCCATAGTGTTTTTGTTGTCGGGAATTCTGTTAAGTTACTAGCAAGGGCTGGTTCGATATTTTGGATCAGCCATGAAAAGACTATCAAATCATCTTGTTCCCATTGTTCATTGCTTGGTTCTGGTGGGTTTTGGGTGAGATGGTTTAACAAGGCTTTCGATTTCCCCCCTATGGCGACTCGTATCATTCGAGCCCATAGAGCGTAGTTTTGACTTGTGAGATTCAGGCTGATTTTAAGGCTATCGGAGAGATTTGGTTTGGGATTCTGGTTTTGAATTGGAACTCCATTTTTGAGGAGATTCGCAATTTGTATGGCTAGACTATTATCTTCTTCTGACATAATTTGAGTTTTGGTAGATGATGAGCATAAAGGATCATAATGGCTCTGATACCATTTTAAAAATGATAACCAGAGGAATGGAAGAGAGATTAGAAAACTGTTTTGAATTCTTGTTATTATTCTCAATTTATCGTACATAATTATATAGTCATATAAAATGACTAAATGAGGAAATTACAATAAATTACATTAAAAAGAAAAAGCTGGAAATTAGCTAAGATCAAGGTAGTCAATGATTCTATTTTGAGATATAATGGAGACTAATCCCAAATATTAAATCAAATATTTTAACACTACCCGAATCTCCAACCTTGATTTAGCAATCACACTTCAATCCCCAGCTGTAGTTAGTCAATATTAAATGTGGACAAAATATTTGATATCACTATAAATATGCAAGTGGGCACTTGCTAGATATGATTATGAGATAGAATATGGGTGGGGTTTATTTTGATAGTTGGTTATACCATTAAGTATCCAATATCTAAATCGACCTTCACTTCCTCCATTTAGATTAGGGGTGAGCATGGGTCGGTTTGGGTCGGTTCCGACCTTAACCCGAACCCAAACCGAAATTTCGGTTCCTGAAAGTTTCAAACCGTTTGGTTCGGTTTCTACATTGGTTCGGTTCCACTCGGTTTCGGTTCGGTTTGGTTTTTATTTCGGTTTTTGGACATGGGTAAGTTTATAGATTTGTCAAAGAAAACTTGTGAAATAAATCTCAAATGGAAGCCTATGTTACGCAATAATTGGCGGAGCAGTTCACAACTTATAACATGAAGTTGTGCATATTACTAGAACATAATAATATGAATCGGAAAACTTTAAACACAAAATTAAGAAAAAAAATACTATATATGGCTTAGTAAACTATAGCCTACATGGCAAAAAAAAAAAAAATCAAAATTGAAGAAATAAACCTATATGTTGCTGAGTATTGTGGCCTACATGACACCAAAAGATTACATATTGATAAGTATGATATTGACAATTTAGAAAAGAAAACTTTGAGTCTTCACTATTAGCATCGAGAGTTTGTGTGTTTAGGGAGTAATTAATTAGGATGATTTAGAATTTTAGACAATATAAAAAGAAAAAAATTTAAAATATCTACTAAAAGTGAACATATTAAAATTGACATACATTTAATGGTTCGGTTCGGTTTTTTTCGGTTTGGTTTTACCCTCCGACCCAAACCGAACCTTTTTTTTCGGTTTCTCAAAAATCAAAACCCAAACCATCGGTTTTTGTATTCGGTCCGGTTTTATGGTTCGGTTTTTATCGGTTTTTTCGGGTTTTGGGTTTTCGGTCCGGTTTTTGCTCACCCCTAATTTAGATTATGTTTGATGTTGCGTATTTTCAGCTTATGCATATAGCTTATAACAAAAACGTTATGAGTTTTTGAAATATGTACCAAAACAAAAATCAAAATATCGAATTTACCTTAACTAATCACAATCGATTTAAGATGAACAAGCTTCAACAAAACTCTTTGAATCTCCAACTTCGATTTAGCACATAGAGACATAAAACCATATGTTTCCTCTCCAATGTGTTCCTTTCTTAATACAAATAGAGACAGAAACATAATACATTTTTGGTTAACATAAGATTCAAACCGTTCATAGCATTTGTAATTGTCATATAAACCCTTTTTTATATATACAAATGTAGTATATGTCTACGGAATTTGATACCGATGGCTAGTTACTAGGGACAGATATCGACTGCTGACTGTCGGCCGTCTCTAAACTTTCATATAATTACTAGGGACAGATATCGACTGCTGACTGTCGGCCGTCTCTAAACTTTCATATAATTACTTTTAAAAAATTGTTGTTAAATTAAACATATTTGACCTCAAAGAAAAAAAGTATAACACATTGCTATTTCACTGTTTAACAGGTCGGATACTCTCTCCCTATAATGTTTGTCAATCAATCCTTTCTATCTATTTTTTATTTTCACCAAGCTTGTACCATTTCTATAATCATACTATAGGTTATTAATTTGTGTGTCATAATAAACAGAATAATATATACTTCATTTGTTCTAAAAAAATCAATTCATTTAATTTTTTTTATTTATATTTATTTCAAAATTATTAGTATTTTTTAAAAATAAATAGTTTTAATGGAGTAATCTTCAATTTTTCATTAAATATTTCAACTTCTTAAACTATAAAAGTAATTAATATATTTAATATACTAGGTTGTAGACCCGTGTTTATATACAAACACCTTTAAAAAATAAACTAAGAGCACACGGAGTAATAATTACGATTCTGGTGATTCTGAGATTACTTTTGCTGACGTGGCAGTGAGAATCATGATTCTGAAATTTTGGGTGGTATGATAATGAGGATTGTGGATGATTGTGGGACCCAGTTTTTTTTTTTTTCTTAAAACATTTAAATATAAGATTTTATTATAATAAAAAACAAAACTACAATAATTAAAATAAAAATACAAAACAATAAAAAAAATACAATACAATAATTAAAAAAAATACAAATACATAAAATAAAAAAAGCTAACGTTGTCGAGTTTGTGGGCAAATAAGGTGGCATGGTCCACGTCCAAGTAGCGTAATAATAATTGCCAAAGTAAACAAACACTAGCTGCAAGAACAAGTTCAACCTAATCCGATGATGGTAGAAAAAGACAAGTTGTGTTACATTTTGTTTCTGACGATTCAAGTGAACCAACCGCCTCTAACCGAATGCCAAGTCGATTCAACGTGACTTCCGACCCTCCAACAGTTGGATCGAATGCCAACAGTTGAAAGGGCGGAAATCACTTTGAACCGCCTTGGGATTCGGTTAAAGGCGGTTGGTTCAGTTGAACCGTCAGAAACTAAACGTAAGAGAAGTTGTCTTTTTTCTACTATCATCGGATTAGGTTGAACTTGTTCTTGCAGCTAGTGTTTGTTTACTTTGACAATTACTTTTAGCCAACTCGGACGTGAACCATGCCACCTTTTTTGTACACAAACTCGAGCGTCGAAGACATTTTTACTATTGGGAAGTGTATGTGATATGAGATTATAGATATAAAGATAGAATGAGACTGAAAAATGGTGTGATTTTTTGGTTAAAATGGGGATGTATTTATAGGTGAAATTTGTGAGAAAAAAAAATAATAATTAAATTTAAAAACCAACGGTATCATTTTTGACCGTTGGTGGTTTAAAAAATTGTTTTTTTTTTAAATTCGACATTTGGTATAAAAAAAAAAACCCACAACAGCTCGTTACACCGAGAATCAACGCGACAACGAGCCCCCACAACGAGTGGGGGCGGTATCATAACAAGAGCTAAGGCTCGTTCTAGGGATCACAACGAGCCAGAACGAGCCCCACTCCGGATGCTCTAATAATTTTGTAAAAATGTGAATCAATATAAATCATATGGGCAATATCATAAGCATATATATTATGTAGTTAAATGATATTTACGACCATAATGACAAAAAAATCATAATTTTTAATTAAAAATGAGAGTAATTAATTAGGTTGGTTCTAATATAACATTAAGAAAACATATCACTGTGTTAGGCTGGACGGAGTAATGGTAAACTCACCTCGGTGAGTTGCCATGAGGGAGGTGAGTTGGGGTGTTATGTTGGGTGCATATGGTGAGTTACTCACCATGAGGTGAGTTGTAATTTGGTGGACCCACATTTTTTTGATCCGTTACTTTGTGTTTAAAAAAAAAAAACTTTTTTAAACCCCACATTTTACCTATAAATATCCACTAACTCAATCATTTTTAAACACATATCTTCCCAATTCATACAATATCTAAACCATTCATACTTTCTTTAAAAAAAAATGTCTAACCAAAACACTTCCCGACCCAACAATATCTAAACCTTTCACACTTTCTATGTATCGTTTATGTTTTAACTTATCTATGTTTCGTTTAAGTTTTTAATTTCTCTATGTATCGTTTTTAACGTTTGAATAAAAGTGTTAAATTTCGTTAACTATTTTATTGATACGTTTACGTTTACGTAAATATTTATTTTTTTAGTTTATAAATAATAGTATTTAAATTAAAAAGGTAATGTGAGTTAGGGGTGAGTTTGGGTTAAAAGTGGCCGCGATGAGTGCGTGGTGAGTCTTATTTCCTGAGTAATGTGAGTTTGTTTTTTGGAGAGAGAAAGTTGACGTGGCAGGGTGAGTTGGGGATGAATTTGGGTCCTTATTCCGTTTAGCCTTAAGACTTTAACATTATGATATTACCGTTGCTTTATGATACAAAACTAGTTGAAGCTCGTGCGGTGCACGAGTTCGAGAAACACGTTGTTTGACATTCTTTACAAAATATGCGCGTACGTGCTGATTGTATGTATCTACGTAGTCTATTACAAAGCGTTGACAGTAGGTGTTAGTACATAGACTGCTATTTTTCGTTATATAGGTGCTAGTCTATTACAAAAGTAGGGCTGCTGCTTCTTTTGTGTTGCATGTGTTGCTTATTCCGGGAATCGTTCATTTTGTTGCGTCATACCACTTCTAAGTACTTTGCGTCTATATTCTTTACTTCTATTTCCGCGGAAGCAAGAAATTTTTTTAAACACTGAAAATGGAAAACCAAAACGAATTAGTTACATTGCAGTATAAATAAAGTATGAATAAAGAATTAGATTATGCACTCATTTTCCGAAAACGATTAGACACTTGTCCATCTTTTTTACACGATTTCTTTTCCAGGATTACTCTCTCGAGTTCTCTGGTAATCTCTTGCATGTCGTCTGCCACAAATTTTAGTCTTATCTGGAATGATATAAATAATACAATCGATAAAAATGAAACTACTATAAAAGATTGTGAATTTCCGGAAAGGTTACCTTTGATGCAGGTTTTAAACTGCTGAGTTCGTTGGATAAATCCAGGAGTTCGGGTTGTTTGAGAGCAATCATCCGAGACGTCCACCACGAAGAGAGGTAAAAGAGCAATTTATTCGCTTTATAATGAAAAAAAAACATATAAACAGTAAGTTGTACCTTGCAAAGATAATGCATCAAAGTCATGTTATTGTTCCATCCACGAGTGTCGTTAAGTTTAAGGAGGTTATCTAATCTGAACCCAAGAGCCACGCCTAAAACCAAATTCAAGTTATTAAGGAGGCTACGCTCTTATCACATGCATAAAACGTCAAGTAATAACGCACCTCTTGGGGTTCCCTGGTTCAAAGCATTAGCAAGAGAAAGAACGGTCTGCATTACTCTTCTCAGCTTCACACTACTCCTAATCTGAAATATGTAAAAAAATCGTTGAAATAAATGGTCACAGATTTTTCCACAATACGAAAGTAAAAGATATAACCAGCTTGCCTGTTCTACCGACACTTATATTCTCCAAGCTCGTTTTAACATCTGAGATCTAAATTGTGAAAAGACCACCATGTTAAAATCTACTACTTATAATGATCAGGTAAATGTAAGTAGTAATATCGTCTTACATATGTATAAAACTGTAACTTAAATCAGAAAACTCTGAGTTTAGCTTCTGAACGTGGAACTCTCATTAACTCGAAGAAGAACTATTACAAGAAATCACAAACTTATCCATATGATCGAGTTGAATTTACATCCATATAGATGAAAATGGTAAAATTCATACCCGTTCACATTTTGCCAAATCATCCTTGTCTCCATTATATTGCTAAGCATAAGAAAAACGTCCGTTATACTATGAATAAAAGCCGTGCATTTTGCATAATATATAGCTCCACCAATATTATACCTTAATCTGTTCCATCTCATCCTTGGTAGGACAAAACTTTATAAGGTTGTCGATTTGATCAACATCCATCTTCGAATCATCCATAGCAAGGACATAATCCTGTTACACTAAACGCAAACATGAAACTAGAATTCGTATTAACATTTTCTTTAGTATGCAATGAATTTTGAGCTTACCATTATTTCATGCAATGGTGAATTCATCTTTGAAAGCATGATCTCATACCCATACGCCCTTCTAGGATCAATCTAGTACCAATGAGAAAATGAGGCTGGTACCGATCAAATAATAAATCGACTCGTTCCATCATACAACAGAAAGGTAATTAGTTTACGTACCAATAATACTTTTCCGTCTTTACATTTTTTTTTCCGTAAGTATGTCTGAATCCGGACTTTCGACTGAAAACAGAGTTTCAAGTTCTGAGATATCAAAATATGGTACCCTAATTAATCAATGCATATCAACTTTGTGCACCTCATATCTGTCTTTTAGCAATTCTTCCCAATAACTTGATCTTTCCTGATTGTTCGCTTCACTTTTGTTCTCTGATAAAGGCTCTTGCATTTCCTCTTCCATTTTTGATTCATCGATGTGCTCAAAACTGGCCACCTAATGATATAAACAAAAAAAATGAATCATAAAGGTACAATTTTCAATCAATAATACTTTAAATTAGCTATGAAACAAAGAAAACCTTAAACGCTTTCAAAAAGCCATCTTCTTCTTGTTCATCCATTGCAGCATTTTCTTCTTCGGTGTAATCACGGTTAAGCAGTCTAATAAAAAAAATCAAACCATTACCAAATTTAAAATAAAACCTCACAGCTAATATTTCATTGTTACCTGTCTATTGCAGCATCATCGTAATGAATTTGTCTTGATTTCATTGCTTCGTCGTTCTCATCGGCAAATAATTCCTTTGACCCATATCTTATAATATCGTCGAGCTCTTCCTAATATAGATAAATAGCAATTAACTTATAGATGTAATATTTATTTATTTTTAATTGTATTCTGATGTAAAACATTAAAACGTACTTGGTTGATGTTTTGACCTTTAAGCTTGCCAACAACCAAATGCTCTAAAACCATCTTCCTCTTCGTCATCTCCATCATTCCTTCTTCAATTGTTCCACGTCTAATAACTCTAAATATCATCACCTATAAAATAACAAAGGTGCATACTATATATCAAAAACTTATATATTTCCAATTAGAAAGAAGAAAAAAACAACGATTTATGTAAAGTAGCTCTGGCCCTAAATTTGCTACAGGCCTTAATCTCGTCAAATAACTCCCAACTCCCTATATACACATACATAAAAAACACTAACTCCACAATATTTTCGATACAAAAAGCTTAAAACAAATACTAAATCATTTCATTTCATTTATACCTGAGATGATAAACCAGCTCTTTGCCTTATAATCCCCAACATATTTTCTCCTTTTTATTCAAAACCCTAAAAAAAAAAATCAAATAAAAACACAAATAAACACAAACAATCACTACTTACAGTAATAACCTAATCGAATTTAAAATATCAAAACATAAACACAAACAAAAGAACCAAATCAATGTGACTATCCTATTTATAAGGTAGAAGAGAAAAATCGAAGATTATGTTAAAATCAAAATAGGAACTAAATACCTCTGAAATGCAGACAACGAAGAGAAATCAAAAGCTTCACCGGAAAACTTGACAAAGCAAAGAAACGGCAAAACAAAATAAAACGACATGTGGTAAACAGAGAAATCAAAATAAAAAATACACACCTTCGAAATGCAGAGAACAAAGAGCAATCAACAGGAAATTTGATAGAGGAAGAAAGCTCCACCGGAGAAGTTGAGAGACCAAAGAGACAGCAAAGCGAAATAAAAAGATACGTGGTAAGCGAAGAAAGAAACAGCGAAGAAAACTTTACCGAATCCAGCCCGTACACGAAAGCCTAAAGAAAACGGGTTAAAGCCCAATTTGGGCACAAAGTTTAAGAACACGATGAAAATTAATATAGATAGTAATAGTAATAAGACACACAGATGGATTTTCACTTGTTTATTTTCTTTATTGTTGCTATAAGTATGTTCCATGTCTAATATATAAACCATAAAAAATGAATATGACTTTAAGTTGTCGTTAAACTTACAATTAGAAATACAAATAGTAAGCGTATCTAAAAAAAAATTAATTTACCAGTATATAAGAATAAGATTCTTGATTTTCTATACGCCTAACATGCTCTTGCATTATAACATCATATTTCGTCATACTTTGAATTACACCAAAAAAATTACCATTACGCTCTTGAAAAAGTTTTTAGAACCACGAAAAGCCAAATTGTATTTTGATAAAAACTTTATTGCGGCAACTATTCTTTTTAAAACTTGTCTCCAACGTTCTTTCTCAATATTAATTTGATGTTGTAAAGTTTTATCAATTGTTTTATTATTATCCAATCTTTGTTTTAGTTCATCCCAAGAATTCATACATATAAAATGTTGGACACTACTTTCATGTTCTTTAAGTCTAACACTAAGGTGTCTCAAATCGTTAAATCCAACATTCCCTAAAGCACATCTAATATTACTATTATTAGGTTTAAACAACTTACAACAAAAACAAAATATTTTATCAACTTTTTTTTTAGTAAACTAGCCAATTTCGATCACTAGTATCTCCATTATCATATTTTCTAGTATAAGCAGCATAAGTAAAATGTCTAGATATATTATCTTTAGGATAATCAAAATTTGATTCTCTTATAGGCCCTTTTTCAATTAAAATATCTCTTAATTTATCATCAAGATATTCCCAATTTATAGGATCATAAATATCTAAAGGCGGAACATATTGCTCATTTTTATTTTCATTATCATGTGTGACATTATCATCTTCATGATTGTTATTCTCATTTTCAATATTAACATCTTCATGTGTGACACTTTCATCTACATTATTGTTAATTTCATCATCAATAGTGACATTTTCATGTGTAATATTGGCGGATTCATTTTCTGCATTTTCTTGTTCATTTAAAACACTAGAACTAGAAGAGCCTAGTTTTTTTTATAAACTTATCCATAGATCCTTTTTGTTTTTCTATAGATTATTCAATTTTCTGTTTTTTTTTTCTTCCTTTTTTCATGTTCAGACATATATTTTCTAGGCATCATTTTATTAATTATTACTAAACAGAAGTGAGAGGTGGGAGGGAAAAAAGTCATACCTGAGACCTGCTATGAAGAAGCCGATCAGTGACAGACAACAGACAACAAGCCAACAACCTCTGTTTTTCAGCAAGACAACAACTCTCACTCAATCTTGAATCAAAAACAGAAAAACTCTTCTACTTCTGTGGTGAATCTGCAAATATAGAATCGTAAACAATCAAGCAACAAAACAAAATAATCAGCCCAGACAACAAACAATCCTTATTATATCTCATATAAACAGGAAAAAAAAAAGATAAACATACTCAAGAATCGAGTTCTTTGCTTGGTCAATCATAAATTCAGAATCAATTACAGAATTCGATTGCTTGGTGGCTTGAATGGTGCCTTGGTATTGAGCAATGTTTATGGCGTGTTAATGGTATCGAGCCGAGCAGAAGGAGTCAGGGAGGTGAAATCAAATTTCAGAATTAAGCATGAGGGGAATAGATTCAGAATCCAAAATAAGAATTAAATCAGAATTCACTGGCCGTTTGAGATGATTATTAGTAATTATTGCTAATTGCCGTGATTTTGGGACTCGTTTGGGCGTTTGGCATGCCCGATGAGGCGATGATGCAGTTGGCAACCTCCGAATTTAATGCCTAGAACTAGAACAATCCGATCGGTTTTATGCTTCAATTTCTTTTGGGCTTTTTCTTTTACCAATTTTTTTAGGCCTTTTTTTATACCAAATTTTCCTTGGATCTTTTCTTTTACCAAATCTGTTTTGGGTCTTTGCTTATATCACAAATTTTTTGGGCCTCAAAACTAACTAAATATAGAAGCTATATAAAGGAGACATACAAATTTGGGGCCCTAGGAATTTGGGGGCCCGGAGCGGTCGACCACCTCGCACATGTCCACGCTACGACCCTGTCTATAGTTATCATCAACAAAGCAAAAAAAAATCCTTAAGCATTATTTCTCACTTTCGTTTTCTAAAATTTTTACATTATCATAAAATGCTACAACTCTCTGCTACTCCAGCAACCCACTACTACATGAATCCCAACATCCCAGAGGTGGAACAATCACGAGACGAGTAAGCAACATATATATCACATATTCTTTGCTCAGATTTTCATTGTGCAATCAATCTAAACACTAAAATCATGTACAAGGCAAAATTTCATCTCACCCCATCCTTACAAATTGAGAAACAAAGGTATCATGACAAAGTAAAGGAAAAAACAAGGAACATATATCTACTTGCGAAATTAGTATCACAAAATGCAGACAACTATAAGATGAGTATACGTACATTATCATCTTTATGCTAATTACATAAAACTCTGAACTTTTAAACTTCTTTCTTGCAGTTCGTTAGATTTACATGCAAAGGAACAATAGTAGATATCGGCATGACTAGGGAATGGTACTACACTACATGTACAATGTGTAACAAGAAACTGACAAATGGTAGTAGCATACTACAATGTCGAGATCATGGCCCACAACCAAAACCAAAACTACAGGTAATAGAAAATTAATATATCATATAATAAATTTTGTCAACGGAAAACTAACTATTTAAATTTCCAGGTTTTGTTTCAAAGCATTCATCACGGATAACTCAACAACAACAGCATTTACCTTCTTCTCCCCAGGTGCTGAAAACATCATACAAATCGAATGCAACAAATTGGTGAAGGACCTAGGATATCCAGATCCCTATCAACTTCCCGATGCTATTCAGGCAATTAAAGGGAAAAAACACATTTTCCAGTTTCACTTCAATCCTCTTTCCAGAGGATCAAATGAATTTATCTTCGATGACATTCTAGATGACATTCACTCTCCAACGAGTGAAACAACAAACTCTCTGACTGAGAAAAAGCATGTCATATCAACAACAAATGAAACAGAGGAAACCGAAGATGAAGAATCTGGTTAGAAATTTTATTATACTACACACTACATGTAGCAGAAAAAAGATCATCGTATGGTTATTATATATTTATGTATTCCACTATAACATGTACATATCAACTTGCAGGAACCAACATTTCAACACCGCCGTCATATTCGTCTCAGACCGGATCATCAGGCTCATATGCGCCACAACTTGCCACCACGTCTGCAAAAAGGATGTTATTCCCAAAAATCGGTACGTTCTATCACGAGCTAAAAATATGTATATACATTTACCATACATTAAACTAATATACAGGTAATGACAAACAGATGACACCGTCGCCGCAATCCAAACAAAGAAAAAGAAAACAGATGGCACAACAATAAAAGAAAAGGAAGAATAGTAACACCACATAAGGTAACGTAAAAGTGATTGAGAAGTAAATATAATAAACGGAGCCTATATTAACACAATTTTTTCTTTATTGCAGACGAACTCTTTTGGTTTGGTGCAGACGATCTCTTTTTGAAACTCATGTATAGCTACGGTGAATAAAAAAAGCCGATAACAAGATTGCAACCTTATATCTTTTGAAACAGCCTCATATCTTTCGAAATATGGAAACAATAATTGCATATGAACTACATATTATACATATGCAAATATGCCATATTCTGTAAACATGAAGCGCAGCTATATCACCCTTGTTCTAAGATCATTTTTCAAAAATTTAAAATAGTATGAAGCAATCATGCTCAGCTCGAAGCAATCATGCTTGTTATTTACTAGTTATAGTTTATTTTATCAAAAAATATATACTGTTTCAGACAAATATATATGAGGTGTTTTATTGCGAATTTTGATAGATTATCTTGTTGAAAAGAAGAAAAATGTTGTATGAAAACACAATGAATGAATTTGATTAGGTTGTATTGAATTTCAATAAGTTATTTTTTTGTTTTAGACATGTACCGATTATGTGAGTAAATTGACCAAAAATAAATAGAATAAACCGTCTTGCTTTCAAGCATATCCTCTTTCTTCCTTGGCCTACACAACTGTGAGGATCGAATCAATTACCAAATAAGATAAATTGATTTAATGATTTAGATCTAAACAATTACAAATGTGTTGCAGCGGATAAACACAGTTTGCAAGAACAAGGTTATGATTAATTGAGTTATAAGTAAGAATAAACTTTAAGAACATATAATTGAATCAACAATGCCTCAATTGACTTGTATTTATTTCAAAGGAATTACAAATTTATACAATCAACGTTATCATCTCAAATGATAAAGGAACTACTAAATACAATCCTTGAGGCTACAAAGCTATAAACAAGTACATATTACAATCGAGTAAAACTATTACTATAATCTATAGCCCATACTCTATAAAGATGTTTAATCTCTAATCAAACAGTCCAATCAACTGATTACCAACTCTCTGTAAAAGGTTCTGATTGAGCACGTGAAATGTACTTTAGTTGTTGGTGATCTTCAGTAGTTGAGGATCTTCATCAGCTGTCGTCGCCGGTGATTATCCACCTCTACTGATCAGTTGGGGACGATGGGTTTTTACTGATCAGTATGTAGCTACTGATCAGTTCTTCAAAAGACTAGGTACTGATCAGTTCTTTCCCTCTAGAAGCTGATCAGTACCTTGGGAATAAAGTATGTGTTTTACTGTTGATCAGTAGACAAAGCTTTATCTACTGATCAGTAGCAAAACACACTTAGTGAATTTTGTCCCAACAATCTCCCCCTTAGTGATAGCATATCCATGCTCATCACTATCACAAAAACCCAAAAATTCTTCAAAAGACAAAGATGCTTACATTTTTATCATTGATTTCGCGATTGATCCCTTGACAAGTAAGCATACTTCTCTTTGATTTGGCCATTTATCTTCCAAACCAGCTCAACTGCTCTTCTAGAGTTAGGAGATGCTTTCAGTTTTCTCTTCATTAATATGCACATCATGAGTGGATAATGGTTATATTTCTTTTCAATGAGAAAGAACTATGCAGTACCATCTTTTCTATTTATGCAGTAGATATCATTTCTATCAAAAAATGTCCATGACACCACCTCAGAGAATCTCCTTACTCTTGCAGCCATAAATTCTGGTTCAAAGCATATCATGAGCAGGTCTAGAAGAAGGAAGTTTAGATCGAATTCTACCTTATCTTTTTTCACATATTTCTTCTTTCCAATGGCAAGCATCTCTTGTAGTTCAGCTCTTGACAGATGACAAAATAGTCTTTTGGGAGAGGAGAAGATTTGTTCAGAGCTGTCAGCTCTGATCACCTTGATACGATCTTTTGCTTCAACCTCCACATTGTACCAATCAGTAATTGGTACAATCTTGTTAATAGGCTCAGGGGTTTCAATGGCACCATACTGAACAAGATCTCTCATGTCATGGAATGTTCTTCTGTTAGAAGCTTCAACCTCATCCTCAATCTCCTTATTTGATGAACCCCCAGCAGATGATGAACCTCCAACATCTGTCCTTTTTCTTTTGAGTGGCTGCTCAGGGCTCTCATTACCTTCTTGATCAAGGGCCTCTAATTTCCTTTTCTGCTCAATTTCTCTAGTTGCAGGCACATCCTTAAGGTTTTGAGACACCTTTGATCTAATCTCCCCACTTGTATTTCTTTTAAGGAGACCACTGGGAGCTCTCCTTCTACTGTCATGAGCCTTCTTTAGGTTCCTTTCTAGCATGTACTGCTCCTTGTCTTCCTTCAACTTCTCCTCCCTTCTCACCTCTTTATACCTTGTCACCAGGGTACTGATCTTCATTTGTTTGACTGATTTAGGATTTGCTCCTTTGCTTATCAAGTAGTCAATAAATTTATTTCTATCTTCCTTCTGCTTGTCAGTACCTTCTTTTGGTTTGACTGGTGACAATTTGCTTTTCTCAGGCTTCTTCTTCTTCTTCTTCTTCTTCTTCTGCTTTTCAGCCTCCTTTCTCAATCTCTCATCTTATTCAGCATACTCTTTCTCCATTTGCAAGGCAAGTTCTTTATCTTTTTTCTGTTTGAGACTTGACCTTTTCAATTTTACCTTCAAGAGCAGCATGCAGTGCAACTTCCTTTTCCTTCCCAGAAACACTTGCCTTTTTAGCCAAAGGTTGGTCTTGTGGTTCTTTGATTTTCAGTGATTTTGACCCAACCTTTCTTTGCTCTTTCTTTTCTTCCTTTCTTTCTTTCTTCTTTTCACCCTCTTTTATATTCTCAAGCCTTGCCTTTGCTTTTTCAAGATTTTACTTTGTGAGCATTTCAGGACTAAGCATTCTGTTTGGATCATGAGTGAGGGTGTCCACAATTAGAGGTTCTGGATTAAAAACCTTTTCAAGAGCTGCATCAGCTGCTGGAGGGGCATCAGTAGATGCAGAAGCATCATCAGTATTTTCATTTTGAAATAGGCTTCTACCCCTCAGCCTCTTCAAATACAACCATCTTCCATTTATCTTCTTTTTCAGTTGCTGAAGGATCAGTAGATACATCTTCAGTAGCTGGGGCATCAGTTGTTGGAGTATCAGTTGCTGGAGGATCAGTAGATACAACATCAGTAGCTGGGGCATCAGCTGTTGGAGCATCAGTTGTTGGGGCATCAGCTGCTGGTTCATCAGCAGTTGGAATTTCAGTGCTTGGAGCATCAGTAGTTGGAGTTTCTACTGAAGACTCGTCAGCTACTGTAGCCCCATCACCTTTTGTAGTAAGCTCCTCCTCCACATCCTTTTCAATTTCAACATCCTCCATTATTACCTCCTCATCAGTTGTCACATTCTCCATTTCCATTTCCTCCATAACCTTTTCAACAACCTTTTCAATCTCCTTTTCAGCCATAACCACCATCTCCCCCTTAGTGGTTGCATCCTCAGCATGCACACCACTATCATCACCATTATCATCCACATTCTCCTCATTCTCCAAAACCAGCACACTCACTTCTTCTTCCCTTTCTTCAGTTTGAACTGCTTGGTTTACTGATATGACTTTCTTGAGAACCTTGCTAGTCTTGGCTCTTTTAACCAGGGAAGTGTGTGAAAGTTTAAATGTTTTAGCAAGCTTGGCCATCTTCCTCTTCAACATTTTTAGTTCCTGACCTTGCTTGATCACCTTCTCCTCCAGAATGGTACATTTTTCCGTCAATTCATTTATTTTCACACTGTTCTCCCCACTCTCCTGTTGAGTACCAACATGAGGTAGATCTTGGAACAAAGGAACAATATCAAGCCTAGCTTGACCAACTGAACCCCCCATGGTTTCTTGGCACCAGGGACCTTCACATGAAGGATCAAAAGATCCTCCATAGAGTGAAGTTGCCGTAGATTGGGTCTTAATGCCTATCACCCTAGCCTGTGCCACACTAGGTGGAGCAACAGTAGGGTGAGCCCTTTCTACATGGTCATGCATCCCCTTAGTGACCACCTCTGTGAGGGAGGGTGAGACCTCAGGTGTACCCTTTGAGACAGAAAGAGATTTATTGATTTCAAAGGTTTGGGAGTCATCAAATGTATCATCATCATCATCATCATCAAAGAGAGTTGTGTATTGAAAGGTCTCAGGGATTGGGTTTTCAGAAACAAGGGTTGAAGGACCCCTTTGAGTCTGCTCATGCAACTCTACATCAGTCATGGTCTCAGTCATGACTGTTTGTGAATGTGAGCCAGCATCAACAGCTGGTGTACTTAAGCATGGTATAACAGGTGGTTCAACAATAGGAGCTTCAGTCTGATCAAGAGTTTGATCAGCTGGTTCATCAGCTTGAACAGTTGGTTCAGCAGCTGGAATAACTGGCTCTTCAGGAGCAATGATGGGTGGAGTAGAAGAAGTGGGAGGTGTGGGTTGAGATGCACCTGGGTTAGATGATCTCTCACCTCCAGAAGAAGATGCAGATAACCCCAACATGTTAGGAAAGAGTGGGGTATTATCTTCACCATTAAAGTTTTTACCTATCTTCCTCATTGATGTAAAAGTTTTTGAAGAATGGACGTAAGACATGTAAAGGTTTTCATGAAGTGAGGTTTTCTAATTCTTTTGAGAAAATTTCTGCCAGAAATCTAGGGTACATCAAAAATTTACCCTTGGCAGTGATATTATTTTGCATCCCTTGAAAAATCATTTTAGAAAAATTGAATACTTGGTCATTAGCCAAACAAGCCATTGCAGTAGCAATATGCACGTTTAGTTCATTCCAAGTACTGTGTTTGGGAGAGATGCAAGTTTGGATTATGTGGCCAAAAAGTTTCCATTGTTTTGGAAACAATGCTTTTTGAAAGGTTAAACGTTGGGGTCCAGTGTACCCCATCCGGCCCATAATCTCAAGCAAATTTTCTTTGAGAATGGAGATTGTACCTACTTCATCATTAAGTTGTAGATGAGTGCGAATGATGGCTTCTGTGATGGTGATAGGTTTTGTATCAACAGTGGCAGTTATACAAGGAACGCCGTTTTGTTCACCGGCGGCGGCTGTTTCCCAGAATTCTCGGATGTGAAGACTTCGAATAGTAGGGTTTACAGTTAAAGCATATTTGATTTTTGAGCGATTTAAGAAATCGATGAGAGGATGAAAACCCGCTGAATCTTTACTTTTGATGAGATACGCCACCGCATTATGTTGTTCATAGAATTCGAGATCCATTGATGATTGTTTAGACTTGATATGCAGAGCCTAGAAGAGAGGGTTTCTTTGAGAGGGTTTTCTTGAAAGTTGTGTAAAAGTGATGGACTTGGCTCGCAGGGGAGGAGCATTTATAGTTTTTCAAATAGTCCCTGGAAAGGACTTAAATGCCCTCCATAAGTTTCAATTGAACATTAAAAGACAAGAAAATGTTGCGTCAGCACCCCTTCAAATTCTAAGTGCTGATCAGTAGGAACCCACATCAGTATGTAGATTTCATGCTGATCAGTATAGTCAATCATCAGTAGTTCCCTTCCATTGCATCAGTAGAATAATCTTCTCATATGGATCAGTAAGATAAAGCTTTTGTACTTATCAGTATTGCACTTCGTCCTTCTCCAGTAGTCACTTGATGACTTGTGTGTTTCAGCTGATTAGTAGAAAAGTCTTTGCAACATGACAAAAACTTTCTAAGTTGTTTCCACAACTGATCAGTAGAAACATTGAACTTGGAATCCATCAGTAGTTACTAAGTTACATCTGATCAGTATTTCCTTGCATCTACTGATCATTAGTAACAAAGTACTTTTTTTTTGTTGGTTTGTATGATACAGATATAACTAAACATATATACTATAATGTTTACAAAAAATTTTACACATAGTCCAAGCATACATAAATTTTGACTTTAAAAAGAACATGTTCAGTTTTCATTTATCATGCCTATTGAGTTCACCAAAAATGTAAACCTTCCTACATCAAAAGCTTTTGGGAAGAGGTCAGCAAATTGATTATCTGTATGAACCTTTTCTACTTGAATAAGTTTCTTTTCATTGCAATCTCTTATAAAGTGAAAACGAATTTCTATGTGCTTGGTTTTGTTGTGCTTGACTGGATTATTTATGATGCAAATGGTACTTCTATTATCAATGAAAATATGAGTTTTGAGAAATGACATACCATAGTCCAGCATCTGGTTTTGTATCCATAGAACTTGAGAACGGCAGTTGGCAGCAGCAACATACTCAACTTCAGTAGATGAAGTGGACACATTTGTTTGCTTCTTGCACTGCCATGAGACAAGTCTTGACCCAAGAAATTGACATCCCCCAGATGTTGACTTTCTATCTAAGGTTTCCCCTCCATAGTCACTGTCAGTGTAGGCAATAAGCTCAAATGGAGAGTCCTTTGGATACCACAATCCCAAGTTTGGTTTCCCTTTCAAGTATCTAAAGATCCTTTTGACAACAGTCAAGTGAGAAACCTTAGGGTGACATTGATATCTTGCACAAGCACACACACTAAACATAATATCTGGTCTTGAAGCAGTTAGATACATTAAAGAACCTATCATTGATCTATACAGGTGCTCATCAACCTCTTCACCCAACAGATCAGCTGCTAAATGCTTGTGAGTTTCAAATGGTGTGCTTGCTGCCTTGCTATCTTTGAAACCAAACTTTTCTAAGATATCCTTCACATATTTGGATTGGTGAATGAATATTATAGAAGGGATTTGTTTGACTTGAAGACCAAGAAAAAAGTTTAGTTCTCCCATAGAACTCATTTGGAATTTCTTGTGCATGATCTTCTCAAACTCTTTGCATAGACTATTGTTGGTGGAACCAAAAATGATGTCATCCACATAAATTTGGCCCAATAAAATATCTTTCTTCACAGTCTTAATGAACAAGGTCTTATCAATAGCTCCTCTCTTGAAATCATTCTCCAGCAAGTACATAGAGAGTGTATCATACCAGGCTCTTGTAGCTTGATGAAGACCATATAGAGCTTTGTCAAGCCTATAAACCATATCTGGGTGGTCTGGATCTTCAAAACCAGGAGGTTGACACACATATACCTCCTCTTCAATTTTGCCATACAAGAAAGCACTTTTTACATCCATTTGATAGACTGTAAAGCCCTTAAAAGATGCAAAAGCAAGAAAGATCCTAATTGCCTCCATTCTAGCAACAGGAGCAAAGACTTCATCATAGTCAATGCCCTCTTCTTGAGTGTATCCTTGGGCAACTAGTCTGGCTTTGTTTTTGATAACAATTCCTCTTTCATCAGTCTTGTTCTTGAAGATCCATTTGGTTCCAATTACCCTTTTTCCATTAGGTAGTATAACCAATGTCCACACCTCTTGAAGTCTGAACTGAAGCAGTTCTTCATGCATTGCTTCAACCCAGCTTGGTTCTTTCAATGCTTGTGTTACCTTCTTTGGTACTGTTTGAGAAATGAAGCATGCAAACAAGCATTCATTCAAACTTCTGTGAAGTCTTCCCCTTGTTTGAACTGAAGAATTTACATCACTTAAGAGTTGATCAAGTGGATGTTCCTTATTGATTCTTTGAGTTGGATGAATGTCGTCCACAGTGGTTGATTCCAGATTAGTGTCATTTGTTTCTGGAAGATCCCCTTCATTGTCAGATGACAATGACTCATCATATACCACTTCTTCTTCATCATTTGAAATCGGCTCAGTCAATGGAACATCTTCATCAGTTTGACTTTCTTCCTCTTGAGATGATGAGACTTAATTCATTCTTGATTATTGACAACTGCTTGATTTTGAACAATACCATGAGGATCCGCAGTGTAAATAGGGAAGTACACAAATTCTCCGCTTTCTTTGTTTTGGAGTTGATCAGTAGATGGCCTTTGTAGGTGCTGATCAGTAGAACCTTCAGTAGATAGGAACTGATCAGTATTTGCAATTGGTTGGTATTGACCAGTAGGATCCTTTGAACTTGAAGTTTCAGCTGATGTTGTACCTGTTCCTGCATCAGTACTGACTACAAAATGATATCCTAAAGATTTTGTTAGTTCATCGATATCAAATAGCCAATCAGGACCACTACCATTAGCATTTAGGGTTTTCTCATTAAAAGTAACATTTTCACTTTCTTCTACAAGTTTAGATTTTATGTTGTAGACTCTAAATGCCTTACTTTGAGAAGAATACCCTACAAAGAACCCTTCCATTACTTTGCTATCAAATTTTCCTAAATGTTCTTTAGTGTTTAAAATTGTACAAGGACACCCAAATGGTTTTAAGAAGCTTATGAGTGGCTTTCTCTTGCGAAAGAGCTCATATGGGGTCTTTGTACATCACTTAACAATAGACACTCTGTTTTGAACATAACAGGCAGTATTGACAGCCTCTGCCCAGAAAGTGATGGTAAACTTAGCATCTGCTAACATGGAACGTGCAGCTTCTATGAGAGTCCTATTCCTCCTTTCAGCAACACCATTTTGTTGAGGAGTTCTAGGGGCACTAAATTGTCTTTCTATGCCTTTATTCTCACAGAACACATTCATGTCATGATTCTTAAATTTTGTCCCATTGTCATATCTAATGGTTTTTACCTTTTGGTTTGTTGTGTTTTCTATCCTAACAAGAAAAGATCTAAGAATTTCTCTTGTTTCATCTTTAGAGTTAAGAAAGAAAACCCAAGTAAAACGTGAAAAATCATCAGTAATAACCAAACAGTATGACTTCTTTCCCATGCTTTGGATATGGGTTGGGCCAAACAAATCCATATGCAACAATTGTAAAATAGAATCATTTGAATTGACTTCTTTAGACTTGTGAGACACTTTGTGCTGCTTGCCTTTCAGACAAGAGACACAATGATCAAAACATGAAAATTCCTTTTGTGATAGACCTCTTACAAGATCATTTTTAACAAGTTTGTTCATGTTTTTGAAATTCATGTGACACATTCAATAGTGCCACAAAGAAGACTCATCTAAAGATGCTTTTGATATAAACAGTGTTCTTTTTCCATTGTTGCATTGGCCATATCCAAGCAGTATACATTCTCTCTCCTTGGAGTTCTCAAAATGATCATGCTTTCATCAATTTTGAACTTAGGATCAAGAACTATACATTCTTTTGTAGTAAAAAGCACAAGTTTGTTACTGTCACATACCTGAGATACACTTATCAGGTTGTATTTCAGTTCCTTGACATAAAGAACATTGTCAAAGGTCATTTTACCACATGTAACAGTACCTTTACCCGTGATTTTTCCCCCTCTAGAATTTCCCCCAAAGGCAACATACCCTCCATCATAATCAACAAAATTTTGAAGGAATTCTCTGTTGCCAGTCATGTGCCTTGAGCAACCACTATCAACATGCCATAATCTCCATAGTCCTCCTCTCTCTAATGTTGGCTTGCTCTGCACATGAAAACGGGTTAATTCCTTTTAGGGACCCAAGCCATGGTTGTCTTGGGTTCACCTTTTGCATCATTGTAATCAAAACGTGTTAAGTAGAGTGATGATGCATTTTGGGTTGTGATTTTATCAGTTTTAGTGTTATGGGTGGAATCAATAGTGATTTTAAGGTTACTACTGATATTTTTGTCATTACTGACTAGTGACTACCATGTACACTTGTTTGCTACTGATGTCAGTTTTTCTTTTGTGGCTACTGACATCAGTACTCACACCCTTTTCAGCTTTCTTACTACTGACAACAGTCTTTTGTTTGTTTCTACTGTTGTCAGTACTCACACCCTTTTCTGCTTTTTTTTTCACAATGTTTCTACTAACATCAGTAGATACCTTTGCTTTAGCATTGTTGCTACTGTTGCCAGTAGGAAGTTTTGCCTTGGCAAAGTTTCTACTGTTATCAGTATTAACTTTGTTTGAAACCCCTCTTCCTTTTCCATTGAACACTTGATTGTAATAACAAATTTTAGCGATGTGTCCATATTTACCACAGATGTAGCAGCATCTGGTTTCGGTTTTAATGAAATTAGGGTTTCTTTGTGTCATTAGATTGTTCCAATTTCTTTGATTTCCACGTTGTGGAGTGTTAGCGCAATTACAAGAACAATTTTTGATTTGATTTGACACTTTTAATTTTTCTATCGACAAAGATTTTTGTGCAGGCTTGATGGGCACAGGATTTGATTTTTTAAGAATCTTTGACGTTGATGCTTCATTTTTCTCAATTGTTTTGACTTTTGATTTCGTTGAACTTTGAGAAACTTGTTTGTATGGTTTGCTTGAAATCACTTTTACAGGTGTAAAAGAGTTTTCTTTTTCAAAAAGTTTTGGGAACAATTCTCTTACATCCTTTTCACAATTTGATTCTTTGTTCATTTCAGGTTTTGAATTGATGGGGTCTGGATTCAAGATTTTCAAGTCAATACCCTCCGTTTGAATATTGTATTCAGGAGTTGGAGGAATATAGTTTTGGTTAAATGGTGGTGAAACACAATTGTAACCAATTCCTGATTTTGACTTGCCATGGATTTGACTCTTTAAAATTTCTTCCATGGTTTTTGAAGACTTCTCATAATTTGTTATTGAGAGTTTGATTTGGTCACACTCAAGTTTTGTTTCTGCCATTTTGATTTCAATGGCATCAACCTTTTTTAAAGAAGTGTCTCTTTCCCATGTCAACAATTCAATTTTTTCTTCATATTTTTGTTCATTTTGCTGGTAAGCTTTAACTTGGTTTTCAAAATTTATAATTATGTGTCTGTATTCGTTCCTACTTTGGTTGGCAATTTTTAACTCATCACAAACCGTTTGGTTGTGATCTCTGTACTCTTTGAGTTGTTTTATGCATGCTTGAGTACATAGTTCTGAAAGTACCTCATTAGGAATAGAATCATTCACACCAGCCATCAAGGCTTGATTTGTTACAGCATCACCAGCTTGAAAGCTCCAATCAAAACCTCCATCATCTTGAGTTGTTGTTGTTTTTGTAAGGGATGTGGAAGAAGGCTTGTCTTGGTTACTTTGATTTCTTTGAAATCCTCCATGTCTTCCTTCATTGTGGGAGTTTTGTGCACGTTTTTGGGTAGTGTCCTTGTTTGGACATTCTCTTGCAAAATGACCTGGTTCTTGACATTCATAACATTTTACTTTGCTTTTGTCAAAACCAGCATTGTCATTTCTTTTGAAAGCAAAATTTCTTCTCCCACTTCTTTGGATAAATCTTCTTGTTCTGACACTTAACATGGCCATTTGCCATTTAAGGTCCATTTCTTCTAAATCATCAGCATTGAGTTGCTCCAAGTTATCAAAGATCAACCCAGATATTACATGGCTAGCATAAAATGCTTCTCTAGCTATGTCATCCAGGTTCTCATAGCGTGACCCTCTTAAAGCACCACTTCCACTAGCTACAAATCCTTGATCACAAGGAGTTGCATTAACTTCTGGTGCTTTTGTTGACACAAAAGCAATGTTCTGTGGACTGTTGCTTGTCTGTCCCTTCTTTGAGTCTACTTCCCCTTCAAACACTCTTAGCTCATTGAACACATCATCTAGCTCTATTTCCTCCAAGGCATCACCTTGCCTATAGTTGATGGTGTATGGTATCCATTCTTCAGGAAGTGACCTTAGAAACTTCCTGTTTAGAGTGTCTTTGGAGATGGCAATACCCACTATTTCCATTTCACTTGACAGTCTGTTGAATCTGTCAAAGATTTGGGTTAGAGCTTCTCCTCTTCCAGCTTTGAAAGCTTCAAACTGCTGGTTTAGTACCTCCTTATAATTTCTTCTAGTGCTTGCATTCCCACCAAATCTTTTTTCTAGAGCCTCCCATAGATTCTTTGCATCTGTGAACTTGCAAAACTTGTGTTGGTAATCGTTTGGAATAGCCAACAGCAAGCTGCTTAAAGCTTGACTTTCTATGTGTCTATGTTTCTTTTCTTGATCTGTAGGTGGAGCAACCTCTCCACTTCCAGTTGTTGTGGTTATGGTTTTGTTGCCATTTTGAACCACATCCCACAGAAGATAATCGGTTTGAAGCATATACTGATAAATTTTGTTTTTCCACATTCTATAATTTGAAGAAGAGAGAACTGGGACTCTGTTTGCTTGAACACCATCATTCAAGTCAGCCATTTTTGAAAAGTTTTTTTTTTTTTTTTTTTTTGAAGATTTAAACACTCTTGCTTAACCCTTGTTTTAAATTAGATCTAGAGCACCTGAATGCTCTGATACCAATTGTGAGGATCGAATCAATTACCAAATAAGATAAATTGATTTAATGATTTAGATCTAAACAATTACAAATGTGTTGCAGCGGATAAACACAGTTTGCAAGAACAAGGTTATGATTAATTGAGTTATAAGTAAGAATAAACTTTAAGAACAGATAACAGAATTGAATCAACAACGCCTCAATTGACTTGTATTAATTTCAAAGGAATTAAAAAATTATACAATCAACGTTATCATCTCAAATGATAAAGGAACTACTAAATACAATCCTTAAGGCTACAAAGCTATAAACAAGTACAGATTACAATCGAGTAAAACTATTACTATAATCTATAGCCCATACTCTATAAAGATGTTTAATCTCTAATCAAACAGTCCAATCAACTTATTACCAACTCTCTGTAAAAGGTTCTGATTGAGCACGTGAAATGTACTTTAGTTGTTGGTGATCTTCAGTAGTTGAGGATCTTCATCAGCTGTCGTCGTCGGTGATTATCCACCTCTACTGATCAGTTGGGGACGATGGGTTTTTACTGAACAATATGTAGCTATTGATCAGTTCTTCAAAAGACTAGGTACTGATCAGTTCTTTCCCTCTAGAAGCTGATCAGTACCTTGGGACTAAAGTGTGTGTTTTACTGCTGATTAGTAGACAAAGCTTTATCTACTGATCAGTAGCAAAACACACTTAGTGAATTTTGTCCCAACAACAACTAGACCAATATATAACGTTTTAAGAATACAAAAAGTAAAAAGATGTTAGAGTCTTTGATTTAGAAAATCATGATGCTTATTGAAGTTTGCTAGGCTTAAAGAAAGGATCATGTTTTGATAACGACGAGAGAATGGAGACTTTAAGAGTGGGTTCCTCACCGGTGGTATTAAGGGACGGTTGTCAATGATACAAGAGAAAGCTATCGCTCTTTAACATTGTGTTTTGAATTAAAGAAGGGTAGAGGTGGCAATTTCGTATACGATCCGCTAAATGACCCAAACAAACGCATGAAAAAAGTGGGTTTGGACCGGGGTTAAATGAGTTTAGGTACTAAACTGATTGATACGACTAAAACGTTTAATAAAATAGGTTGTGTGTTGATTTGTACTTCGAAACCCATTTACAACCCACCAACCCTTTTAAACTTTTAATATGAAAATTAAATGTTATAACTTTATTTATTCACATAAAAGTGTAATAAATCTATTTCTTTCTTATATATACCGTATGCATTTTGAATATAAATTATTAACATATTAGTCTTATCATTTAGCTTTTAATCTAATATAAGTTGCAAATGTGTACAAACCGCTTATTAAACGGGCTAAATTTGAGTTAAACTTTTTTACGCAATTAAATAAATAGTTTGGTTTTGGGTTATATCAACCCATCAGCACGTTAACCCGCTATCCACCAACCAAAATACAACACAATTAGTGTTGATAATCTCAATATTAAATGATTATAACCCAACTTCAATGCTTCAATGGATCTTTTACGTTATAAATACAAAGGAAAGGATGAAAACTATAAGAGCATTTTCTATGGGAGCTTCATAAAAAGGTTTATAAAAGAATGAACAGGTTTGAAAGTTAAGCATCCGTTGTGAGAAAAAGTTTATGATGTCATGTCTTTGAAGAGGTCTAAGTTTATAAACATCTTTAAAATCATTATTAGTATAAAACCCATTTAAATTTCTTTCATTCTTAAACTTTTAAAAGGTTTATGTCATAGTAGAATTAGTTTTATCAAATAAAAAACTTTATTATTTGATGATGTGTTTATGATATGGCTAACTCCTACAGCTTTTAAAAGCTTTAGCATTGTGGATGTCCTAAGTACAAAGACAACTATTAATTAAGGGTATGCTTAAACATCTTTTTTTTTTTTTTTTTTTTTTTTTTTTTTTTTTTTTTTGGAAAGGCAAATACTACGAATAGACTATATACAATTCACCAAATTTACAATTCACCTAATTGTCTCCACCGAGACTTGAACCCATGACCTTCCGGTCAATGGGTCACCACCATACCGCTAGGCTAGAAGCCCTTTGGTATGCTTAAACATCTAACAACAATCTTAAGATAACCATGATGTCTTCATAAATGTATCAAGATCGAACCCTTTTAAATAAACATTTTAAGATGGTGAATGGAATTGTTCAAAAACAAACATGAAAATTCGATAATTGTGTACATCTAAATCAATAAATCATCCTTTCCAAATAATCAATCATGAAAAAAAGCCCTCTCTAGCAATACTAAAGTTTAAAAATACTAAAGTTTAAAAAGGTAATGTGACTTTGTATTAAGCGTAAATATAATTCAGTTGAATTTAGTTATGAACCACAATTGATATAAAAAAAAATTTAAAAAATTAAAATCAAACCTTCGACGATTCCATTGGTTTGATTATATCAATTAATTTGGTTATTCGGTTTTTCTACTAATCCAATTACTTCTTATTTTTTTACAAAGGGGGTGTTTGTTTGAGCTTATATAAACGACTTATGAATTATTGATATTTCGGCTTATGTTTCATAAGCTTAAATTTTCTGGATTATATAATCGTTTATAGACTTATTACCATTTATTAGCTATAAGCTGTTTATATAAGTCCAAACAAACATCCAAAATATAATTAAAAATGAAAAATTAAAGTTTGAGAAAGAGAAAAACATAAGATGTGTTTGGAGTAGATGAAGTCTCTCTGTCAGTCACTCTGCAAATCCACCAAACCCCCTTCAGTTTAACCAACAAATAAAATAAAATAAAAAGTCAATCTGTTAGAAAAACTTTACAACTAGATCTTCATTTTTTATTTTTATTTTCTTAATAAGACCACAATTAAAGCTTATTAGTTCCCATCAACTTTATTTTTTTTTTTTGTTTTTGACTGCCATAATTTGTGGACTTTTTTTTTATACTTCTAAATCATTGCTGCCTTTACTTTCTTAGACAAAAAAAAAAAAAAAAATTATTTAAAAAAATCTAGGGTTTTATTTTCATCAAATCAAAACTCATAATTCCACTTCATTCATTGCTGTTTTTGGAATAATATGTTGTTATTATTAAGGTAATTGATTGACTTTTTTTTTTTTTTTTTTTTAATTTTATGAGAAATGAGGCTATGAAGGCTACTAGGGTTACAATTAGGGTTAGGGTTTTGGTATTTTTTAATTTTTGTATGTTTATAAATGGGGTGTGTTTTTGGTAAAGAGACTTCTTCAGAAATTGTTTCTGAGAAAAGAACAGATAGAAATAGTGGTTTACATGTTCATTCCGGTAGAGCGGTTGTCGAAAATGCTGAAAACGGTAATACCGGTGGTGGTGGTGAGGTAGAGGAAGTGGAAAATGGAGTGGATCAGAAAGTTGAGAAGAAAAGTAGAAGTGAAAGGCGAAAGACGAAACCGAATCCTAGATTGAGTAATCCACCTAGAAATATTCATGGTGAACAAGTGGCGGCCGGGTGGCCGGCTTGGTTATCCGCAGTTGCAGGGGAAGCTATTAATGGGTGGACGCCGCGCCGAGCTGATACTTTTGAGAAAATCGATAAGGCAAGTGTGATCATGAAATGTATTTCATTACTATTTTACTAAATGACTATTTTTCGTCCGTGATATGTTTATTTATTGATTTGTTATATATATGTTGTGACTAGATTGGACAAGGTACTTATAGTAATGTGTACAAAGCTAAGGATACGTTAAGTGGAAAAATTGTTGCGTTAAAGAAGGTTCGGTTTGATAATTTGGAGCCTGAGAGTGTGAAATTTATGGCTAGAGAGATTTTGATATTACGGCGTCTTGATCATCCAAATGTTGTGAAACTGGAAGGGTTAGTGACATCGAGAATGTCTTGTAGTTTGTATCTTGTTTTTGAGTATATGGAGCACGATTTGGCTGGACTTGCTGCAAGTCCTACGATCAAATTTACAGAACCTCAGGTTAGTTTAATACTTTCTGTTACATTCTTCATATGTAAGTGACAATTTTCTTTTAAATATCGTTGATTTCTTGATGTTAAGCTTTCATGCATGTTTTTTTAGGTCAAGTGTTATATGCATCAATTATTGTCTGGGCTTGAACATTGTCATAACCGGCATGTGTTACATCGGGATATTAAGGGGTCAAATCTTCTACTTGATAACAGTGGAATGTTGAAGATTGCTGATTTCGGTTTAGCATCGTTTTTTGATCCTAACCATAGGCAACCAATGACTAGTCGGGTCGTTACGCTGTGGTATAGACCTCCAGAGCTGCTTCTCGGGGCCACTGATTATGGTGTTGGTATTGACCTTTGGAGTGCAGGTTGCATTTTAGCAGAGTTATTGGCTGGGAAACCTATAATGCCTGGTCGTACAGAGGTAATTTACGATTTATCTTCTTTTTTTAAGTATGTTAACGTTGCATTATTATTTATACTATATTTCTGACATCTACATAAAAGTTTACATCATGTGAAATCACGCTTTACTCATTTGCACCACAGGTGGAGCAGCTGCATAAGATATTCAAGTTATGTGGTTCGCCTACTGATGAATATTGGAAAAAGTCAAAACTTCCACATGCAACAATATTTAAGCCCCAACAGTCATACCGTCGATGCATAAAAGAGACATTTAGGGATTTCCCACCATCCTCATTTCCAACTATTGATACACTTCTCGCTATTGATCCAGCTGAACGATTAACAGCAACAGCTGCTTTGGGAAGTCCAGTGAGTGTCCTTATAATAATCTTTTAAGTCTATTGTCTTGTTGCTTCTATTAATGTTTTTCTTTCTTGCAACATAAGTTCTACCATGCTTGCTTTCTGAGCGTTTCTCATATGTATCATAATTTTTTTTGTTTCAACTTTCCCGAGCTATGGAACAGTGTGACAAAGCTGTTCGGTTCACTAGAAAAGAGATGGTTCACAATGTCCAAAATGAAAACAAAAAATAAAATAGAAAATAATGTCTTAAAAATTGCTAGAGAGAAAATACGAGATGATGTGGCACTATACTTGGTAAACGTTAAGGCACGATAAGACCTAGGTTTTACTGTTTATTTTTCTTGCATATTTTAATGTATGAATCATGAATTAGTTTCTTTTATTTGGTTTTTTTAGCTTTGTTTATACACATACACATACACAGATTATACATATGCGCTCCCCATATCCTCGTATTTTAAGAATCTTAGAGTGTGTTTAGTTGGAGAAAATTATCCACTTTTTTGGAAAAAATTTCAAGGGAAACACGAAAAACAGAAAACACGTTCAAATTGAGTTTTTTCAAAAAAAATTTCAGTGAAAACAAAAACTCCACTTTTCACTTTTAATACTGAATTTTTGGAAACTCTTTTCTATTGTTTCCAACATTTCCTTTTCATTTCCCTTACAAAAAATGAAAACACTTTTTTTTCCATCTAAACGCGTTTTCATAATTTCCATCTGTTTTGTAGGGAACAAAAATGCATTTCTATTTCAAGAAAATAGAGATGAAAAAATTGAAAATTTTTCGCAAACTAAACGCACCCTTAGAATCCTGATATGTACGTATCATGCATCCGCGTATCCATGTACTAGTATCTTTCAACATAGTTTTCCACCAAAGTAGTTGATGGTAGACATAATGTCTGTGAAAACGATTTGGGATATTATTATGATAAATCGGTGATTTAGAGGTTAGGTCAAAAGATTATTTTTCGTTTAAGCGATACCATTATGTTGAGTTGTTGCTTAAGATAATAATATCCCGCTTTCAACCATGTAGTCATTTAAATTATTTTCAAAGTTAGTATTTCCACTATGTAAATAACGGATTAATCAAATTGTACTTTGACATAAGCAGAGAAGTTGAGGGAGATATGAAAGAAATTCATTTACGTTCTCAATTCAATTGTTTTTGTCACGATTTTGTTTGATATATGTGATACTAATATCTGTTATGCATTATTTTTCAGTTCTTTACAACAAAACCTTATGCTTGTGAACCTTCAAGCCTTCCGAAATATCCACCCAGCAAAGAGATGGATGCTAAATTACGCGATGAAGAAGCTAGAAGGTGTGAATTGTAGATTTTGTGTACTAACGTGACAATTCTCTCTCATTTCAAAAAAGAAATATATAAAGTTTGTAAATTTACTTAAAAGTGTTTTTCAACTCGGAATGTAACTTTAGACTAATTTTTTGGTAGATTGAGAGCTGCCGGTAAGTCCAATGCTGATGGTGTGAAGAAAACACGCACACGTGAAAGATCTGCAAGGGGAATCCCTGCTCCTGAAGCTAATGCTGAGCTGCAAACAAACCTCGATGTACGTTGTAGTAACTTTACTCTTTAGTTATTAGTATTAATCATGGTTAAAGTTTCTTTCGGGTTTTACCAGGCTAGATGGGTGGTGCAGGTAATGTGCCAAAACGGGACATTTTTTTTAGTGCAAGTCGCGTTGACCTGCTAACACTTTTTGTACATTTTATATATGAGATAGTTACAAAACTGACCTGTTCCCATACCAATATCGACATTTTGACCAGAAAGTATCCGATCTTAAGCTTTTGACCCTCAAAATCGCAAGGATCACTATGCAAGCTTGCGATGTTGACTTTTAACCAGAAAATAGTCTATCTTACAATTTCCCCTAAAAAAATTGCGATAAATTGCAAAATGAGATCAAATTAAGTTGGACTCTACTATCTTGCCATTTTCCCAAAGATAAATAAATATTTTTGGCAAAATCGCAGAGCATTCCTTGCAATTTTAAGGGTCAAAAGCCTAAAATGTGTTTGGGGGCAAAATATCAGTTTTGGTGTGGGACCGGGTAAGTCTTGTGATTTAACATAAATAATGAATGTATTGATTATGATTAATAAGACGATATAGAATAATTTACATTGTTGAGTAAAGAATTTTGGAGGTTGAACGCATTAATGTAAATTTTAGGCGTGCCTTTGAACTGATGCAACCCATTTTACTTGTTCTGCTTAGTTAATTTTTTTTTATGACTGGTCTTATCCGTTTAAGATAAAAAAAAAAACTCAAACCAGTTCAGAAGTAAATGATTACAAATTGCCACCTCGAACTTATATAATTTGGTTTCCGTGTTTCTTTGGCACAGAGACGGCGGTTAATCACACACGCCAACGCAAAGAGCAAAAGCGAGAAGTTTCCTCCACCTCACCAAGACGGAACACTAGGATATACACTGGGTTCTTCAAATCACATGCACATGGATCCATCTTTCGATCCACCAGATGTCCCATTCAGTTCTAGTTTTTCATACGGAAAAGCACCTATTCAAACTTGGTCCGGCCCATTGGTGGACCCAAACCAATCAAGAAAGAAACATAGTGATTCTACTTCCAAATCATCAAGAAACAAGACTTCAGGTCGGTCCAGAGAAAAATGAGTGCGAGAAACACGAGTCGTGAAAGCTGCAAATGATATTGTTGTCGATTTCGGGAAACAAAACATTTTTAAGTTATAATATGGAGAGGTGGGGGAGGTAAAGGTAAAGGTAAAGCAAAGCATTTTGTTGTTATTGTTACATTATTACTGTATTGTTTTTTTGGAATGGTGAGAAGAAGTTCAAAGCATTGTAAATGTTACTATCGGGTCGGCCTACTTTATAATAAACATATTTATTGGTAACTTGTTTCTTTTATCTCTCTCTCTCTGTAAAACATATAAACCCGAAGAAACAAAAACTGTAAACTCGACCCTGTGAATACCCCTGCCTCACTTGTGATATTGATATAGAGGTAAGGGCTATAAACGAGTCGAGCAGAGTACTACCGAGCTCCAACTCGATTCGCACACTATAAAACTTGGTCTAGGAATTTGACTCGAGCTTTAAATTTCAACTTCGAGCTCGATTTAGCTACTAAAACTATACATTTCAAGTTTGAGCTCGACAAATAATTGTCATATCGACTTGTTTTGTCATATTACTTTATATACCAACAATAGTTTAGTAATGATATGTACATAAAAGGGTAAAGTGTAATTTAAGTTAATATCGATGGGGCTAACAAGTTTAACAATCCGAGTATCTTAAAGCTCGAACTCGACTCGACAGTTTATACAAGTAGCTTTAGCTTGAGCTCGACTGATTTTAACGGAGTTGATTTGGTATTGTTTATGAGATCTCGAATAATTCGTGAGTTGTGACTTATCTAGTTAAAACAAGACTTGAGGTCAGTGGTATTGGGCTGAAAACAGAAGATACTAATATAACACCACCATTTCAGTATCTGCATTCTGTATTGTGTGTGCCAAAGATGTGGCCGGGAAGTACGTATGCTCCGACGACTTTCTGCGGTAGCTTGTGCAACACCATTTCTTCTTGGTTAGTACTACTACTTAACTTCTTTCATTGTTGCATCTTTTATTTTCTCTCTAAACTCGAGAACGCGGTTTAGTACTATACTCTTTTCTCTTGCTATTGTTTATAAATTTGAGTAACGAGTTTTTAACAAAACTGTTTACTCGATAGTCGTAATTTGAAATTGGATAAAATGAAAGTTACCAAGTTCAATTTTCCACCGCTGCGTTTCTGCCGGGGAACTTTTTAACCTTTTTATTGTATACGTTTGTGTTTATTGGTGTCACAGCGCTAGTTTATTATGTTGCTGTTGGCTGTTTCAAAGCTGTTTGGGCGCTCGACGAGAACCAAGAACTCCATTAATAGGTCCACCGTCTCAAAGCCCGATGGATTCCCGACTTGGGGATTTAGGAGGTCCTCATAGTCCGTTTGGGCCACCTTCTCAACATGGTTCGATGGTGCACCACGGACCTCCTCCTCCATACGGGTCGTTGGGTCCTCCACGAGTTTCTAATGTACAACAAGGTCCACCACCTCCTTATTAATCAGCTGTAACTTGTAGTTCATGACGTTGAAGATGTCTGTATGTATAAACAGGTGTAATAAAAGCTACATTGTATTATTATGTACTGTATTTAGCTTCAGTCCGTAGTGATATCTAAACATGTTCAGATATGCACTAATAAACATTTGTGAGAAATCCCTAAACCAAAAAAGAAGCGGTAATTTCCAGTTTTCAGCGTGTTATACGTGGTATCCACGTCAACTACAGTCCACAATTTCAATGGACCATCAATATAATTCAACATCATTGTTGAAGCATTAATGTAATCTTCTCGACAAAAAAGGGTCAAAAAGTACGTTTCACCAATAATTTAAAGTGACATTGACATTAGCCTACGCGTGTGCAACTCATTCATATATCCAAACACACCTTGCGACAATCACAACAAAGTAAGCTAAATGTTCAAAACAAAATGTATCAAACAAAATTTTTTAATGGAAAATGGCAAACCACTATACTTATTTCTATACACGATCTTGATTCCCCAAAAGAATATCCAAAAACAAGTGGATCCCGATGTATGAAAGATGAGGTTTCATAGATATATGGCATACCGTAGTTTATTCAAACGAAACAAAACTATTAATATGCATATTAGCCGAAGTGAAGTTGCAAAAGATATCATATTACTGAAATGTAAAATAAATTGCATTTTGTTTCTTTGGAAGATACAGCCATATTATGTACACCACAACATCCACTGACACTTAAGAACACGTTCAAGTACTTACCAGATAAATTTCCCTCAAAAGGGGAGATACTGATTCATCAAATTTGTAAACACATTTCGTTTTTCATGCTTTAGCAGTCTCATCATCATCGTCTTCAATATCCCAAGTAAGATCTTCTTCTTCTTCCTCAGCAACACTCAATCGCTTACGCAACTCTACTCTACCAGGACTTCCATGAGAAACCACCTTTTCCTTGCTCTCGTCACCACTGCCAATATCTTCAATCTCATCCCACCCGTCTTCCTCAGGTGAAGGTTGAGTCGAAACAATCGAAATATCACTATCTTTATCTGTCTTCCCTTCAGATGCTGTTTTCACATCCGATTTCACTTCCACATTATCAACTTCACTTTCATTCTCATTCTCATTCTCATTTTTCGATTCGGAAACATCTTTTTTCTCATCGTCCTTCTTTTCCAAAAAAACCTCCGTTCCAGATTCCTTCTCGTCCACCTTCAAATCATCCACCACCACGTCTTCTTCATACTCATCTTCATCAACATCCCAACTCAACTCCTCCTCATCTTCCTCACCAGAAATCACACGGTTCACAAGCTTAACCCTCGCCTCCTCCACTTTCCTAATCTTACACACCTTATAAAAATACCTACTCCAAAACAATTCCCCATCAACTCTTTCCGGAACAATCTCATTAAATATCTCCGAAACCGTTCCGTCACTTTCATTTATAACATCCTCAATCTCACCGACATTTTCGTCAACTCTAAACCGTAACCTCCACTCATTAAACTCATCTAAATCCTCAGGATCAATCAAATAAGTATTCATATCACATTTCACAGTCCTAATCATTTCATCAACTCTACTATACGGTTTCGAGTTTCGTAAAATCCTATTACTCTCACCATCACTATTATTATTACTATTACTATCAGAATAATCACCGGCGAGAATTGAATCCTTACCTTGAGCAATAATTCCGGCGAGATCATCAATAGCTTGTCCGACTGATTCAAGCGATTCCTGAGCTAATCCGGCGCCGGCTTCGAATGAAGTAGGTAGATTATTGACGGCGTTAACGGCGGCTTGACGGATGACAGCGGTTTCGGATTTGATACCGGAGGTGAAGTCCTGTAGATCACGGCGGTAGGTTTGGATGACGGAATCGGATTTGGAAGCTAGGGTTTGGATTAAGGAGGTGCCGAATGTCCATGCGGAGGTGATGGATTGGAGGTTAGGGTTTGGTGAAGTGGGTTCGGGTTCGGGTTCTGGTTTCGGGTCGGGATCGTCGGAGAAGACGGATTGGAAGAAATTCATTTGGGGAAATGGAGGTGACGGTGGGAGAGAGGTTTTTTGAAAATAGAATTTTAGATAAATAAAAGCGCAACTATTGTTTTAAAAATTCATAAACTCATCTAGCTTATATAATGGACTTATAAGCTTTTAATGATCTTATTTTTTGGATTTATAAGAATTTATTGACTTTAGTTTAAGACTTATTTAATATCATAAGTTCAAATACAAAGTTGATAAGTAAAAAAACGGGTTTCTAAGCTTTTTAGAAATTATAATTAAATTACTTAAATGATCATGATTCTTGTGTTTTCTCGGATTTTATGGATTTAGTCACTAATGTTTTTCTATCTCATTCAAATCCTCGTGGTTTCATAATGTTATAGATCCGATCTTCATGTCATTAAGTTAGTTACATTGTCGTAAAATAGAGCGACCAAATCCGTAAACGATATGAACAATTTATTTAGTTACCTATTTTTTTCAAATGGAAATCAAGTAAAATCAACATCCATACCCTTACAATTGCTATTTTTCTTTTCTTTTTTTGCTTTTTTTTTTGTTAACCTAGGTGTTCGACTCGCTTTGCGAGCCGACTAAGGGCGATCACCCGCTTTGCGGATAGCCCGAAGTCATCACAAGTAAACCTCCTTAGCCACAAGGGGGTTTATTTTTTTGCTCATATGATTCGAACTTGGGACCTCTAGGTATTTTATCTTTAGAGACCAAACTTTTACCAATATAACACCACCTTTGTGTACAATTATCATCTATATTGTCAACAACATCAATATTCAAATTTGACTTTAAGATTTTTGTTTATGTAGTTCCATAAAAAATTGTGTTTTTAGATTTTAGTCTAACTTACTTAAGAGTAAATAATATAAACGGTTTATGTGAGTTATCGGTTTAACTAGTTTGCTCTTCGGGGTTTTCTTTTCTCTGATCTAGCCCTAATAATTTCATATTGTTATGTATCCAACTGTTTTATTGTTAAGTTTGTTAGTTTGTCTTTAAATAGAGGGACCAAATTCGTAATAGATTACAAACCATAGAGACCATTTATGTATTTAACTATTTTTAAAAGAAATCATACATGACATAAAATATTAAACTTTTTATTATAAAGAAAAGTATTACCATAAATTGGGAACATATTCATTTGTTTGCCATTTTTTGGATATTAATTAAACAAATACAAAAAAAAGTTAAGGATTTTGATAATAACAGTGTTTAAAAAACTTTTAAATGTTTTATATTCTTGTATATTATCAAAACCATCTCCTATAATTTCAAGATAATTTCTCCATTAATGATAATGCAACTAAATAATACACATATTTTTTTTCTTTGAGACCATCTTAAGTGTGACCAAATCTCACAAAAATATTCTATAGCATTCTTTTTATTTTCTTTTAAATTTGGATTTGATTTTTGTATGATTAATCATAATAATTTAAAACTAGTTTCCCTTGAACTCTTTCTTTATAAATAAGATAATCTTGTTTTATTTTTATTGTTGAAGAAACATTTTATACTTTTTGTGTTTACAATTTTTCAACAAATTACGTCGTGCTTCATATTCTTTCATACATCTTATTACACACTTGATACTTATCAAAACAACTCACCTTCAAAAATGAAAATTATTAACTAGAAGAAAAATCGTTATTCAAGCTATCCAGATAGAGAGAGTCGTTTGGCTATCATGTATGAACCTAACTAGTAGGGGTGTTCATTAAATGGTTTAATCCGAAAAACCACTAAATCCAAATGAATTTGGTTTATTTGGTTTTGTTTATTCGGATTTGTTCGGATAATTGGCTATAACAAAATTTAACTACTGGTTTTCGTATTGGATTTTTGGATCTTAATTAAGAAGATTGGGATCCAACCGAATAACCGAATATATATGTTTAATTCTAAATATTAAGTTCGAAAGCTATAAATTAAATACACTGTTGCATTTTTTTAAAAATTAAACTTTTAAATTTACATTCTTTAAAAGTTAATATAAGCTAATTTTTTTTTTTAGTTTTGTTATTTTTGTTCATTTTATGTTAAAAATCGTAATGAGTATTGTAATACTTTATTTAAACCATAATAGTTTTTCTTTATCTTTTTTATTTGGTTATTATGGGGCCCAAACCGATTAATCCGATAGCATATTTGGTTGGATTGGTTTGATTTTATTCAACTTTAGTTCGGATTTGGATGTGTACAAGATATTTCTATAACCAAATAATCCAATCTAAATAATGTAAGTTAACCGAAAAACCGACCGTTTTCACACCCCTAACTAGTTTCTCGAAAATTTAACCAAGTAAGATCCATGTCTGATTAGAAGGCTAGTTGGACGTCGTACCATTTGGTGTCAGTTAAAGAAAATGATAAGTTAAGACTCTATTTTGGGAATTTTCATCAATAAAATTAGAGTTAATTACATACTTGGTCCTTGTGTTTGTTTCAATTTAACGGGTTCAGTCCCTGGGTCGAAAATCGTTCGGATTCAGTCTCTGGGTCATCAATTTGGCTACAAAAATAGTCCCTTTGTCACTTAAAATGACTAAAATACCCTTAATAAATATAAAATGACTAAAACCATTCACCTTCACCATTTCATATCTCCGTCGTCTACATTTCGCCAATAACCCCATAACCAACCCTCTAATAGCAAAAGGGTAAGCTCCAATAGTAGCTTTATTAACTTCCACCACCGCAAGACTCGTCAAAACCGTCGCAGCAGTCGCTCTAAGGTCAGCGGAACACAATTCAAAACAGCAGAAACAGCCCCGGATTCCGACAACCGTTTACTAACCTCAAAATCCCTTACCGTCACATAAAACCCGAATCACACCACAAATCGCACCTTCTGCAACTAACCCAACTTTATTATCATCATCTAAACTCAAATTCAACAACAATTTCAAAGCTTTTTCTTGCAATCCAACAAACCCATCAACCAAAACACAATTCAAAACAGCAGAAACAGCCCCAGATTCCGACAACCGTTTCCTAACCTCAAAATCCCTTTTACACAAATCAAAAAGTTCCTTAATTGCAGCGAATTTAGCCTCCAAAGTTGACGATTTACAAGTCAATTTGGCAATTAGGGTTTCTGGGTTTTCTTGATTTTGACAAGGTGATGATGATGAATTTAATGGTGAATTGGTGAATTTCAGGGATTGGATTGAAGGTAATGACATTTTGGTTTTTTAGGGTTTTGGATTTGGGAATTTGGGGTTTTTTTATTTGTTTTTTTAGGGTTTTGGATTTGGGAAAACTTAGAATCAGAAGGAAAACTAGCTATTGATTGACGCCATTGTCGGGGTTAACAGAGTTGTTTAATTTGATTTTGATTCATGAAATTTTAGGGAAGAATGGTGGTTGAAAAATTTGGGAAAGAAAAAGTTTGGTAGGAGAAAATTAAAAGGAAAAATAAATATTAATATTAAGGATATTTTAGTCATTTTAAGTGACAAAGGGACTATTCTTGTAGCCAAATTGATGACCCAGGGACTGAACCCGAACGATTTTCGACCCAGGGACTGAACCCGTTAAATTGGAACAAACACAAGGACCAATTATGTAATTTACTCATGAAATTATAAAGTTGTAGTGATAAGGGTACATTGACAATTAAGTTTTAGAAATAACTATATATATAATTGAGTTTTGTTAAGGCTTTTCTTGTTTTCTTAAATAAGCTTTTTTTGTTTTGTTTTTGAAACGGTCAAAATTTTATTAAACTAAAGAAAACATATAAAGAAAGTATGTCCCTAAAAGCTAAGATACAACTAACTTGATACAAAAAACCAACAACAAGCAAAACTAACAACAACCGACTAAACTAAGATCGACCAAACATGACCAAGAAAATTAAAGAACCTAAAGCAAAACTAGAATCTGAAAACCTTCACGGATTTGCTTTGAAGTATTTTTCTTTCTTTAATAAGTTCTTAATAAGAGTTGTTTTCCCTATTCAGTAACAGAAGGACGTAAATGTTGTTTGAATTTATTTTTCCTTAAGCTCTTATAATGTTTTGATTTCCTCTTATTCGGTGAATGAAAATAAATGTCTGACATCCTCTTATTAAATAACACATACCATCTACTCAACATGGGTTGGTCGTTAAAATTTATATGTCATAATTTACTTCGTATTAAATGAATTAGAAAAAAGAAAAAAGAAGACATTTTTCACTAACATTTTATTTAATAGTTAATATTTATACTATCTATAAAACATTTGGATATAAAGTCTTAATGTTAAAATGTAAATACTGTAAATTACTAGCTAGTTTGATAGCATGAAAAATATTAATAGGAAGAAGGAAAAACAAATTCGGACTATTTTTCAAACAATGTTAATGATTATGATTTCAGATTTTATACATTATCTCTTATTTTTCAGAATTGATTTTCAGATTTCACTTTAACATTGAAAAAAAGTCCCCCAGGTGTTAAGACATATTACATCTTAAAATGCGGGATTAATCCCTTAAGTATGATTATTAAGATAAAATCAATAAGGTATATTTAAAAAGTTTAACCGTAAATCTAAGAATCCTTATTATCAAAACTTTATTTAATTGTATTTTTTTTCCCATTTGCTTTGATTTCACATTGAAGTATTGAAACAACGAAAGCAAATACAAAAGTTTAACAAAGAATTACGTTAAAAGAGGGTTTTCAATGTCAACGTGGACAAAAATTCCTAGTGAAAGAGTTCATGACAAGTTATTGATCGACTAAAGTAACACCAAAGTAAAGATATACAAATATTATTTGAATTAATATATAAACAAGCTCACTATAAGATATGGACACATTGGCAATTAACCCACTCAAACCAATTAGTGAACGTTCAACCTAGTCAATGCATTACACTTCCATTCATTTCACTTATTATTTATCAATAGACATATTAATAACTCTAATGGGACCAAGTCGGCTATAGTTTGTATAATTAGGATCGTCAATTTATAGTCTAATACATATTAAAACAACGTCGTAAGTCATATGTGATATAAAATGTTAAAGCATGAACTAGTAACAAACGATTTTTATGAAACGACTTACTTTTCTTATTATTTGTATTCTACTCTCGTATGAAAAAAATGAATTACATAAACTATTCATGTTATTGTACCAAAATCACGAATAACATCCATATACTTCGAAAACTACAATAGTCGTCCTTAAGGTTCATGCTGCTTAAAGATTTTGTTCCTAGTCCTAACGATTGTACGTTAAGCTATATTCCACTAAGTCCCTCATTTGCATGTCACATAAGGACATTTTTGTCTTTGCAATCACTTATCTTTAAACTTCATTGCCTTATTTATTTTCGTTCAAGTTTTTCATTATATTAATACCCATTTCTTTATCTGTTTTCATTTTATGAAATCAACAATTAAAAATAATATCTTCAGAACTAATTTTAAAAACCCGGTTCGTTCATTTTCTTGAATGTTTTCTTCCATTCAAGAGTAATTATATAAAGCTATTTTAACCATAAATGAAGGATCAAACAAACACAAGTTAATCCTTTTTTTTCCTTCATTACATTACTACGTTATAACCCGTTTAATAAATGAAATAGTTTGAAGAAATGTGAAAATACAACATCAAGGGAAACAATAACCATATAAAGTTGCAAATGTATTATTGAATAATAAATTGCATTACAATGATTTAAAAAAAAAAGAACTTTAGTCTTAGTTTTAGAGATTACGAAGAACTTCTTCTTTGTAGACCACATTCGACGTCCTATTAGTGATGTTGCCATTTTTGTCTAAAACTAAAATCTTTAAACCATTTTGTTGAAAAGGTAAAATCGTTCCAACCTTTGCATCTAACATTTCCAGTTATTAACAAAACACGTTTATTGTAGGATGGACTTATTCAGTGAAGTTTATGCTACTCAAGGGGGTTTCTGTCTTTTGCTCAAAGCTATTTATGGAAGGATCTTTATAGTCATAAAGATTGACAGAAGGACTGGAGCTGTCATTTGTGTATAAATGAAACACAAACACGCACACCTTGAATCACAATTGATCAACACTGTCTTGTCTATCTCTTTTGCTGTATACCCATTTAGGGTTCTTACCTTGTTCTTAAATATGTCTTTCCCATTTTATCACAATCTTGTAACCACGATTACCAATTTGGTTAATCTTATCAATAAAACTGTTTGTGTTATTATGTGTATCAATTTTACATGGTATCAGAGCTACGACTCTAGATACAAATCGCTAATTGTATCCATTCGATTTATATGATCAATTGAATCAATTTTTCAAATTGTCCGATTTAGGGTTTTTTTAATCCTAAATCCTGTGACGATTTATTTCCCATTTTCGATCTATTAAAATCGACTGTGTCTGTTTGGGCGATCTTGGAATTAGTAATTGGAAGAATCTGGGGGATTTCTAATACCCTCATTGGCGCTCACTATCTCCGCTGCTTAAAGATCTGGTATCACTATTTTTTTGGTATTTTCGAACTCAAGTAATCTGTAAGTCTTCGTAACCTACCTTGTGTTGTGGCAAGTACCTTCTCATGGCGTTTCTGTGTGTAAATAGGACTGCCCCCTGTAGAACACTTGGACCATAGCCAAGGACCCATCTTTTACTGTTTGTTGTTCTGTTTTTTGCTTGCTATTTTTTTGCTTGCTGAAATTGTTGATGGTTATTGCTGATTATTGTTGTTTTTTGCTTGCTGATTATTGCTGGTTATTGTTATTGTTATTGTTCTGTTTTTTGTAATTTATTCCTTGCTGTTTTATTGAACTGCTGTGCACTACGGTATTGGGAGTAAGTCCTTGCTCAATACTTGTAGGGGCTTTGTCATTTTTGGGGAAACCTGCCCTAATTAAGGCCCTGGTTAAGGCTTGTATTGGACGGCTAGCCTCTTGGCTTGACTTATTCCAAAATCTTGTCCCTGGCCAGGTTCACCTTTAAGAGCATTTGCATACTTATTTGTGCATATTTATTTGTCTCTTGATTCATCTTAATTATCTTTGTTCCCTATTTAGTTCTTGCCCAAATTTGTCAATATGCCACCTGAAATTGACACCTCTGCTTTAATCAATATGATAAAACATATTAGTGACTTGGATTTTGGAGACCCTTTATATCTCCATGCTAGTGACACTAATACTACATCCTTAGTTGGTTTTAAGCTAAAAGGAAGTGAAAATTATAATGTTTGGAGTTGTGCCATGATACTTGCACTTGAAACAGAAAACAAAATAGGCTTTATTGATGGAACATGTAAAAAAGATGAAACCAATGAAGTTTTGATCACACAATGGGGCAGATGCAACTCTGTAGTCCTTTCTTGGATTCTCAGTTCCATTTCTGAACTTTATCTTGGTCAAATATTCTCTAAATCTGCTCAAATTGTTTGGCAAGAACTAAAGGAGACTTATGACAAAGTTGATAGCTATATTACCTTTAATTTACATCACAAAATCAATAATATGTCTCAAAATGTGTCTCTGATTATTATCACAAGTTAAACTCACTATGCAAACAATTTGATTCTCTTGTTAAACTACCTATCTGTACTTGTCAAGGTGCTAAACAGTTTTATGACCACAATAATCTTATCAAACTTATGCAATTTCTTATGGTCTTAGATGATACCTATCAATCCTTAAGAACTAACATCCTTACAAGGGACCCTCTTCTTAGTTCAAATAAGATGATTGGTTTTAAAGTAGGCCTGGCGCCGCCTTACTTAGTTCTTGGACGTTTTTCATACATGGGCAGAATTTCAAATCTAATTCTTGTGACGAAAAGGATGGCACAAAAACTTTTCACGAATTAATGATTACTTTTGAAACATGGTTATGTCATGGAACTATTTTTGGAACTATTTTGGTAATTTTCTCCCCAGGTAAAACACATTATAAAGCAACCAATATAGAAAAAGGGTTTCACATAATAAAAGTTAGTCTAAACCAAAAGGCAGTTTCTGTACATTGCGCAAATCATAATAATGATTTCATCGATACAAAGAAAAGCAGAAAAGCAGTTAAGAAGAAATGACGTGCTACTTGTCATTTACCCATGTGTGTTAAGATCCTACTGATCAAAACTTCTTTTTTCCCAGCAACAGTCAGCTTGTTGGCAATTAAGTAGTGCTTCAGCTCGGTAACAGTTAAATCCTTCAGCTGCATTTTAAACAAACGGAAAAATAATGAATAAAAATCAGTTGCAACTAACTATCAATCTATCATTAGATAGAAAATAAATGAGTACAGATTACCTTTCCATCATCGGCAAGTTTTTCCCAATTATAATATGCACACTTGTTAATTGCGTCTTCGGAAATCTGCTTCCTTTTATTGGAAGCATTACTTTCCTTCTTACCTGTGTTTTCATCTTCATAATAGTTTTCTCCGTAAACAGAAAGCTTAAATTCTTCCAGTGCTTTCGCAATTCCTGGCCTGCAATGATACGTTTGTATAAACATATATTTGAAAGTTTATAAAAAAAAACGTAATTATAGAAGCATGTGTGATTAACTGATTACCTAGACATGCCTTCTTCATCAGGAAGAGTTTCATCGATAATTTCAGGCATTTCATCTTCATCGAGGGCCATAGCCTGTACTACTGCATAGTGGCTTTGCAGTGCTGCAAAAAGTATATATTAAAAAATGTCACATAACGTAATTTATTTTTCTTTAAATTGTTTAGTACGGAGTAAAATATATATATAGCAAAGGGTGTACCAGGATTGGAAAACTGGCAAACAGAGAAATCTTTTAAATCAACACGTTTGACCAAAGCAGCAGCCTTTTGGATTTGATCATCGTTGGCCAATGGCATCACGCCACTTGTCTCTGCATGAAGCTGCAGAAAATAAAAGAAAGGATTGATAACACTAGTGAAACTATTGAAACCGACTAAATTTTTTGATTATAATTAGACTGAGGCTCTTTCTTGCCTCTTCAATGGGTCTTATGTCATCGGAATATGGGAGATATATCATATGCATTCCTGGAGGCTCAACCTGACCACCGCCTTCAATGATTTCCTCCTGTGATTCACAAAATATTGAAAAGATCACGGAATTGTAAAAATGATTGATAATGCAGCAAGGAAGAAAATAAAATATAGAAAGCAAAGACGAGCAGATAGATAAGCATATCTTACTTGTGCAACTAGAGCAACCAATTGAGGATGACTTGAATTCCCTAGAAACGCAACTGCAAAACTGAATGCACATAGAGTATAACTTTAACTAAAATCCTAAATATTTGTATTAAATTCATATACTGACCGTTTAAGACGTATCATAGATCTGTGAAGAGCAACAAAAATACAAGTGCTTCCCATTACTTCCTGCAAGATAGTATTGTATTCAAGTAAGAAACCAAGCACACGGATAGACGTATCATATATGTTTCGGTCCCATTGAAATAAAAGGCACTAAGTTGATATTAAGAATAACTTTTCAAGATATGAAACAACCTCATCGCTAGGAAATACAAAAACGGGTGGCTTCAAGTTGTGATAATCCTTCAAGCAACTTAATGGCTTAAAACCCAGAAGTCGTAGGTTTCCTGTTGAAACTCTCTTCATTTCTGAAAGCTCCTCCACTGATAACTTGATATCCATACTGGAAGAGTATATGGTGTCCTCAGTTAAGAACTTAAGATTGATTCATCACAATTGAAATTAAACCATCGAATTTTGAGAAATGATTAGGCAAAGAATTCATAACTTACTTCTTATAATTTTGAAAACGCTTTGGAGTCTCTTGCACTAGTGCCCCAGTGTCAGCACAGATGAATGACCTTTCAGTCTGCAGAAATATTTTCCAAACTTAAAATGAATCCCAATGTTGAATTCGTTTTACTGTCCGATTTGGATCAAACCGATCTAATTACCTTTAGAGGAAGATTGGTGACAGAATCGAGCCACGTAACCTTCGCTGTAACAACAACAGCAGAAAGAATCAGGTCTCAAGAGGCCCAAACTTTATTTTGTAGTTCTAAAAAAAATATTAATAGCGACTTGAAGACCTGGAACAGTGGGACGAATGAGAGCATAAGTATTGAGTTCAATCGATAAGCCACCTGCGATGGTAAATGTGATCCTGCGTACTCTCCGCTTCTTGAACATACGTTTTCTTAGTTGTTTATTCATGTCTTCAAATCTAAAATATAATAAAGTATAAATAAATAGAAGCAGCGAACAAAGAGGAATCAACAATTTCTTCAAAATCACTTTCCTTAAAAGATAGTACACAATTTATTAAAAATTATCATTCAAAATGTTTACTAGAATATACCATGAAAACTAAATGATACTATTACAATAAAAAAAAATTATTCTCTACTAATTTATGAGGACTAAAAACTATTTAATAAATATTTTGAAATACCTGAACATTATACAAACGTGTTATAGTATAGTTTTGATTTAATGGATATTATAAAAGCATATGCGATTAACTTAAAACATGCATACCTTTCTCCAGCCAACGGCATGAACTGAGCAAGCTCATCACCGTCCAATCCGATCAAGTCCTGATAAATAAAAAGATCGATGTAGTAAAGTGTACATATAAGTATATAACTAAAAGGATTTATGATATAATGAATTAAGTCGTAGCATCAACATACAGCATAAAAAAGTGAGACGTTAAATTCTTCATTTGTCCTACTTAAAGGAAGAAGCTCAATTGCGATTCCAAGGTCTTGTGCATCCTGCAACAGTCAAAAAGGATTTTGTTGTAAGTATTTTACCATAAAATGATTTGATATAATACACTATAAAATAACTATTATAAGTTACTTTAGCCCGCTGCAATGTTGTTCTAGTCATGTCTAGTTTTGTAATTCCCTTGATACTTCCAAAAGGATCGTCTTCATTTGTAAGCAACAAGATGCGTTTATCAGCTGTTTTGGAAGATCTGAAAGTTTTATTTAATTGTTATACACTGGAAATTCTACGTAAATTACTCAAAGATAGATTAAAATATAAAAGTCTACCCTTTACGAAGTAGTGCTTGTGCAACCCAGATTGCATTGTACAAAGAATTGTCCCTAGATCCAGAAACAATACCATACTCGCTCCCAATAACTTTATTGAAGGATTCTGTTTCACATAAGAGCCATAACGTTAACAAGAAAAGTCGATTTTGTCAGAGAAGAGAGACACTTAGGAAATAGAACAACAGTAAAAGGAACATTTTAGAATCCTACAAGGATGAACATGTAATCTTCACTAACGTTAAAACAACTTCTTGCCATCATTAATAACGAAAATTAATCAAATGTAAAAATAATTGAATAAGTTATGTCAGTTATGAGATTACACCATATACATACCTTCTACACGATCAAATTCCTTTATAAACCGTGCTGTAAGGCTGTCCAGATGTTCTCTTTCAGCAACATTAAATACATAAACACCACTAAGATCTTGCAGATTTTTCTTTTCTCTCTGCAAATTATACGAGTTAAAATACATAAACACTGATTAGTTACGATGGAAAAGAAACTCGGTGTACCATAGATGTAAGAGACGTGTTCTTACGGTATTAAAAAAGCATATTGCGATTTCATCATACGGCCTATTAATGATCTGCACTTTGAGAGACTGCGCAATACAACTGACAGCAACATGAAAATGAGATGTATCCCCTTGATCTTCCTGCACAACATTACCATCAACATAACACTGATTAACATACAAATTCAGTTCAATTAACTCTATAGACTAACACATACTAATAAGATATCGTCCAATTTGATTATATAAATAACTAATACTCCGTAACATTTACATTATAATTCTACGAGGCGTTGTAAGTATTAACAGTAATTAATATAAAATGTAACAATTATGTAAGTGTGTATTGTGCACTGAAAGATATCTCGGAACCTTAAATCCGGGACAAGTTGCGGTGAACATTTTTGGCGAAGCGTCCACCAGGAACACCACTAGTTCTTTACTCGACGCCTTTTCCTAATACAGGAAATCATAATCACCAACACAAAATTTCAAAAAGTAAATTATAAGTGAATGAGAAGAAAGAAAACCTGATTAAATTCATTTTCAGGATCGTCTTCATCGTCTCGAAAAACATCATCAGGATCCATATCCATTAACTAAAATAGTTATTAGAATCATAATCATAAATATTAAGTAATTTCAAGTAAATTAAATAAGATGCTGGAAATTAATGAAGAAAAAAGTGAGGTAATTACTGGCGGACGGCGGTGGAAGAGAGATTCCGGCAATGAGGGTTTTGGGAAATTTGGGGGTTTTGTGGAATTTGGGGGGAAATGTATTCTCCTTCTACTGGAAGTTTTAATTGTAAATAGGCTTTAAGTATTTCATTTTTATTTTTTATTTCATTTTTTAGTTTTCTTTTTGGTGTTTGCTTTTTTTCTAAATAAAAAGAATCGTGCCAGCACACACTACCGATGTTATATCAAGGTTCTAAATAACGCGCCATGACGTCGAGGCGTGGCGAGAATTTACGAAAACATGCAAGGCGTCTTTGTATTAGAAAACGTATTTCCTTGCCTTCTCATTGATATCAATAGTTAATATAAATACAAAGAGGTTCCTATAATTTCGGAGCTATTTACGATAAAGATATACACAATATTTAAACAATAATACAAAATATATACACCCATAATACTGCGTAATTATCGGTGGTTAACTCTCCCCCGCAGTTGAAGCCCGGATGAGAGCGAAGGCATAAACTGGAGCGAAAACGATAAAATAGATGCTTGGGGAGACCTTTGGTGAAAATATCTGCATACTGATAGTCCGCTGGAACATGTAAGACTTTAATAGAGCCAAGGCGAACTTTTTCTCGCACAAAGTGTATATCCAGTTCAACATGTTTGGTGCGCTGGTGTTGAACAGGATTTTCAGTAAGATAGACAGCTGACACATTATCACAATATATGATCGATGCATGCGTAATGGGAACATGTAACTCTAATAGTAAATTGCGAATCCATGATACTACCGCAGTAGTGTTTGCAACTCTGCGGTATTCGGCCTCAGCACTCGAACGAGAAATGGTCGGCTGACGTTTGGAAGACCAAGAAATTAAATTTTCGCCCAAAAATACGCAATACCCAGATGTAGATCTTCGTGAATCGGGGCACCCACCCCAATCAACATCGGAATAGGCTGTAAGTTTCAAAGACGAAGATGGTGAAATAACTAACCCTTGTGATAATGTACCTTTTATGTAGCGCAAAATCCGCTTTAGAAACTGAAAATGAGGATCACGGGGAGCATGCATAAACAAACAGATTTGTTGAACAGTGTAGGATATATCCGGGCGAGTGATGGTCAAGTACTGAAGTGCACCGGCTAGACTACGATACAAAGCTCCATTAGAAAAGGGTGATCCAGTTGTGGCGCTTAATTTGGAGCCTATCTCGACCGGTGTGCTAACCGGTTTACAATCTGTCATATGAGCTGTAGAAAGAATATTAGTAGCATATTTATGTTGAGACAAGAACAAACCTCCATTCCTTTGTTGAACATTGATGTCCAAAAAATGATGCAAAGTGCCAAGATCAGTCATCTTGAATTCGGATGACAAAGAACGAATAATGTTGCGAAGTAACGTAGGAGTGGAGGCAGTTAATATGATGTCATCCACGTATAATAATAGATATGCCATTTGGTCACCGTTTTTGTATACGAACAAGGAGGTGTCACACATGCTACTCTTGAACCCGCAAGTGGATAGAAAAGTCGCAAACCGATGGTACCAAGCTCTCGGAGCTTGTTTAAGGCCATAAAGAGAACGATTGAGCTTGCACACATGTTGTGGGTGAGTTGGCGAAGTAAACCCGGGTGGTTGGAACATATACACCGTTTCCTTGAGATGTCCATGAAGAAAAGCATTCTTGACGTCCAATTGATGGATGGGCCAAGACTTAGAAACAGCTAGGCTAAGTACCGTACGAATGGTAGTGGGTTTTACCACTGGGCTAAAAGTGTCATCACAGTCGATGCCCACTGTTTGACTTTTGCCATTAACAACTAGTCGGGCTTTGTATCTTTCCAAAGTACCATCAGATTTGTATTTGTGTTTAAAGAGCCACATGCATCGAATGATTGGTGTATCTTTTGGTCTGGGTACCAAGTCCCATGTGTTATTATCTAAGAGAGCTTTATGTTCATATGACATGGCAACATTCCAGTTTGGGTCTTGGAGGGCAGTGAGGTGGGATTTGGGTAAGGGAGAAATGGTGGTTTTGTGTTCGGTATTTAGGGACAGAGGGACACGCGGTTTAGAAATGCCAGAACGGGAACGAGTTTGCATGGGATGTGAGGGTGGAGGTGGCGAGTAAGGTGGCGGATTAGGCTGGGGTGGGGGCGAGGGAGGTGGCGGATTAGGTTGGGGTGGTGGTGGTAGGTCAGGTTGTGGGGGTGGAGCAGTGGGTGGCGGAGGTGATGGTGGAAAGGTGGCGGCGAAAGAGGGAGGGGAGGTATCAAGAAAAGTGTGATCGGGTGGAGTTTTTGTTGGGGAGGCGAATGGGAAAGTTGTTTCATCAAAGACTACATGCCGGGAAAGGATTACTTTTCCCGTTGAAGTATCAAGGCAACAGTATCCGCGGTAGTTAGCCGGATAGCCGAGAAAGATGCAAGGTTTTGATCGAGGAGAAAGTTTGTGAGGTCGGGTGGAAGTGATGTTTGGGTAACATAAGCAACCGAAAACGCGGAGATGATCATAGGTAGGGGATCGATGGTATAGTAAGGTTGTCGGGCTGCGGTTTTGATGGAGTTTGGTGGGGAGAATGTTATGAAGGTAGGAGGCCGTATGTAATGCCTCGACCCAAAAAGTGGGGGGTAGCGAAGCATGGGTGAGTAAGGCGAACATTATTTCGTTTAACCGACGGATCATTCTTTCGGATTTCCCATTTTGTTGAGATGTTTGGGGACAAGAGAAGCGGAGATGAATACCGTGTTTGGTGACAAAGTTTTTAAAGTGTTGGTTGTCAAATCCCCCCCCCCCCCCCAAATCGCATTGAAATGCTTGGATAGGCATGCGAAATTGAGTTTGTATATATTTGTGAAAAATGGTCAAAGGTTTCGGATTTAAACTTTAAAGGGTAAACCCATGTTTATTGTGTGAAATTGTCGGTTAACACCATATAATATTTGTAGTTTGAATGGCTAAGTATAGGGGATGTCCACAAGTCACAATGAATAATTGAAAATGGTAATAAAGTACGATTAACAGAATCATGAAATGGTAAACGTTTATGTTTTGATAACTGACAAGCATGACAAACAAATGAAGAATGTAAATGTGGACAAGAAATAAAATTATTTAAACAAAGAAATTCCATGATTGGGCGTCCCGGATGACCAAGACGATTATGCCAAAACACGGAGTCGTTATTGGAGAGAAGACAAGCAGTGGCGGCGGAAGCTGATGGTGTAAAAGCGTAGAGGTCACTGGAACTGTTGTGTCGACTCAGGATCGTGCCATCCTGGAAATCCTTCACAGAGAAACCGTAAGGATCAAATTCAATAGAATTGTTATTATCAATATTGAACTTGCGAACGGAAATAAGATTCTTTATGATGTTGGGATTAAAAAGAACAGATTTTAAGTGAAAGGGTTTTGTTTGGAAGTTTAATATCGAGTTGCCCGTCCCTAAAACCGGAATTTTATTGCCATTGCCAACGAAAATATGCTTTATAGATGAATAACGGGAAAAATTAGTAATTTTACCTTGATCATTGGAGATGTGAGAAGTGGCCCCCGTGTCGCAATACCATTGATCATCAGTGTTCCCTGCTTCATTCATAGACATGGCTTGAACGACATCGGCAAGGTCAGTAGGCTGAAGTGGATTGGTGTCCGTAATGTGAGCTTCAGCGGGTCCGGTAGCCTGTGGTGCTGGAGAGGAGTTGGACCGAGGCCTAGACGGCCATGGCTGTGTCCATCCTTGGGTAGGGTATGGGCAAGGTGGTGCCCAATATGGAGGAGGAGCCCAATATGGGAACGGTGCTGGAGGGGCTGCTGGAAAGCGCGGCTGAGATGAGGTCCGGGAGCGAGAGTTATCCCGACGAGTATTGTTGTTGTTGTAGTCGCGTCTGTTGGAAGAGGAGCGCCGGTTTTGACCATCTCGGGACTGATGGGGGTTGTCACGAGGGGGATATGGCTGATGGTTAGTCACGGCTGCTGCGGCAACTGGTGTTGGAGGGATGTTTTCCCGGGCTGCGATACGGCGAGCTTCGGATTGTAACTGATCACATGCGTTTTCCCATGAGGGGAGAGTTTGATTCAGAAGAGAGCCGACTGCATCATATTCGCGAGGTAAGCCGCGAACAAGGTACAAGACACGTTGGGTGTTGTTGATTGGACAGTCCACGGCTGTCAACTGATCGGATAATTCCCGGATACGTTGACAATAGGCATCGAGGGATGGCATAGCAGTGAGGGTGATGTTTGTGAGTTCATGTTGGAGAGCGGCTGCCCGAGATCCTTTGTTGTTTAAGAACAGATTCTGCACCCTAGTCCATGCTTCATGGGCGGTGGATTCACTTACCAGAACCCGAACTAGAAAATCATCAGACAAAGTGGCGTAAATCCACTGGAGCACAACAGCATCAAGCTTTTTCCAAGTGTTGTAATTGGCGGCGGTTTTCTCCGGAGGTGGCGTGCCATCGATGTGATCTAACACATCATATCCGGTAGCATGTAAACGAAAAAGATTGACCCATGAGGGGTATGAGATCTTTTCGCCGTCGAGAATGCGGATACGTTGTTGGATGTTGGTAACTGTATACGCGGGATGGAGGCTGTTGGCTGCTCGATCACCCATGGGTGTGAAGGTTTATGGGAGGATGACAGGTAAGTGAAAAAAACGAAGAAGATGACCGGGAGTATGGAATTCCGGTGAAGGTGAAATCAAAGAATTTCAATGGCTAATGATACCATATTAGAAAACGTATTTCCTTGCCTTCTCATTGATATCAATAGTTAATATAAATACAAAGAGGTTCCTATAATTACGGAGCTATTTACGATAAAGATATACACAATATTTAAACAATAATACAAAATATATACACCCATAATTACTGCGTAATTATCGGTAGTTAACACTTTGTTAGGCGTGGCGGCAAAAAAACGTGGTCATGGCGTCCCAAGGCGCGCCTTAACGCGAGTTTTTTGAAACGCGTTATGACTATAAAAATCATTTCATTGTAAATTTGTGATTATATCTTAGAATATATATATATACTTAAATGTTAAAACAGACTTTTTGATAATTTATTGATATTTATATAACTTAATAATAGTAAAAATATATATAAGTATATATAAAATTATAAAATATATTAAAAAAATTTGTCGCCTTGTCATGCTTTGAAAAACGTCATGTCTCGCCTTCTCTTGCAAAGCTTGAGGCTTGCAAAGCTTAAATAAGATGATTGGTTTTAAACTCATGTCGCCTTGTCACGGATAGAGAGATAAGCCGAGAGTTGTCCGCGTGTTCAATGTTACAACAAATTTAATTCTTTCTGAGAGACGGCAAGCACAAGCATACGACTTATTATGTCCAATATGTCTTTTCATGTTGTATCATGTCTTTTTATGTTGTATGATAATATTACAACTCGAAAGTCATTGAAAAATATTACTTGATGCGTTAAACCTTCTAGTTATGAGATGTTTTAACCCATTATCTATGAACTCATCCTTAAATACGCACCATGAGAATATGCAATGCAATCAAGATTAATAAAATATTTCATATCCCATAACCCAACAATGTTCTCAATGAGTCAATGTTGTCATCCTACAATGAATTATAAAAAAAAAAAAAAAAAAAATATTTGACAAGATTTTGTTACCATGGCTTAAAAGCGTACAATAAAATTTGTATATCGGATAAAAATAATGAAACTAATGAAAGATAACATATATATTAATATGAGGATAACAAAATAAAAATACAAAGATAGTAAGTCGGTTAACTTAAATTTGGTTGGAAGCTCAAGCTTAGAAATAATTTGGGCATACTAAAGACCTAATTACATGCCCACAAATTACCTGTAACATTACTATAGGGGTACCCGTACAAATATGGGTGAGTCAGGAAACATGTCAATGGGTCAAAACAGTTCCCGATTGCGTTTACATGTAGGTTGTACATGAATTCAAAAGTGTTAAGTTTGATTAGTTTAGACAGAGAAAGTTAATCTAAAAAGAGAAATTAGATTTAGCATTAAGCTCCAAATTTTACATTAATCACACCCCACACTCCTATTTATAGGAGTGTGGAGCTTTACAAAGACTTCCTAGTTATTAATTATATCCCTAATAACAAATACAAATACAATGTTATGAATATTCTATTCCTAACAATTTCCCCTTATTTGAAGTTTTTTAAAATATGAAGTCTTTGTCTTGTAGCAACTTCCTTGTTGTCATCTTTAACTCATAGATGCTTGATTTGATCTTCAACTGCAACTTTAAATTTCATCATAGTAGCTTGTTGTAATCTTTGATACTTTTGTATCCAAAGATAAATTGCTTGAAGAATCATTTTCTTTTCTCTTGAAAGCTCGACCTTGATGATGTATTGAATATGTCATTGATGAAGTATTTTCGAAGGTCTTGCTCTTTGAAGAAGTCTTAAGAACCTAGTCATCAAGAAGCTCTTTTTGGCGAACCTTGAATGATAGTCTTAACGATCTCATCCTTTATCACAATTCCTTTACTTCCACAACACCCGAGAAGTCAACCAAAACCGAGAAATTCTCACAAATACGTCCATTATGTACATCTTGCTTCCCAAAACTTTCCATTTGACCCGGTGCATTGTCATCAAACATTCTTCTTTTCTTTCACATATATACTTCGTAACGCATCCGTCTTTTCTTTATTCACTCGAATTCTCCATTGTATGTACCAATCTTTTCTTTCACAAATTCCCCTTATTTCACTCTTTTCCCAATTCCCAATTCTTTGCATTCTTTGTGTTTTCCTTTCCATTTGTACTTGTTTCTCTATACGCTCCATTTTGCTCGTTCTTCCCCAATCCTTGCTTTTGTACACTTCAATGCTTTTGTTACACGTTTTTCCTGTTTCTTCATTTACACACGTTCTTCCCCTTGACACACGTATTTCCCCCTCATGATGATTATGAATCGTTGTAATCATCATGTAAACGTGTATTACGTCGTGGTCAAACGAGACATACTCCCCTAAATATCGGAATTTGAGAAAAATATCCTTCCAGACCGAACGTGTGTTGTTTCCGAAACTTTTGACTTGCAAAACTTGTCTTCGTTGAAAAACTTGTATGCTTGAATAGAATCTTGTCGTTCCGAAGTCTTGATCTTTGAATTCTTGATCGTAAGCTCAAATAGTATCCATAGTCGTGAAAATGGGAAAGTAACTACGATATCACTTAGATTGCTCGTTAACACAACAATCAAAATCACAAAAGAAGTCGATTATGTGACCTACGTTCAATGTTGGAAAAACGTTAGCATTGGTAGAATTTCCATTCGATCATTGTGAAATACCAAGATCGTTGGTACCACTACAAATGTTCCGACCTATATCACAAAGACATGATTTTTGAAAATTCGTTTGTGTCCTAGAAAATGTTTAACATTTTGGCGCTAGACTCAATAGTGCATGAAATAAAGTCGACAAATGAAGTTGGTTTTCTCTTATTTCTATATCAACATTCTCCGAGTGAGAATATGATAGAAATGTGCTAATTCTCCGTAAATATTGAAACAAATTGTTAGGTCTGATCAATCTTCAAAGTAACAATCCTATGTTTAGAATCACTAACTAGTGGCGGAATCACAAGTTAATGAATTGAGTTAACGAACTAAGAACTATGAATCAAACATAATTGAGTAAAAAAACTTTCATTCATAAGCCATAGAAAAGGCGGGAAATGTTGTTACAAATGATAATCTCACTCACATATAAGCTCTTATCTACTGACTCACTTTCTCCACTATTTATGACTCACTTTCTCCACTATTTATAGGCTACACCCTCTACCTATTATATTACATCAACCCTTGTGTTTATTTAAAAACACTTCAGGTGAACAAATAAACAAAACTTCATTTAACTTTTAGCTCGGGTGAACTTGAACTTAACTCAGGTGAAGAGTTAGTTCACCCGACTTAAAGTCTTCATGAAATGTCCTACCTATGATTTAGTTCGGGTGATGAACAATGTTCACCCGGACTAAATATGTATTACAAAACACTTGATAAAGAGTCTTTGGAAGCTTCGGCCATCACTTCTTCTATGCTCCAACAATCTCCCTTGAATGATGCTTCTAAAATCTTTGTCTTGTTAGGATCAGCTCCATTCCCATCTTCAAACACTAACATCACCAGCTATCTTCCTGCCCTTGTTCCTCTTTTGATTTTATCAACCTCCCATGCTACAACCTCCAATGTCATTCTTCTTTCATTGTCATCAGGTTGCGGTTTCTCAAGAAGTAAATGAAAAATAGTTAAAATATCTTCATTTGAGAGCTCTCTTAGATCTTCATTTTCATATAGCCTCTCATTTTCTCTGTCTGTGTCTAGAACAATTTCATCATTCTCATACTCCATCCATCGTATGAGACAACTTTGACTCTCTTCAATTATTCAGTTTATTATGACACACAGATTAATAATCTATTCATCTATAAAAACAGTGAAATAGCAATGTGTCATACTTTTTTTCTTTGAGGTCAAATATGTTGAACAGTGAAATAGACCAACTATCAAAATAAACCACACCCATATTCTATCTCATAATCATATCTAGCAAGTGCCCACTTGCATATTTATAGTGATATCAAATATTTTGTCCACATTTAATTTGACTAACTACAGCTGGGGATTGAAGTGTGATTGCTAAATCAAGGTTGGAGATTCGGGTAGCGTTTAGAGATTCAAAGAGTTTGGTAGAAACTTGTTGATTGGTAACTAAATCGACTGCTCGACCACTAATTGTTGTGATTTTGTGATATTTACTAACTGTAACTTAGACATAACTAGCTAATAGAATATAATATGTTTCAGGAAAATGAATAACGAACCAGCCTTGAATGCAAGTTGGTTATTTGACAGTCCGGTTCATTCTGATGTAGAAGCAAAACTTAGACGTTTCTTGGTTGAATTAGAGAATGCTGGTAAAATACTTGGAATCCAGGTGCGATGATTGTTTAGATTTGCAATTTTGTAACTTGATCATTATCTGGTAGTCGGTTTTGATGTTTCAAAAAAAACGGTTCATACATCGTGTGTGAAAAAATAAGAGTTGAATACACACAAATCCACATGAATTTTAGTTTTATTGGTTGTGTTTCTTAGGTTTGTGCATACAAAAATGGGGAAGTGATAATTGACACTGCGGCAGGAGTGTTGGGAAAAGACGATCCTCGTCCCGTTCAACCTGATAGTCTATTTCCTGTTTTCTCTGTAACTAAGGGCATTACAGCAGGACTAATACATTGGCTGGCCGATAAAGGGTATGTTCTTATGTTTTCATATCAGCTAGAATGGCTGAGTTTTGAAACGGGGTAATTAACTTGCGTAATGGGTTGGGTTGATTGAGCAAACATCTTATGTCCAACTTTTTGTTGTTAGTGGCATTGTGTAATGGGTTAACTGATAAAGGGTATGATTGTATGAACTTATAGTAATAATATGTATTTTCATTGCAGGAAACTGAAGCTTGACGAAAATGTTGCAAACATTTGGCCAGAGTTTGGTACGAACGGAAAAGATCAAATAAAGGTATCACATTTGGCCAGAGTGTGGATCTTTGGATTGCTTTTTGATCTATTTATTTGAATTGGGAGTTTCATACTAGTTCCAACAAAACTTATTAAACGGCAAAAGTACATACAGCCCATTTTTTATAACTTGTGTCCAAACAGCCTTGAAATTTAGGCAAGATCAAAGGGGTTTAGTGATTTACTAATTGGGTTTGCCTTCATTTGTATTTTGCGTATAGCTTGATAGTTTACTATCCCACATTCCCCCAGGTTAATCATGTACTTAATCACACAGCTGGTTTGCATAATGCTCTCGGTGGCATTGAAGAAAATCCTACATTATTTTGTGATTATGACGAGTGCCTAAAACGCATTGCTATGGTGAAACCAGAGACTGAACCTGGAAGTCGACAGCTTTATCATTATCTATCATACGGTTGGCTATGTGGTGGAATCATTGAGGTAATGTTCATTACAAATTAACCCCTTTTATTAAGTCGTGTTCTTGTAATTATTATGCAAATTTTTGATTGTTTTGAAAGTGCAGCATGCATCAGGGAAGAAGTTTCAGGACGTTTTAGAAGAAGCTTTTGTTCGTCCACTTAATGTTGAAGGCGAGCTTTATATAGGCGTTCCTCCTGGTATGTATAATTCGTATAAATATTAACTTGCACAACTCAGTAAATAATTTAAAATGTTTTTATTTAACCGATCCATTAGGTGTAGAATCTCGTCTTGCAACTGTTACTATAGATCGAAATGATCTCAGTATGTTAGATCCAAATCACGAAATCGTGAAAGCCAGCTCATTCTCTACCTTAGTGCCATCCTCATACACTGTCAACATGATTTCCAACCTTATGACAATATCCAACACCCTTAATTTTCGCCAGGCGATAGTACCTGCTGGCAATGGAAACTTCTCGGCTCGTGCAATTGCTCGTTACTATGCTGCACTAGTTGATGGTGGTGTAGACCCTCCCAAGAAAACGCACGATACAAGCAATGAAGTCGACACTAAAATCTTTACAAACCCAAAAGAGAAAATCCACGATGCCTTTTTGGGAAGTGGAGATTATAAAGGTTTGATCGTCCCCAAAGGGCCATTCGGCCTCGGGTTTTATTTAGGTAACGCAAGTGATGGTTCTGTAATTGGATTCGGTCACTCGGGAATAGGTGGATCTATAGGCTACTGTGACATAAATAACAGGTTTGCGATTTCTGTGACCGTAAACAAGTTGTCGGTCGGAGCTTTGACCGAGGAGATAGTTTCGTTTGTTTGCTCGGAACTCGATCTTCCTGTACCAGTAGACTTTATGTGATCTCAATCGGGGAACATCATTATGTTATTGTTGTACGTCTCTTGTCGAGCACTTAGTATGCGACTATGCATATTTTAAAAGGTACATTAATTACAATGTTGAATGATCTTTTTTTTTTTTTTTTGAACGACAATGTTAGTGATTCGGGGCCATAATGACATCCATTTGGGCAATATGTGACCCACGAACCTTACAATGTTGAATGATGATCATTATTATATGCCTCTTTTTCAAATAACTTTTATTATCGGTTATCCACGCTTCGAAGCAAGATAAACAAAATTTCAAAAAAAATATCAAATCTCCTCTTTTTAAAAAGCATTTTTCCCCCTCTAACAAATTATTGTAACTAATTGATATCCATTCCAACCATATGAATTCATATCCACAATCAATGTCACAATTATTATCAAGTCAATCGTCATTTTTCATTTCAGAATTATATAGTAGAATACTAACCAAATGTGTGGCCATAAGAAGTGTTTCGACTCAATATTGAGGTGGGAGATATGTATTTGATATAGAAATAAATGAAGGAGGTTTTTCTTTGCCTAGGTTGTGCGAAGAGGACAAATATTTTGACTCGAATGTACGCAACTTAATCGAAATATTCTAGTAATCGTTTCCGGACCCTTTTTTGGCCTCCCTAGAACATAACTATGTTCTCTTTATTGTTTCGTTATAAATACATAGAAATACTCCAAAAATATGCATTATTGATGCTATAAATAAGTTGTGTGCTGCCATTTTTCTCTAAAAAAAAAAAAGGAGAATATATTTGAAAAGTGTATCAATTGAAAGGTTACCACTCTTACATCCTTACTAAATCAAATAAAAACGGATAAAATTAATAAAGAAAAACGATACAAGTAAATAGTAATAAGTACACTCGATGTTCTTAAAGCTTCTTGTAAACGTTAAAAACAGCAAAAGCTATGAGTGCAAGATAGGCAATAGAGCCTAAAAATGACAAGACCATCGCGGCTGCCACTTGGTGGCAAAACTTATCGAACACATTACACACCTTTTCCCATTGTACGTGTGAGTTGCTCTCATAACCAATAAGACCAACTGCACCAGTGGCACCAATCGCCGAGAAGAGAAGTGCAACCACTACTAGATCAAAAATGGTTATCATTAGTGTGACATTCTTTTTTCCGCCTTTAGTTGCCAAGGTAAGGATTAATGATATCGCTGTATAAGAACACACTATTGCATTTGCCACCACAAAGTACCTGTAACATTAATCAATAAATTAGACACTTACGAAAAATGATTTTTTAAATAAATACTTTCAAACGGTTTGTAGTCTTGAATCTTGATACATGACTTAGAGGTGGTATATTCGAGTCCCGTACAAGATAAAACGTGTGAATATTTTGTGTAATTTATATAATACTTTCCATTTTAAAGGAACACATACGATTTAGGTATATATCTTGATAAAGAAAAAAATTAAATTATTTATGAAAGTAATAATATAAACTAGATGGGAGTTATAGCTCATGTTCATGGAAAGTTGAACTTGGCAAATGGCAACGTAATTAATGCTCGGATAACAAAACATATATTTTGTTATAATTAGAGAAATGATAAATATGACTACTTGTTGACTACTTGTGTATGCCTACAAATAAGCCTCAAAACCTTATAAATAACATTCGATTTATTTATTTTCTCTTTTCTTTTCTTCTTTTCTATCTCTTAGACTCTTTGTCTTCTCAATACCTATGTTGCACCAGACCTTTGTGTAACCCTCGCAATGACATTGGATGACCGTTTCTTCGCTGCAATATTAAAGGTATAATCCTAACATTGTTTAATGCGTTACTCTTACGATTTGAAATATCTAATCTCAAAACCTTAATTTTTATGTTTGATCGTTGGGGCCTTGGGGGTAAATAGAGGACTATATTTATATGATAATCAATTTTTCGTTTGTATATGATAATCAAATTTTTGTGGGACTAGATTTATATGATGATCAACAATTGTTTAGAAAATGCATGTGATTGTCAAGTTTGTTTGTAGGACCTGTGTTGAATAACATCCTGTGACAACCGTCTAAAAATCAGGAACTCGTCGGTTATTCTATCGGCGAAATTCTCTAGTTATTCCTTTATCGTGTTCACTCGTGTGACAATCGTCCCAAGTTCGGGGAAATCCTTCAGTTACTCCCTCGGTTCGAATCTTTAGTTACTCTTTTGGTGTTCGTATTGTTCTAATTTCGTAATTACTTTATCCGTGTTTTATCGAATCAAGTGTCGGAATAACTTCCGGAATCAAATTATAAGTCCTAATACCAATAAAATCACTTTTTGAACTTTCCTAAGTTCATAACAAATCATACTTATGAACTCTCAATTAACAAAAAGGTCCAACGAAGCAATAACGCAAAAACGGAAAATCTTGAAGCTGAAAAATTGCCCGGTGCGCAGCACCTCATCAAGAGGTGCGCAGCACCTGGCTCCAGATTTTCAAAAATGTTACAAGTTTAGTCCTTTTCTCGTTTTACACACTCACCACCCATTTTGACCAATGAAAAACGTGTAATTACTGCATTCCAGTGTTCCAAGAGCAGATTATCATTACTACACCTATTTTCCCTTTTAATTTTCATTTTACAAAATCATTTTACACACACACACTTAAAACACACACATAACTTTTCCTCTCAACTTTCCTTCCAAAGTTCTTCATTCCCAGAAACATTTCACCATAAAAATTAACCATCAATCATAAACAAATCGTTCTAAACTTCAAGTTAAGCCAAGGGTGTCGTTTTATTAAAAAGGACCACGGTTGCAAAGATTTTTGAAGATCAAATCCGACCAAAACTCATCATCCAAGCTTTTCCTTCGGTAGATTACTTTCTTTTTACTATTTTTACATATATAATCAAATGCATGTAAGATCTAACGGTTGAAAATGAGTTTTTATACAAATCTTTGACTTTTATGGTCAAAAACGTTTTAATCGAAAAACCCCTTTAGATCCACGAATCTGTGAATAAAAATATTTTAGAAACTGTTAAAATGAAGTTTTGGAAGATAATAACTAATTGCATGTGCAATCTAAACAACAAAAACGAGTATTTGTAAAGATTTAAGCCATTTGTGTACCAAAAACGATTTTTATCTAAATAATACTTAGATCTATGATTTTGTGGTTAAAAGTTGTTTAGAATCTGTGAAAACACTATTTTATAAAGTACCTACTGGTTGCATGTCGAAATCCTTAAGTCACAAAACGTTTTTAGCAAGAAAAACACAAAACGGGAAATGGACAGCAGCTAGGTGCGCCGCACCTGTGCCCAGGTGCGCAGCACCGAGCTGCTGTTCACCCGAAAATCGTCGTTTTTACTCGTTTTAAGTTTACGTTGCATTCTGGACTTTTACCCTATCTACTGTGGACTGATATAAATAAAATTAATAACATTGGTGAATTACTTTGGACTCTTTGGACTATTTCGGACTATATTATATGTATTATTGTGTTTTAGGTGATTTGTGAACGGAAGTGGCGGTGTAATTTTTGGACATGAAACTTGGGCGCGGAAGCGCTGCCCAAATTCCCCTAGAAATTATAAAACCACTTCAGTAAGCAAAAGCACTTAAAATGTAATAACCAAAAACAATAAACTTTCGGACTAAACAACGTTAATCGCTTCGGACCAAAATTTTCGGAACAATATTTGACTTAACCATTATTACAAACAAAAGTCACACAATATCCTCTATACATAAAGCACTTAATAAGAAATTAACTTTTGAATTATATTGGTAATTCTTAGGCATTCCGTGATTCCCGGCTCCTTTCCGACCGTCTCCGAGTTCAATTCTCTTCGCAAACCGTGAGTTACAACCCCACTTTGTTTTACTTTTATACTTTTAAACATTATTTGGGGGAAACATAAGATCATGCTTGTAACTTACAAACATTATTTGCAAACTATTGTTATTTATTGAAACTTGATTTAAACCTTGAATCTTGAAACATTTTAACTTGAATCTTACAACTATCATGCGTATTTGTGTTAATGCCTTAGCAGGATAACTAAACTAGGATGCTTGTTAGTAACCAATCCTTGATGGATATATGAGCCCGTAAGATCTCTTGAATGTTTTTAGTATCCTTAATTAAATGCCCGTTTTAGTATCTCTCTCTCACTTATACACTATTAGCAATAGCCGTTAGTCATATGGGTATCGATACTTAGGAGGGGTCACTCCTTACTCAGGGTTAGCGTCCCAAGTACATATTACTACCTCACTCATTGAATCACTTACTTAAATATTTTTGGGCTAGTTTTTCTCGACCATACAATCGGTTTAGTGTATACTTACTACTTATATTATGCCAAGTGATTGATACAAGGTACCTTTAGTTAAGTTAAAACACATATCCCATACGCATATACTTTATTTTAGCGCCTGATCCCGCTTTTACATTATTTTAGCGCCTGATCCCGCTTTTACATTATTTTAGCGCCTGATCCCGCTTTTACATTATTTTAGCGCCTGATCCCGCTTTTACATTATTTTAGCGCCTGATCCCGCTTTTACATTATTTTAGCGCGTGATCCCGCTTTTACATTATTTTAGCGCCTGATCCCGCTTTTACATTATTTTAACGCCTGATCCCGCTTTTACATTATTTTTAGCGCCTGGTTTTCGCTATCACTACTATGCGAGTTTACTTATTTACTCACTTTACTCGCTTACTTATAAACTTTTACCATCTACTTTCTATTTTTGGTAACTTCCTATTTCTGGTAACTTACTATTTTTGGAAACTCTTTCAAACTCTAAACTGTAACTCACTCACTACGTTTTGTAGTTGACACTTTATCTTATGTTTCAGGAAATTAATGTAAGCATTCGGAATGCATGGCAAGGAGGGTCGATATGGTCACGTGAGGCGTTTATTGGGAAAGACCTTCATATTTTGGGAATTTTCTTGTTTAAAACTTGTATTTGTACTCTAAGTTGAATCGTGAACTACTTGGTTGCTTTTGAAATGTTGTATCTCGAATCATTTAAAATTTTAATGGAAATGACTTAAATCGTTTATATTTGCTTATGACCGTGTAATGATATTCCAGCTCTCGCGCCCCGTGTTTCCGCTTTAGCGGGGTGTGACAGACTTGGTATCAGAGCACAGGTTGTAGTGAAAACGGTTTTAGAAATTTCTAAAAAGTTTTTGAAACCAAACTATAACCAAGGCTTTTCGGAAAAATCATTATGGGTTCAAAACTTTAGTAAATTAATTTTGCGATTGCATGATTATTTTTAACTACGCACGGCCTGGCCACCCCTGCCTAGTTCAAAATGACTTATGCAAGGACGAAACGTAATTTCCTAAAGATAAACGGTTTTGAGTCAAAAACAAAATTCCCGGTCTTATTATTCCCAACCTCACGTGATCGACCCTTACCTGCATTCCTTACATATTTCCTTTAACGTTATCTTCTTCCTGTACTTACGAAACTCTTTACGTCGCAGATCCGTTATGTCTCAGTCATCACGCTCACGATCTCCCTCGCGTTCCCGGTCCCAATCCCAGCAGAGAGACGCGTCATCGCATGAGCCTTCCGAGGGTCATACCGCCTCGGAAAGTCTCCGTCACCAAACTACGGACCCCACGGAGGACACCTCCATGGCTGTGTCCAGCAGCATCGGGTCCAGCCCGAGGGCGGTACAACCACCACCTCTACCGGTACCCGACGCCGCGCCACCACAGCGACGTGGACCACGTGTAGTCACAACGGCACGCAAACAGGTAATCCTTCCAGGTCGACTGCCAGACAGGATGGCAGCTCAGCAGGGTGCCCCCTACCGGCCCCCAACACCTCTTAACCCCTACCATCACCCGATTCCCGAGGTCCCACGCACCTCGGTGATGGACCATTACTCGTGGGAACGCCAGCTCCAACGAGAAGAGATGCAGCGCGCCCGCGAAGCCGAAGCAGCAAGGCAACTGATGCCGCAACCTCCCCCACCGGCCGCTTACCTCCATCTCCACCGCGAGGTAATGGAACTCGCCCAGGAGGCCCGACAGCAGGGCCATCTAATTGGCGAGGTCACCGACGCTGCTCGCCAGTTGTCTGAGCAGTCAATGCGAGTCATCGCATCGACTAGGACCACGGCTCGGACGGTGCAGCACCTTATCGGTGTGTGCCTAGTGATGGGCACATTGATGGTGGTCATGATGGCCAAGATATTCATGGAGAGACACCATTAGTCTTTCCTCTATTGTATCGTACCATAGGCCGAGTTGTAGTTTTCAGTGTATACAACTTCGTGCCATTTTCTTTATTTTCATTATTGTATCGTATTGTATCATTTCTATTCGAACCTTGTACCCAACTCTCTTATTTAATGAATGAAGTTTCGTTTATTATTATCTATTGTTACTTGTCTCGTGAATCTTATACTGCGTGAACCACTTCTTGCATGTGAATCCGAACTGTGTAAACCTCTTGGAACCTTGTCGTGCACGTACCACCTATTCTGCTATATTGCTCTTGCGTAATTGTTAGCTTGCTCATTTAAAGGTATTCATATCATATTCGCTTTGTGCGTACTAAACCAAAATTCTTGTCTGTTGTAGAACCATGGCACCCTCGCGCTTGAATGCCAGCACCCTCGCCGATCAGGTCACGGCTCAGCTCAACGCAGCGATACCTGATTTGATCGCTCAAGTAATCGCCGGAATTAACGAGAGAATCTTCGGGGATGTGAACCCCTACGCCTCTCACCCAGAAACCAATGTCGGTAACTCTCCTACCCTCCCAGCCACCGTGAAGCTTGAGAAAGAAGGAGGCTCCCAAATCAATAGCCCCCTTTCCTCTCCAGTCCCTGTCCCTCGAAAGAAGGAAAGAAAACGGAAGACTAGTTACCAACCGATAGTGAACAACCGCAACAAGAGACCGGCTATCAGGCGCCAAGGATACGCTGGATCGCACCCCAAGTGCAACAAGTGTTACCTACACCACTTTGGTGGATGCCCCTCATGTTTCCTGTGCCATCAAACCGGACACCTCTACCGACGTTGCCGCAAGTATGCGCCGAATCAAGGAAGGAGGTGGACTACTCCTCAGTCCGGGAGCAACGGACACCCCAGTATTAACTGTCCCGTATCCCAAGTAGCAGAAGCCTTCGGTGCTCTCACCATCACTGCCAAAGAGTCGAAGCAGGACTCAGGCTCCGCAGGTAAACCCCCCAGTAAACAATCCGAGTTGTCGTTAAGAGAGTCACTTAGGAAACTTGAAGGAGCTTTGTATTCTTAGAAATTAGACTCCCCATTAACTTAGGACCTAAGGTTCTTAAGGATGGCCTCACCATACAATACGCTAATGGTCAGGAGTTTGAAGCAAGAGATCTAATCATAGGACACTCCATGTGCCTGTCTGATAAAACCTTCCCTAACAACCTAATCCCTACCAAGCCGAAGGGCGTCGATGCCAGCGTCAGGATGAACCGGCCCTTCCATTCCAGAGCCGAGATCGCCTGTCTTGACAAACTCACTCACACCTCTCTTTCCGACACCGAAACCTTATCGTTCAAGGAGACAAACCCGGACGCTCATTTCGACTCGTGTCGTCCACCAAAATGCGTAAGTGCCTTGATAAGGACTGTGACGCATTCCTTGCCCACGTCATTGAGCGTAAGCCCAAGGAGATCCGTATTCAAGATATCCCCGTAGTCTAGGATCACCCTAACGTCCTTTCCAAGATTCGCCAGAGTTACTTCCGCCCCGACGAGTAGAATTCCAGACTGATCTCACTCCTGGCGCAACTCCGGTCGCTAGGACACCTTACCGTCTAGCCCGCCGGAATTGCAAGAGTTGTCCAAACAACCTCAGGAACCCTTCGATCATAGTCTCGTTTGTCCTAGTTCGTCGCCGCTAGAAGCCCCTATGCTCATCGCTAGGATGAAAGACGAATCCTCTCGTACCTACATCGATTACCGCGAATTCAACACACTGGCCGTCAAGAACCGGTACCCACTACCGAGGATCGATGACCTCTTCAGTCAGTTGCAGGGAGCAACTTACTTCTCGAAAATCGACCTCCGCTCGGGTTACCACCAGGTTCGTGTCAGTGAAGCCGACATTCCAAGGACCGCTCTTCATAACCACTACGGTCATTACGAATTTCTAGTCATGCCATTCGGTCTAACCAGCGCACCAACAGTGTTCATGGACTCAATGAACCGAGCGGTAGACCCTACCTGGATAGATTCGTGATCTTGTCCATTGAAGATATTATTATCTACTCGAGAACACCTGAAACTCATTTTAGGACTCCCTCGAAAACAAAAGTGGTACGCCAAATTCTCTAAGTAAGAGATCTAGCTCCGAGAAGTACACCCTCTTAGTCACGTAGTTAGCCAAAGGGATTCATGAGGATCCGGCTAAGGTAGAAGCGACCGAGAAATGTCGAGCCCCGACGACTCCTACGGAAGTCCGTTAATTCCTAGTGTTGACCGACTGCCTCAGAGGTCCAACGAGATTTCTCAAAAGTCGCTAAGCCGTTCACGAACTCACTCAGGAGGACAAGACCTTGTCTGCACCTCACATATAAGACATAGGAAATGGATCGGACTGCTAAGTAAATGCGACCGCGAGAATCAAGGAAAGAAACCTTACACAACCACGAGGAGAAGTTCGAACGCAAACCCGATGGATTTCACTACCAGGTTACCCAAGACGGCAAAGGGTAACGACACAATTTGGGTAATTGTGGATCGTTCGATTAAGTCCGCTCACTTCTCGCCGAAACGAGAGACCCACTCAATGGAGAAGCTCGCATAAAGTTGCATCCATGAGATCACCTCGCCACGGTATACCTCTATCCACCATCCCTATCAGAGATAGTCGTTCACGTCTCACTTATGGAGCCCGTCTCAGAAACCTCTCGGCGCGCGACTGGATCTTAGCGCAGCCTACCACCTTTAGACCTACCAACAGGGAGCGATTAAAGACGTCCCGCACTCGGCTGAAGAGCGACGCCGATAACCGAAGAAAATCCCTCAAGTCCCAGGGCGGCGAATCGAGTTCTTCTCAAGGCGTCGCCACGGAAAGGGATAGCCCACTTCGGGAAGCACGGAACGCTAAGCCCGAGGTACGCCGGACCGTCTGACGTCGTCAAGCACATTGAATCTGTAGCTTATCAACTCCGACTCCCGCCTGTTCTTTCCAACGCTCGTAACGTGTTCCATGTCTCCCACTTGGAAAAGTCCCCATTCGATGAGACCATCGTTCGCCCCACCCGACGTGGTCACAAATTCACGTGGGAACGTGAAGACCAGATACGTCAAGAGTACTCTTATTTTTCAAGAATACTTCCACCTGATGTGACGAGTCAAATTTCGGGACGAAATTTCTTTCAACCCGGGGATGATGTGACAACCGTCTAAAAATCAGGAACTCGTCGGTTATTCTATCGGCGAAATTCTCTAGTTATTCCTTTATCGTGTTCACTCGTGTGACAATCGTCCCAAGTTCGGGGAAATCCTTCAGTTACTCCCTCGGTTCGAATCTTTAGTTACTCTTTTGGTGTTCGTATTGTTCTAATTTCGTAATTACTTTATCCGTGTTTTATCGAATCAAGTGTCGGAATAACTTCCGGAATCAAATTATAAGTCCTAATACCAATAAAATCACTTTTTGAACTTTCCTAAGTTCATAACAAATCATACTTATGAACTCTCAATTAACAAAAAGGTCCAACGAAGCAATAACGCAAAAACGGAAAATCTTGAAGCTGAAAAATTGCCCGGTGCGCAGCACCTGGCTCCAGATTTTCAAAAATGTTACAAGTTTAGTCCTTTTCTCGTTTTACACACTCACCACCCATTTTGACCAATGAAAAACGGGTAATTACTGCATTCCAGTGTTCCAAGAGCAGATTATCATTACTACACCTATTTTCCCTTTTAATTTTCATTTTACAAAATCATTTTACACACACACTTAAAACACACACATAACTTTTCCTCTCAACTTTCCTTCCAAAGTTCTTCATTCCCAGAAACATTTCACCATAAAAATTAACCATCAATCATAAACAAATCGTTCTAAACTTCAAGTTAAGCCAAGGGTGTCGTTTTATTAAAAAGGACCACGGTTGCAAAGATTTTTGAAGATCAAATCCGACCAAAACTCATCATCCAAGCTTTTCCTTCGGTAGATTACTTTCTTTTTACTATTTTTACATATATAATCAAATGCATGTAAGATCTAACGGTTGAAAATGAGTTTTTATACAAATCTTTGACTTTTATGGTCAAAAACGTTTTAATCGAAAAACCCCTTTAGATCCACGAATCTGTGAATAAAAATATTTTAGAAACTGTTAAAATGAAGTTTTGGAAGATAATAACTAATTGCATGTGCAATCTAAACAACAAAAACGAGTATTTGTAAAGATTTAAGCCATTTGTGTACCAAAAACGATTTTTATCTAAATAATACTTAGATCTATGATTTTGTGGTTAAAAGTTGTTTAGAATCTGTGAAAACACTATTTTATAAAGTACCTACTGGTTGCATGTCGAAATCCTTAAGTCACAAAACGTTTTTAGCAAGAAAAACACAAAACGGGAAATGGACAGCAGCTAGGTGCGCCGCACCTGTGCCCAGGTGCGCAGCACCGAGCTGCTGTTCACCCGAAAATCGTCGTTTTTACTCGTTTTAAGTTTACGTTGCATTCTGGACTTTTACCCTATCTACTGTGGACTGATATAAATAAAATTAATAACATTGGTGAATTACTTTGGACTCTTTGGACTATTTCGGACTATATTATATGTATTATTGTGTTTTAGGTGATTTGTGAACGGAAGTGGCGGTGTAATTTTTGGACATGAAACTTGGGCGCGGAAGCGCTGCCCAAATTCCCCTAGAAATTATAAAACCACTTCAGTAAGCAAAAGCACTTAAAATGTAATAACCAAAAACAATAAACTTTCGGACTAAACAACGTTAATCGCTTCGGACCAAAATTTTCGGAACAATATTTGACTTAACCATTATTACAAACAAAAGTCACACAATATCCTCTATACATAAAGCACTTAATAAGAAATTAACTTTTGAATTATATTGGTAATTCTTAGGCATTCCGTGATTCCCGGCTCCTTTCCGACCGTCTCCGAGTTCAATTCTCTTCGCAAACCGTGAGTTACAACCCCACTTTGTTTTACTTTTATACTTTTAAACATTATTTGGGGGAAACATAAGATCATGCTTGTAACTTACAAACATTATTTGCAAACTATTGTTATTTATTGAAACTTGATTTAAACCTTGAATCTTGAAACATTTTAACTTGAATCTTACAACTATCATGCGTATTTGTGTTAATGCCTTAGCAGGATAACTAAACTAGGATGCTTGTTAGTAACCAATCCTTGATGGATATATGAGCCCGTAAGATCTCTTGAATGTTTTTAGTATCCTTAATTAAATGCCCGTTTTAGTATCTCTCTCTCACTTATACACTATTAGCAATAGCCGTTAGTCATATGGGTATCGATACTTAGGAGGGGTCACTCCTTACTCAGGGTTAGCGTCCCAAGTACATATTACTACCTCACTCATTGAATCACTTACTTAAATATTTTTGGGCTAGTTTTTCTCGACCATACAATCGGTTTAGTGTATACTTACTACTTATATTATGCCAAGTGATTGATACAAGGTACCTTTAGTTAAGTTAAAACACATATCCCATACGCATATACTTTATTTTAGCGCCTGATCCCGCTTTTACATTATTTTAGCGCCTGATCCCGCTTTTACATTATTTTAGCGCCTGATCCCGCTTTTACATTATTTTAGCGCCTGATCCCGCTTTTACATTATTTTAGCGCCTGATCCCGCTTTTACATTATTTTAGCGCCTGATCCCGCTTTTACATTATTTTAGCGCCTGATCCCGCTTTTACATTATTTTAGCGCCTGATCCCGCTTTTACATTATTTTAACGCCTGATCCCGCTTTTACATTATTTTTAGCGCCTGGTTTTCGCTATCACTACTATGCGAGTTTACTTATTTACTCACTTTACTCGCTTACTTATAAACTTTTACCATCTACTTTCTATTTTTGGTAACTTCCTATTTCTGGTAACTTACTATTTTTGGAAACTCTTTCAAACTCTAAACTGTAACTCACTCACTACGTTTTGTAGTTGACACTTTATCTTATGTTTCAGGAAATTAATGTAAGCATTCGGAATGCATGGCAAGGAGGGTCGATATGGTCACGTGAGGCGTTTATTGGGAAAGACCTTCATATTTTGGGAATTTTCTTGTTTAAAACTTGTATTTGTACTCTAAGTTGAATCGTGAACTACTTGGTTGCTTTTGAAATGTTGTATCTCGAATCATTTAAAATTTTAATGGAAATGACTTAAATCGTTTATATTTGCTTATGACCGTGTAATGATATTCCAGCTCTCGCGCCCCGTGTTTCCGCTTTAGCGGGGTGTGACACATCCTAAAAAGCTACGCAATACTATTTGATCAATAAAACTATTATATGATAATGATTTACAATAGATAATTTTTAATCTTTATGAGATGCCGATATCAATTGCTACTGTATGATATATCTCTTTTTTTCCAATTAATCAACAAAAATTACAATGACACAGATAAATGAGGATAAGAACTCCAAATATTAACTTAAATCAATGAGATTTATTTACTTATTATGTCCTTATTAATTATATGCAATAAAATTTCTTTGTTTTTTCTATACGGATCAGGTCATTTCAATCTATTTTTTTATGTACCATTTAACGTAATAATGGAAGTCAATCTAAGGGACATTGATCATAACGATTACAATGACAACTTTTTACATATATTGGAATCTACAAATGAACTTCAAGATATTCAACAATTACCTATCCAACAAGTTTGCGCAAATGCAGATGTTGAACCTTTTCCGGTGCAACAAACTGAAAATCTTGAAACTTGCCCTAGTGTTGACGAGATTCCTAATGTTGGAATGAAGTTTGATACAGAAGATGATCTTTATGATTTCTTTAAGAAGTATGCCTACCAAGCCGGTTTTGGAATTACAAGAGCGGGTATAAGAAAAGAAGGTGATAAAAAGTATTACATAATTCAATGTGCTAAAGGAGGTGTAAATGTGCCGAAGAACGATCCTAAGAGGACGAAACTTTCGAGCAAAACAGATTGTAAAGCCAAGATTAATGTGATCGTTCATAGTGATGGGAGATGCATTATATCTCGTGTTTTTTTGGATCATAACCATCTTTTAAGTCCAAAAAATTCACGATTTCAACGGTGTCATAGAGAAATGGATTCATACACAAAACGAAGACTCGAGTTAAATGATGTTGCTGGGATTTCATTAAACAAAATTTTTCATTCATTAGTAGTTGAAGCTAAAGGGTACGAGAATTTATCATTTGGTGAGAGAGATTGTAGAAACTATCTTGCGAAGGTAAGGAAATTAAGACTCGGGACTGGGGATGCCGAAGCACTTCGTGATAATTTTGTCCGTATGCAAAGACGAAGTCCAAACTTTTTTTACGTGATTGACATGGATGATGAAGGTCATTTGCAAAATGTTTTTTGGGTGGATGCAAGGTCTAGGGCAGCGTACAAATCATTTAGTGATGTTGTGTCTTTTGATAGCACGTATTTTACTAACAAGTATAGTATGCCTTTTGCTCCTTTTGTTGGAGTGAATCACCATGGTCAATCTATTTTATTAGGATGTGCTTTAATTTCAAGAGAGGATGCAGATACATATACATGGTTATTCAAATCATGGCTGGAATGTATGGATGGATGTCCGCCAAATGCAATGATTACAGATCAATGTCGAACAATGCAATTAGCAGTTGCACGAGTCTTCCCAAACTCTCATCATCGTCTTTGCCTTTGGCATATCATGAAAAAGATCCCTGAAAAATTAAGTGGATATAGTTTGTACAAAGAAATAAAGAGGATTTTAAAGATTCTTGTGTATGAGTCTGTGGAGTCTCAAGAGTTTGAAGACGGGTGGTATAAGATGGTTGAAGATTATAGTCTTTAAAATAATGAGTGGTTATGCTCCTTGTTTAACGATCGAACACGTTGGTTGCCGGTTTATGTAAAAATAATATTTTGGGCAGGGATGTCTACGACTCAAAGAAGTGAAAGCATGAATGCTTTTTTTGATGGGTATGTGAATTCAAAAACTTCTCTACGACAATTTGTTGAACAATATGACAACGCACTGAAAAGTAAAATGGAGAAAGAAAACAAGGCTGATTTCGAGTCATTTAATTCTTCCTATAGGTCGATAACCAGATTTCAATTTGAAAAACAATTTCATGAAGCTTACACGAATGCCATCTTCAAGTTGTTTCAAGATGAGTTGAGAGGTATGTTGTTTTGCAATTTTTCATTGGTCAAAGCAGATGGTACACAATCGGAATTTCATGTTACAAATATCGTGGAAAGAAAATACGAGGAATCTAAAAGAAGAGTCTTATATAATGTTAGTTATAATACGACCGAATGTGATATCAAATGTTCTTGTCATTTGCTTGAGTTTCGAGGGATTGTTTGTAGACACATGGTTAAAATCTTGATTGAAAAGGATGTTCGAGAAATCCCTTTACGATATATTTTGACTCGATGGAGAAAAGATGTGAAACATCAACACAACTATGTGACATATTGTTATGATGATTTGAAAATTGGAGAGCAAGCTAAGAAATTTGATCACTTGTGTTCCAACTTTTATGAAGTAGCACATATTGCTAATTCTTCGGAAAAATATGAATATTTGATGAAATGTATAAATATGGCAAAAGAGAAGATAAAAGACGATTTAAGTAGGGTTGTTAATCAAGTTTCTGACTCGACCGGAAAGTTATTACCACCATTGCAAGTGCGTTCTAAAGGACGTCCACCATCAAAAAGGAAGGAACCAAAAATAGAAAAGATTGTTAAAAATAAGAAGAAAAAGGTAAATGTATTTGTATATTCACTTATCTTTATTATATTTGTTTTTTTTCTTTGATATAGTCTTTGATTAATATGTTTTTTTATGATGATAGGCTTCTGAAGTTCAAAGAAGTAAATCTTTGTCTAATGTGAATGTTGATCAAGTATATGGTTCAATTGTCCTTAAAGATAATTCCTCTCTCCGAAAGTACAACTTTGATTTGAACGAATGATAAATAAAGATGTGTTGAAGATGAAGAACCCAAGTTATCTGAGCTGTTTACTTGGTTTTATTTTGGAACTAATTTGAACTGTTTGCTAGTGGCATTTATTCTGTTTACATTTTGAATTACCGCTTTATGTTTTGTCATTAAAACTTCCGGTTAGTATCTTTTGATAATTTGAAGTTTAAATTTTAGTTGATTAATATTGACACTGTGGATTGAAACAAATGTGCACTAGGTCAAGTAGAATGGTGGGGCGTGCGGTGACAAACACACATGTGAGGTTAAATGAATATTTTGTTTCATTTATAGTCTTTGTAAATTTTTTATACTATTAATTTTGCTTTTGTGTGATATTTTTATGATTTAAGAAAAATAAATAATTTGATACAGATCTTTTATTAAAAAAGTTAAAAAAAATATAGAGGATGCAGATACATATATAGAAAGATATAGATCTTTTATTAAAAAGGTTAAAAAATATATTTATTAAGGGCATATTAGAAAATACACAAGAAAATTTGATAAGTTTTATATAATGGACAAGTGTCATTCTCACATTCTTAGGCCTCTTAGGTCTATATAATTAGTCATATATATCAATTCTCTTATTTTATATAAGAGTTAATTACATGTGTCGTTTCTATGGTTTGCACTATTTGCACTGCTCGTCCCTATAATTTTTTTTATTACACCACTCGTCCCTAAGTTTGAATTTTGTTGCTTCGCAAGTCCATATTTTGGATGTGCCGTTAAGACAGCCGTTAAGTCATCTCACATGAGTGACATGTGAGGGCAAATTTGTCATTTTACCTATCATCTTACCCATTTCTAATGTCCACATCCCAAGAATCCCAAAACCCAAACACATTGCTGCAAATTACTCAATTTGGCTTTGATTATTATGATTATTAATTAATCGATTTTCTCTTCTTCTTTTACTCCGAATTGACCGCTCTCTTTCTCGATCTCGATCTTGATCTTTTTTCACCATACCTCCTCTATCTCTTAATCTTTCCTGAATCTCCATACCTCCTCCATCTTGATTCGGAATATTGTTGTTGAATGTGGTGTTGATTTTGATGAAGTGGAGGTAGATAACGGCGATGCGACGGTGGTGAACGGCGGTTTGGATGGAAATGGAACGGTGTCCGGAGATCCCTTTGTGTCTTCACTCATTGTTTTGGAATTTTGGAGTGGTGAGTGTGTGGAAATTTTTAGCTAAAAATTAAATTAAATTGGTTTTATTTGTATTATTATAATGTAAAAAACTTCGGTAAATAAGAAGGAATTTGATAAGAATCATGGCCACGTATTATAATAATGACCCATATGGATTGGTAAAGTCTTCACGTATTATTTTCCGGCCAGTTTAATTCGTCGAAATTTGTGATTCCGATTTTGAAATCATTGATGATTTTGAGATCTCCAGGATCTTAGTGGTGGAAATGAGAGAGAGATTGAAGAGGAAGATGAATAGAGATAGTAGAAGGTGGATTCAGTAATGGTGAGGTTCCATGGGGAAGAGTGGTGGAGCATTGAGGTTTAATGGTGATTATATAGATATACGGATTTGTATGTATAGGTTTGTGTTTGTGTTTGTGTGTATAGATATAGACAAAGAGGATTTGCAGAGTGTAGAGGACATGTGTGTAGTGAGTGATGAAGAAGATAGAGATATATTAGAGTTGATGGTAATTAAATGGGAGAGAGAGTGTTAAAAAGACAAATTTGCCCTCACATGTCACTCATGTGAGATGACTTAACGGTTGTCTTAACGGCACATCCAAAATAGGGACTTGTGAAGCAACAAATTTCAAACTTAGGGACGAGTGGTGTAATAAAATAGTTATAGGGACGAGCGGTGCAAATAGTGCAAACCATAGAGATGACCCATGTAATTAACTCTTTATATAATCAAACCAATGGAATAGTCGAAGGTTTGATTTTAATTTTTTAATAAAATTTTTGATTCAATTTTGGTTCATAACTAAATTCAACTGAACTATCATTACCTTTTTAAAATTTAGTACCAGGCTTTTTTTCATGATTGATTATTTGGAAAGGATGATTTATTGATTTTGCTGTACACAATCATCGAAATTTTATGTTTGTTTTTGAACAATTCCACTGATCATCTTAAAATGTTTATTTAAAAAGGTTCGGTCTCTATATTTATGAAGACATCATGGTTATCTTAAGATTGTTGTTAGATGTTTAAGCATACCCTTAATTAATAGTTGTCTTTGTATTTAGGATATCCACAATGCTAAAGTTTTTAAAAGCTTTAGCAATTAGCCATGTCATAAACACGTCATCAAATAATAAACCTTTTCATTTGATAAAACTAATTCTACTATGACATAAACCTTTTAAAGGTTTAAGATGAAAGAAATTTCAACTAGCATTAAATGGATTTTATACTTTTTTTTTTTTGGAAACGGCAAATATTTGTACAAACGGAGCCTACTCGTAATATTTCAACGAGCACCCCAGGTTCGACCTCCGCATAGCGGGCAAACCCAGCCCCCCACGGGGGTTTCCAGGGGAAAATTCGCCATGCGTGCCTTAGGAGGTGTGGGTTAAATTACGCTATTGCGACGACCACAGGGGTCGAACCCCCGACCTCAGCCCACATGGGTATAAAACCCGGTGCATCACAACCAGCTAGGCTGGAGATCATTTGCAAATGGATTTTATACTAATAATGATTTTAAAGAGGTTCATAAATTTAGACCTCTTTAAAGACATATCATCATAAACTTTTTCTCACTATGGATGCTTAACTTTTAAACCTCACTACAACAAAAGTGGTCTTTTAGGACACTTGTTACTGTCCTAAAATGTCACTTTATGAGACTTTTAATCTAATAGGACCAGTGCCAACAGTGTCTCATATAAAGACGTTGTATAAACTTGTAGGACGCTTTTAGGCATCCTAATAAACACCAATAATATGAAACAAAATTTAAGGTCCCATCAGATATTTTATAAAACATAAAATATGTCCTAACACATTGCTAAATATGATCCCTTTTGATGTTGTAATATACTATTATGTTTTGAGACACATATTAATGTCCTATGAAATATATTTATAGGATGAATCATATGTTACATTAATAGTTTTATAAGGACTAAGAAAAGGGTCATAAAAGATAAGTGTATCATATATTTTTAGGACCAAATTTAATGTCCTTATAAGAAGTCTCCTATGTAATGAAACACAACATTTTGTTTTATTAAGACAATTACATAACATTGATAGCATCCTAACATATTATATTATAGGACACGTCTTTTGTTGTAACACATTTCTCTACATTGCTTTTAGGACGATTAAAAGCGTCCTAAGAATTGTCCCAAATTGAGCACAAACCTAAATTATTAATAATTTCGATATATAATGTTCACAAACCATGTATCTCAATCTTATTGAGTAGATTAGAGGCATGAAATTCCCATTTTAAACAAGTCATTTTCATACAAAAGTTCTTAACATGATTAAGTCATAACACAAACCTAATAAGGTCTCATAACATAAACCATAATAAGGTCTTACATAAACCATAATAAGGTCTTAAAAGAGTTACAAGGTAATTTAAAACTGATAAAAACAAAAAACAAATGAGACGTCAATAAACCACATGCATCATCCTAAGGCACCAAGGTAATTCCAAAATAAAACAAACTAGTTGTTGCTTTCATCATGCATCCATAGGTGCCACCTAGAAATGGAAAATTTATATATAAGTATAAAATTCCATGTTTAATAAACCTTGCTCTAACAATACACATATCACAAGTTTAAAAAGAATGACATACTGATATGAAAGGGCAAGGCCAAGCAACAATTGCACCAACAACGTCTTCGACGGTGACAATGAATCCATACGGTCTCACCAAGCGTTCATTTCTCTTGATAGGGATTTGAACATTTACCTCACACCAGTCTCGTCCAATCTCTTCGCCCCAAACAAGCTCATTTGGATCTAAACTCTTGATCTATCCTTTTGCTACATTCTCCGTCGAGTTTAAAATATTTTTAAGATAAACTTCTGCTCCAACCTAAAATGTATACGAACAAGTATCAAAAATCAGCAAGCATCACAAATCACATATTAACACTAAAAGTGCATATAAATCTGGTTAAAGTGCATAAATAAATTTGATTGACCTACCCGTAAACGTTGAGATGAATTTGCTACAACACGATCTGGTGACGTAAACGGGTCAGTTGAATCATTAAAAGCATTTTCACTCGAGCCTTATTTCTCCATTACCCCCGAATTTAAACGAGCAACTACACAACTAAGTTCTTCATATTTGGACTTCCATTGTAGGTTCTCACGACGAGAAGCCGAACGACTTGGAATCACACCCCAAACATCACAAGAACGTACACCCAACCCATACATGCTTGCACTACCATTTTTATCTTCACCCATAACTTTAGAAAATACATCATCGGGTCCGGGCTTATCAACTGAACTCTCTGGAAGTTGAGAACGCAATTCTTCCATTTTTTCCTATATGCAAATTATTAAATATGTTTACTATATGACAATTTAAAAACGGCTTAATTTGTTAAAAAAAAAAGCCCGATTATAAATCAACATAATACTTATAAGCATAAATATAAAAGAAAAATCTGATTATATAAGCATAGTTCATACTATTGCGTTTGAAGCTTCCACAGTTTTCGTATCGCCATCTTTAGAAAAACAAGCAGAAAACAACTTCATTCGACTTGGTTCGACTCCCGCTGCAGATTCCTGTTTCAACAATAATGTATATTCTAAATATATAAACATATTTTGAATCGAAAAGTTCACAATAATATACAAGTACCTTGAGTTCTTCACGAACTCGAGCACAACTTTTTTTTCCCGTGATTGGCACCATCTTCTTCTTTGCCCTATTTTCCTTGTTCTTTTCACTAACTATTTGGAATGGCAAGTGACAAAATAACATATTAAATAACATAATATCTTAGAACTAATGAAGGAACCAAGTCGTAAAATGATAGAGGATGGAGTTGTGGTTGAGAAAGAGGACAGGATATTTTTATATAGCTTTTCGATGTAAATGTAAAGACTAAATGTAGCCATGTGTACAATTTCTACAGCCGTATTAAGCTAGTCTGAATCATTCAGAAATGGACTTTTCCGGACCTTAGATTTTTCTTTATTCCAAGACCTCACGAGTTTCCTCCAATGTTTTTTGTGCACTCGTTCTGGCTTAGAACTTATCTGTTCTTGAAATGTTAAAGACGGATCATAGCATTCCTTTTTGACTCTAGCCCTCCAATTTCGGACTTTTTTGCCAAATGATTTCAGGATCTAATCATCAGTTCCAGGGGGTAGATCAAATTTTCCCTAGAAAAAGTACATATATAATTATACATCAGACAAGTATAATTTATGTCATTTAAAATATTGATTTAATTTTAACATACCTTTAAGAATTCTAGCAAGTTTTGTTTCTTAGACTTGGCAACCTTGTTCCACGGTTTATGAAGCGGACAAAACTTTCCACTCCTTGAAAGGGATCCCATGAAATGGGCCAACTGACTTGTTGTTTCCTCGTCCACCGGTTGTCCGTATTCATTAAATACAACACTTATACGTTCCTCTTCAGTTTGGGCCCAAACTTTTGGCATACGTGTTGGCCCTCTAACTCGTTTGTTTGTGTTCCCTGTAACTAAAAAATATTAAACACTTCGCAAGAAATATATATTCAAAAGGAGGAATAACTTAAATAAACCCATTAATTATGCAACATAACAATATATATATATATATATATATATATATATATATATATACACAAACCGTTGTTAGAATGGTTTGAGCAAAAATCAGTTTCATCTTCTTCAAGTTCTTCAAGCTGTTGGCTGACATTTCTCGTATTAGTTCTAGATCTGATTCTCTTTTCATTATCCATCCTTTAACAAAGTGATAAGTTATTAGAAAAGAGAAAATAACAAAAATTTAGAAAAAATAATATGCAACTCTAAAGAAAAACAAATATTTTACTTATAAAAATATACAAGAACCGAAATATATATCTTAATATACGTATATGACCCATTTGAGAGAATATCATAGCTTAAATTAACCCATATACAGACATCTATAACTTTCAATAATTTCCTTCAAGTAATCTTAATAAAATTAACCCATATACAGGTCCACTTTGTCTACTGTTTCATTAACGGAACTAATTGAGCTTGTACCCCAGTTAGGACGGTACACTAAAGACCATCCTGACAAGAAGAAACTTTTCTCGGTCCAGGATTTCTTTAGATACACAGAGGCAGAAGGTACGTCTCTTTACGAGCTTAAAAGATGACTTGGCTTATTATCAATTTTATAGCATCAGATTCTTATTATGAAACTATATCAGTTCAATATCAATACTCCATCAATATTATCAGTTTAAACCATTTAGAAAACTCGCAATTTAATTAGAAAGATCTGAAATATGTGAAATATGCGTATTGATTTTGAGATTTGATAGATCGTCTAGGGTTGGTATCCGAAAATAGTAATTGGAAAAATTTAGAAAAAATAATATGCAACTCTAAAGAAAAACAAATAATTTACTTATAAAAATATACAAGAACCGAAATATATATATATATCTGAATATACGTATATGACCCATTTGAGAGAATAGCATAGCTTAAATTAACCCATATACAGACATCTATAACTTTCAATAATTTCCTTCATGTAATCTTAATAAAGTTAACCCATATACAGGTCCACTTTGTCTACTGTTTCATTAACGGAACTAATTGAGCTTGTACCCCAGTTAGGACGGTCCACTAAAGACCATCCTGACAAGAAGAAACTTTTCTCGGTCCAGGATTTCTTTAGATACACAGAAAGGTACGTCTCTTTACCAGCTTAAAAAATGACTTGGCTTATTATCAGTTTTATAGCATCAGATTCTTATTATGAAACTATATCAGTTCAATATCAATACTCCATCAATATTATCAGTTTAAACCATTTAGACAAATGAAACAAATTTGTGCTGTTTTTTTAATGTAAAATAAGGCAGTAAGATACTGAACAGGAAAATCAAAGGCACTAAAGAATAAGTCCCACGAAGTATATAACCATTCCAAGAAAAAAGAAACAGTTTGACATTTACAGTCAACTATGACTTATCGAATTCAAATGAATTTCATGAAGAGTATAACAATTAACACCACACGATTATTCTTTAAAGTGCAATGTTGTTTATTAAATACTCGAGGGTTTATAAAATGATATTGACTTCAAAGTTCAGAATTAATTAATTCAACAGCGAAAACAGATTGTACCGATTCATAAATAGAAGTTAGAGATGGCAAATGGGCAGGTCGGGATGGGACATATAGGTCAAAACAGGTCATTTATAGAGCTACCAAAACATATCGGGCCGGGTTGAGATGAATACACTTTTTTATCCATTTATTTTCAAATTTTTACATAATTAACATGTTAAATATGATTACAAAAACTATATTACTATAAAAAAATATAACTTCCTTGGAATAAAACGATGTAGGAGGTTTATGCATCTGAATACACTTCGGCTGACTTCCAAACTACAATCCACAAGAACAAAACAAACAATGATCATAAAAACTGAAACAGACGAGAAATGATATTTTTTGCATACTCGGTCAATACAAACTCCTAAGTCCTAACCAACACATAATAAAAACATAACTTGCCGCCAATGCAGATACACTTTTACATAAAATTTCTTGCTTTCATGAGATGTTAAAATATTATATGCATCCTTCATCCCAAAATAATTGCAAAAATGTTAAGTACATTTGTAAGAAGGTTCCATACTAAAGTTACAAAATTGTTCATTACGACGAGTACACAAAATTAATGACATCCGAGAGTATTATCTGAAATAAACAATAATGCAGGCAAGTTTACAACCTCAAGACTAAAAGTCAGTTATGGTCCATGAAAGCACAAATACTGAAAGCAAATAAAAGAGACACAAAAAGTAAGACAGTATCTGCTCGTTATACAAATAGATGATGCGCCAAATTGGACGAAACATATACCATTATGCAATACTACACCGACATAACATAATTAAAAAAAAAACAATGCTAACATATAAAAATTAACCCATTTTGTCCACTTTGACCCATTTTACCCATCTTTATCATTTTTTTCATTTAACCCATTTCGCCCACTTTGACCCGTTTTATCCACAACCCATTTCGCCCGCTATACAAACTTATATACATACATATACTAATAACACTTGGCCGGAAAATATATAAAAACCGATGAACCTAGTTCAACATCAATGACATATCATAAACACAACCAAAAGTAGCTAATTTACATCAACTAAAAGCATAAGGCTATTTTACAATTTACAGATCAAAACTAATTAGCACAGTAACTCTTTTGACTTATTTGTGTCATTATAATAGGCTATTATATATATATATATATATATATATATATATATATATATATATATATATATATATATATATATATATATATATATAGTAATTGGATCGGGTAAGAACGGCCCAAAGTATAGGAACGCTAAGAACCAATGCTGGCCGTCCGATTAAGGTGATGATCAGTAGTAACCACTTACTACTGATTAGCACTGCGAGTTTTGATATAAAATTCTTAATCGGACGGCCAGAATTTGTTGCTGATCAGTAGTAAGTGGTTTCTGCTGATCAGTAGTAAGTGGTTACTACTGATCATCACCTTAATCGGACGACCAAGCATTGGTTCTTAATGTTCCTATACTTTGGGCCGTTCTTACCCGAACCTCACCCTATATATATATATATATATATATATATATATATATATATATATATATATATATATATATATATATATATATATATATATATATATATATATATATATATTATATCAGCGATAATGTTGGCAAGTTTACAACCTCAAGACTAAAAGTATACACAAATGGATACCTAGCAAATAAATAAATAGAAAAACCGAGAAGTAGAGGAAAACAGAAGTTACGATATGTACTAATTCCTGATTAACCTAAATTAGCTATAATCAGATATCAGCAATGGAAGTTATCACAAGGCTTCTGGGTCTTCATCTCCGTCAACAACTAGGGTATTTTGATCAACAACAGTTCCACTAAAACCCTCTCTTATCAAGTCAATATTCACATTTTCAACAAGTTGGGAACCACTTGATGCTTCACTTTGCAAATATGTTTCAATATCATCAGGACATGCTTGTTCATTCATGTCATATGAATCTCTTGCTGTTGTCTTGATCACGACTTTCCACCCTTTGTCAACACTGTCTTCAACATAAAACACCTGTTGTGCTTGAGAAGCTAGAATAAAAGGCTCATTATGAGGCTTTAATCCATTGAAATTTAGTAGAGTAAACCCATTTTCGTCTTCTTTTTTCCTCTTACCATTTGAGATCCAATCACAATTAAACAACACCACGTTTTTGTGAGTGAAATACTCAAGTTAAATGATATCCTTTAAAACGCCATAATGGGTTACATGTCCAACAACAGGATTGTTATCTCTAGCACTCGAAAAACTATTTGTCACGGCTTCAAGGACAACTCCACTATTTTGCGTTTTTCTTTTCCATTCAAGATCTTTTGTGTGAAATCTAAAACCGTTTATAATAAAGCTGTTATATCTTTTAACAACCTCAGCGGGACCACTTGCCAGGACTCTTAGATCTTCGGTTATTCTTTCATCCCCTTTAATATACAAATCCTCCGCCTAAAATATGTTAAGAAAAAATCAAGTACAATAGAATTTTAAAATACTATACCATTACTGATTATTACTTACACGAGATCTAAACCATGATACAAAAGTTTCACTATGAATTCGTAAAACCTCAAGCTCGCGTAATCGTTGATGTTGATCACGGACAATCTTATGATGTTCACTACAATGTTAAAAGGAAAAAAAAAATTAAAAATTAGAAGAATAATAATAACAGTAAGAGTAATAATAACAATAATAATGAAAAACATAATTCTCGAATGCTAATAATTGACTTACGTTATAAATTCATCAACTTCGCTACAATTGAACAATACATAAGAATGCGCTTTATCCAAAGTTTCAAGGTCTAGTGCTTTTGTCTTTGATGCACCGATCGGACGACCCGGCATTGAAAAAATAGGTAAAACATCCGCACAACCACCATCATCATAATTTCGACTTGACCTATTATGTCTAGTCTCGATATCAGTAGATAAGTACAACGAACAAAATGAGATACATTCTTCAGCTAAATATCCCTCTGCAATTGAACCTTCGGGTTTACTCCTATTCCGTACATAAGATTTTAGTGTAGACAAATACCTAAGTGATCAAATGTATGAGAATAAATTTGATAATAAGTGTAAAACTAAATCATAAAATTTCAGCTAAAACGTTAATACGCACCTCTCGATTGGATACATCCAACGATAATGAACCGGTCCACCTATTCTAGCCTCTGAAGTAAGATGAACCGAAAGATGAACCATCACGTCAAAGAATGATGGTGGAAAAATCCTCTCTAGATCACAAAGTATTTTTCCGATCTCACTTTCCATCCGAACAAGATCATCAGGTCTGAAAACTTTCGAGCATAGTTGTTTATAGTAACGGCATAATCTCATCAAGGAAGAACGAACATGCTTAGGTAACACGTTCCGCAAGGCAAGTGGAAGCAATTATTGCATCAGAATATGATTATCATGACTTTTAAGCCCGTGAATTTTTGGAGGTTTTACTTGTATACATCGTGATATGTTAGCTGCATATCCATCTGGAACTTTCACCCCTTTTAAGACACTACAGAATATTTCCTTCTCCTTTTTATCCATTGAGAAGCAAGCAGGAGGTAGATACACTTTGTTTCTATCTTGAATTATGGGATGAAGTTTACGTCTTATACCCATTTCCTTTAAATCAAGGTGGGCTTTTATATGATCCTTCGTCTTTCCATCCATATTAAGTAACGTCCCAATCACACTATCACATACATTCTTCTCAGTATGCATTACATCTAGATTATGAGGTAGCAAATTATGTTCAAAATAAGATAACTTATATAAAATACTTAACTTTTTCCAATTGTATGGAAGGTCTAGGTTATCTTTCACAAGTTTTCCAAATGTAATTTCATAACCATTCAGCTCCTCAAGTATATCGAGCCCGTTCAAGCGGGATGGTGACCTCTCGTGTTCTTCTGTGCCATCAAAAGAATCCGTATTTTTCCGAAAAGGATGTGTACTAGGTAAAAATCGGCGATGACCCATGAAACAATATTTTCTCCCGTGCTTTAAGCGTTGTGATTTAGTATGCTTATGACAAGAAGGACATGAAAGTTTACCTTTAGTACTCCATCCTGATAGAATTGAGTAAGCGGGAAAGTCACTTATGGTCCATAATAAAGAGGCATGTATTTGAAAGTTTTTTTTTGTTGATGCATCATAAGTCGGTACTCCAAAATCCCATAATTTTTGTAGCTCATCCACTAAAGGTTCAAGATAGACATCTATATTATTCCCTGGAGCAGACGGTCCAGGTATAAGTAAAGATAGCATGAAATAGGGTTGTTTCATGCACAACCATGGAGGGAGATTATATGGAATTAAAATAACAAGCCATGTACTATGGGAAACACTCATCGTCCTAAAAGGATTAAACCCATCACTCGCTAAACCAAGTCTAACATTGCGAGGTTCCTTAGCAAAATCGGGATATTTGTAATCAAATGTTTTCCAAGCTGGAGAATCTGCAGGGTGTCTCATACAACTATCCTTAGTGCGACTCTCTTCATGCCATCTCATGTAGGCCGCATGACATGAATAGCCTCTGCAATCTTGGTGTGATTGGAAAATAACGCAAAACTTTTGCAGGAATCTTATTATCATTATCGATTTGGGAATTTGTTGACTGATCTTCTGGGCCATTTTCACTAGGTTTATGTCTTGACGTACCGCAAATATGACATTCAGTATTGAAAAGAGTTTCTTTTCGATATAACATGCAATCATTAGGACATGCATCAATTTTCTCGTAATCAAGACCTAAATCATTTGTAATCTTGTTCAATTCGTACAAGGATTTAGGTATAGAAGCATGTGGGAATGCCTCCCTCAATGTATCAAGCATCATGGAAAATCCTTTGTCACTTCATTTTCCTATACATTTACTATGAAATAGTCTAACGATAAAAGAAAGTACGGAGAAATTTTTACAGCCAGGATAAAGCTCTTTCTCCGCATCTTTCAATAATTTGTAAAACTTATTTGCATCGGCATTTGGGATATCTGTACGTTCTTCTTCTATGTCCAGTTCATCTGCATCTTTGTTTTGATCTAACATACAAAAAGCATCATGTACCAATCCTTGCATGTCATCTGGTGTATCCAACAATCCTAGCATGGCATCTGGTGTATCCATCGAAGGACCTTGCATGTCATGTAATGTATCCAACGAAGGACGTACAAAAGGTCGGGAAATCGAAGTTGCAATTTTGTAACCTTTCATAAACCCGTCACATATAAGATGCATTCTAGCCTTAGTTCGATCAACCCATACTTGATTACCGCAAGTAATGCATGGACATAAAATCTGCTCACCAGAAGACTCCTTTGAAAACATAACATCAAGATATTTTTCTAAGCCCTTTTGGTATTCACGAGTTACTCTTGATGACGACGTCCAACTTGTATCCATATTGACCCTTGATTAAATTAAACACAAAAAAATTAGTAATTAAATACCTAATTATACATTCTGGATGTAACAACAATAGATGATGGCTAATATATGTAGACAATAATAGAAATAAAACAAAGTCGTTCCCATCCTGAAATTAAGCAATTATGTAAAACTTGGCTTACCATTTTAAAATATAAATTCAAACGTCATAAGCACATCCAGACTATCTAACTGTTCAACCCATTCTCGTTTTTAGATTAATTTTTGATTCGACCCGTTTGAGATAAAGAACAACCCAAGTTGACTATCTTATAACAATATTATATATTGTGCTGCTATTGACAAATTGAGTAGCCTACTGTTATGAGGTTGTTTAATTCAATCTCATCTGTAAAAATACTCCGTAGTTGTAATCCAAATTAATTTTAGTTATGGCAGTAGGTGTGCCACACCAACAATAAGCCTAAAACATGAAATGCTTTTTCAAAATTAGTGAATAACATTCGTGTCAAAAAATAAAATAATTATTTTCTCATAATAGCAATTACGTAATGCAATGACCTTTGGAAATCTTCATTTTTCTAGTAGAAAGAGCAGCATAAAGACCCCTAACATTTCAATTTCTAAAAATTATCAATCATTAATGGAACAATATTGGTCTTATTATCAAATGGACTAAGGGGGTGCTTGGTTAGGGGTAATGGGGGGTAATGGGAGGTAATGATAATGATTGATTGAGGTTGGTTTGTTGTATTGTAGTTAATGATTGCACAATAATAGGTAATACTCCATTATATTCCAAATCGGGGTTAATCATTAACCACCCATTGCATTCCATAGTATTCCTTTTCCCATTAACTACTCATTGAACCAAGCAGACCCTGTATGTAATATAAAAACGAGTAATGCGGATTGACCCAGACCCGAATAAGAATGCATAAAAAACCCCAACTCGACCTTAATTAACTTTTGGGTAAATCTAATTAGCCTGAATAAAACGATCTTGAACTATATACCCGATTAACCCAACCCTAATAAGCTTAAATCGGGTTGGAGTCGAGTTTTCTTTGACACCCCTACTTTTAAGGCCAATTGACTGATTATATAACACCTATGACATGGTAATGCAATCATCATGAATATGGGTGAATAAGGGTTAGTGTCACTGGATTCATTTACATGACAAAATAAGTGTTACGGTCATTTAAATGACAAAATAAGCTCAACAAAAACCTATGGATTAATATAACATGAAAGAAGATAAGTATGACACATCATTTAAATGACAAAATAAGGGTTACTGTCACTCGATTCAGATTATTAAGCAATATCTTACCTCTGTATTTTTCCGATTTGAAATGCGAAACATTGAAAGAGAAAACCTCAGTTGTGATTGTTATCTTTGTTGCTTCTTTTGACTCCTTTTACATTAGGGTTTTAGTTGGGTTTAATTGGATAATATTATGATTTTGATATATAAGCAAAATCTACCCTTACTCATAACTATAAAAATAATAACGATAAGATAAGATATTAACAAATAGTTGTTTTATAAACTTTAATGTAAGGTAATTCTTATATCAAATGTAAAAATTCATCAAAATAAAACCCAACAAACAAGTGCCTTATAAACTTTTATATAATATCAAATATCCTATTAGATTATATATATATATATATATATATATATATATATATATAAGAAGCATGAGTTTGATGTTTAATTGGTGTGTTTAATTGCAGTTTAATGCTCTGTTTTATTTGTATGCGTAATCCGTTCAATAATTTTTTATTTTTTTTTAAGCTACAGCCCCTGACTTGTGATATTTAGGCATGCTTGATTTTGTGTTGTTTTAAGCTTGATTGATTTCATTTCTATTGTTTTAAGCTTGATTGATTTCATTTCTGTTGTTTTAAGCTTGATTGATTTCATTTCTGTTGATTTTGTGTTGTTTTAAGCCCCTGACTTTTTTAAGCTACAACCCCTAACTGGCTTTGTGTCCTTTAATTTGTAGTCATCTGGATTTCCCGCAGCTGGTTTACGCATTTTGCCTTCTCCTAAAAATAAACCAATAAAACTAGTTATATAGAGTATATTAAACTATGCTTTTGCCTTCTCCCGCAGCTGGTTTACTCATTTTCCCGCAGCTGCGAGGTCACAAATATGGTTTAATGTGCGTTTTAGGCTTCTTTTGTTTTGTGAAACTGAGGTGATTTATGGAAACTGAAACATTTCATGTGAAAACAAGTTTTGTAGTTGGTCACTGTGAACAATATAGTGGAAGAATCTAACAAAATTTCATGTGAAAACAAGTTTTGTAGTCCAATGATCATAGTCAGCAAAATGTTTATTCATATATTCATACTACTATTGTAATAATATTCCTTTCGTAATCATATTTAAAGATTTCAATAATTTACAAAGTGACAAAAAAAGTCTAAATAGATCGATTCAGGTTGTATTTAATCTTAGGTTTAACTAAAAGGGGAACGGGTCAAAATGTCAAATTGGTTGAAAGTTGACCAAATTCTATTTTTAAGGCAAATAAGTATACAACTTCCTAAATCGTTATTCATGAATTAATGCACTCAATATTGATGAAATAGACACACAAAAAATGTTTGCTGCTAGGCCTGAGCCGACCCGTTTCAACACGTAATAAAAAAAATACCTTTTCAACCCAAACTCGTGTTGACCCATTCCCAACCCACCCATCTTGCCACCTCTAATTGAGCGGTTTATTGTACTAGTTGATTTGGCAATAGAGCATATCAAAATTCTAACGAAAAGCAAAACAAAATTCAACTCGATAAGTGTATACCAACACCAAAAGTCACATACTTTGACCCGTTATCCAACCCATCCATTTTTCAGCTCTAAAAGAAAGTAAATTTAGGCTTCTTTTTCTTTCTAATTCTTTCTGTATTTGTGTACCTCTTAATTCCTCTTAATTGTCTTTTATAGGTGGAGTTCAATTTGAAACACATAGTTAATGTGGTAAAATGGGCCGGTAAAAAAGATAGTCAAAGCGGAATGTGTGAAAGATATGAAGCTTGAAGGTTTTACTTATTTGTTTTGATATAGCTCCCCGCTTTTTCATGAGTTTATAATTTCATAAATGTTACAGTATTTATTTTGTAACATAAACTTTTATTAATCGTAATTTTGTTTGATCAATTGTTAAACATATAGAAACATGTTTAGATGTTAAACTTTAAACAAAGTGATTATAAAGGTGATAGTATGAAAGTTTACTAATTAATGTTATTATACATTTTAATGTTTCTGCATCATTATTTTTCATATATTTTTTCGTGCTATCGCAGGTATTAAGCTAGTTTCATAATAAAACCCTTGTGGATAAGCGTTTTATAAAACATAATATAATATGACTTATTTGTCAAGTGTCCTATATATTATTTCATAATAAAACCCTTGTGGATAAGCGTTTTATAAAACATAATATAATATGACTTATTTGTCAAGTGTCTATATATTATTTCATAATAAAACCCCTGTGGATAAGCGTTTTATAAAACATAATATAATATGACTTATTTGTCAAGTGTCCTATTATGTTTGATTATGATAAGACCATAACTAATAAACATCCTATAAAACCTAATATAATAGGACGTGTGTCTAATGTGTCATTTTAGGTTACACCTTAATAAAACTCTAAAAAATAAGTGTCATATAAACTTGATTTTAGGACCTACATTTTAATTGTTCTATTATGTTCAATCATAAAAGGACATAAAAACTAACCCGTCCTATTCGATATTTTATCGGGATATTATCTTTAAAGCGTCCCAAAGAAAGGGTCCCAAAAACCCAATTTTCTTGTAGTGCCTCTTTATTCTTTTATAAACCTTTCTATGAACCTCTCATAAATATGCTCTTATAGTTTTCATCCTTTCCTTTTTTCAGGATCGAATAGGTTGTATAAACCTAAAGCTTGTCTAAGAAAGATCCTGATCTATCAAGGAAGTTCAGCAGCGGATGAACACCTTGATATTACAAGTTTATTGAACAAACAAATATTGTATAATGTAAACAGTTATGAACAATAATGTAAGTCGAATTATAAGCCTCAATTATATTGAATAATGAATCAATTCAATGTGTTTCTTATCAATCTACAAGGATCTATATATAGACGTTGAGGCTAACCTATCTAAATAGGAAACTTCTATATAAAAGGAATTACAATCTAACTCTAATTGTAATGCTAAACATGCATAGTAATATTGTAACAGTAGAAACAATCAGCAGCAGTAATGAGAATGTGCAGTAGTAACAATGTCTTCAGTAGTAACTGTCTTCATTCCGCATTAATACCTTCAGTCCATAGTAATGAAGCAGTACCTTGATAGCAGTATTAACGAGCAACATTAATGAAATTAAAACTAATTTAACTAAGTTTCAATCCCAACAATCTCCCCCTAACTTGAAGTTTTATTACTACTTAAAGTACAAGTTTTTATACAACTTTTAACTACTTTAAATTTACAAGATACTATCACTCTTCTCTTGATCTTGCATCCTTCTCTTCTGCTTCTTTGGCTAACTTCTCATTTAGTTGCCCCATTTCTCCATACCAACTCATGAGCCATCCTGGAAGCTATCAGACCATGAAGTCTAACCTTGATCAACTCTTTCAGTGTTCTCAATCCCAGATCATACCTCTTCTCAACTAGATAGAACTGTATTGCTTCATTCCTTCTAACTATTGAGTATACTCCACTTCTTTCGTATATGTACCATTTGATCACAGGGTTGTTGACCCCTCCTTTCTTGAATGCTGGATTAATCATTTCTGCTTCAGGGTTAAACATCCCATTGAGCCAATCCATTGCCATGTCTGTTCCAGAGCACTCACCTCTGAACTTTGAATATTTGATTACTCCGATATCATATACACGATGGATGTCATCTCTTGAGAAATCCCTGATCATTCTATAGAAAGCGGGTACAACTGTCTTAGACTTGTCTTGTATGGTGACCAAGTATTTAGTCTTGTTTAGGCCACCAACATACTCCCAGTCAACTATCTCAGGGAGCTCAACCGCCAAAGGTTCAATCCTTAGTCCTTCTTCATTTACAATGAGAGCCGAACAATCATCTTCATCAAATTCAATGTCCCATTTCTTCTCTTCAGTTTGGACTTTGACTGGCTCTTTCTTGATAGGCACATTTGGTACACTTGGACTTCCTTGAGCAACAGTAGTTGAAACAGTAGGAATGTCATCTTTTCTTTGTCTTTTCATAGGAACTCTGGTAGAGCATGACTTCTTCCTTTTCAACTGCTCAGGAGGATTTGGCTTGACTGGAGCAAAAGGGTTATGAATTTCATTCCCCTGGGCATCGAACATTGCTCTTCCAGTTTCTTGAGCTCTTTTCATGGATCTCTCCAACTCAAACTGTTGTTGATCTTCTTGTTTTGTGAGTTGAATTTTCTTGAGAGAGTCCCTCTTCTTTTCTTTCTCAACTAGTGCAAGCAAGTTTCCTATCTTCATTGGCCCTAAAGATTTTCCATTGTATCACTTTGACTTCAAGTAGGCCATAAACTTTTGCTTGTCACCAGCTAGCTTCTCTTGAGTGGTTTGTTTCTTTGCAGCTTTCCTTTTCCTCTATTTTTCTTCATCTCTTTTTATTTGAGCCAAATCCTTTTCTTGCTCAGCTAGTAAGAATGCATGTTCTGCTTCAATCCTCTGAATCTTCTCCAACTCTGCTTTCTGAAGTTTGGTATGAATTTCTACAATTGTTTCAGGGTCAGTCCCCACATCCAACTCTTCAAAAGCCAGTTGAAGGGCAGTTAGCTTATTCATCTTCTTTATTCTCTCCTTCCTCTTCTTTTCTTTATCCTCCTTACTTGCATCCACAACTATCTTCTTTCCCTTGGCCTTCTCAGCTGGTTCAACTTGTTCTTTTGGCTTGGGAATATAAGATCCATGAGGAGGAATAATAGGTCTAATACATGTAGGTCTTGATGGATCTTGGATGAAGTCAACTCCTTCAACCATATTTGTATAGTCAGGTGCAACATGTATTTCAACTCCCTTCTCTTTGGGTCTGGAAGCTTGCTCTTTTCTTCTCTGCTCAATTATTTTGCTTCTTTCCAGCCTTTGAAGTTCTGCAGCAGCTGCTTGTTCATCAAGTATTTCAGTTTGTGCTGCAGCAGTAGTAACCGTTGTAACAATTGTTGCTTCAGTAAAAATTGCTGCTGGAGCTTCAGAGAATATAGTAGTTGGAGCCTCTCTTGTAGGAATTGATACTTGTTGACCTTCAGTAGTAACAAGAAGATAAGTACGAATGGAGCTTTGAGTAGAAATAGGAGGAATGGAGCTTTCAGTAGAAATGGGATGCTCAGTAGAAACAGTTTCTTCAGTAGAAACTATTGCAGTAGTAACGACAGTAGAAAATGTTGGAGCAGTAGAAACCATATCTTCAGTAGAAATGAACTCTGCAGTAGAAATAATGACTTCTTCAATTGCCGCAGTAGTAATCACTTCTTCATTTTCTACTTCCATTTCTTGCTCCCCCTCAAATATATGCTCCTCCTTATCTTCTTCCTCAATGTCCATCTTTTCTCCCTCCACCTCAATATCATCTTCTTCATCTTGTTCTGAGGTAGCAGTAATAACTGTATCCTCACTTCTTCTTTCTACCTCCCCCCCCCCCCCCCCCCTTGACTTCGGCATCTTCTTATGTTGACAAAAGATCTTCTATTTCTTTCTCCCCCTTTTTGTCAGCAGGTGGGGCGTCATCTGAAGAAGAAGAAGAGCTGGATGGTCTTGGTGATGTTCCAATACTCCTTGTTTCTGGATTCTTATGCATCAGTTGAGCTGTAAGTATCTCCTGTTGCTTCACCAGCTGATGCACTAATTGTGTTAAAGTGGCAAGTTCCTCCCCTTGTTTATCCACTTTAACTATGAAAGTTTGGCACATTTTCATCAGTTCAAGGTTAGAGTAAGTATATCTATCCTCACCACTTTCATGTTGAGTACCAACAGGTGGTTGATCATCGGATGTAGAGGGACCCTTCTACCCTGCAGAAGTTGTTCCCTCCCCCATGGTTTCTTGGAACCTGGGACCACTTTCCAAAGATGCCACAAAAGCAGCATCAATGGGTTGTGTTGCCTTGGGTTGGGTCTTGAGTATGTTCATACTGGCCTGTGCCTCACTATGAGAAGTAAGAGCAGCAGTAGTATGAGCCCTTCCCAAATGGTCTTCCCCCTCCTTAGAGACCACCTCTGTGAGCCTGTGAGAAAGCTCAATGTTTTCCCATGTAGTAGCCTCACCTGAAGAATGTTCAGGTAAGGTAGTGGAAATTAGTGGAGTAGGGGTTGGTTTAGGCTTAAGAGGCTGAGGAACCCTCTTTGCCTTTCTTGAAAATGTAGCAACAATTGGTGGTGGTTGATGAGGTGAAGAAACAGAAGGTGGAGTCACAAGAGTGGTGACTATAGGTGCAGTTAAAACTGGAGGAATGCTCTCAGTAGAAATTGGAGGAACACTTGCAGTAGAAACTGTAGTTGTTGCCTCAGGGATAACAACTGCAGTACTTGCAATAGAAACTGCAGAGGTACTAGTAGTAGGAAGAGAAGTAGATGGGGGTTGAGACAGAGGTGAAGTCACTTGTCTCTCATCTTCAGCAGTTGTTCCCACCATCATTGTAGGAAACAATGGTGTAACATTATTTGAAAAACCTTTGTTTACCCTTCTCATGTTGGCAAACACTTTCCTTTGCATGAGAATGGGCAGGAAAAACATTTTGGGATCTAGTTAGATCCCTTATTTCACAATTTAAGATGTGATGTAAGAATCTTGGATACATTAAAAATTTGTGTTTAGGATTGGACAAGTTCCACAGCAAACCATCAAAGATAAGGTTTGAAAAATTGTAGGTCTGGTTTGTGGCAAGACAGACTATGGCTGTTTCCAAGGAAAAACTTGCCTCATATACATTGTTGCAAAGTATGCATCATGTATTTCCATTGGGGGGACAGTTTTGCTTTTAAAAACGTTGAGGTATTTAAGTCGCCCTCATAGCCCATTCGTCTAAAGTTTTCAAAAACAGTTTCGTTAGATAAAGAGTTTATACCTTCTCCATCTTGAAGTTGGAGGTGTGTTCGGATTGTAGCCTCTGAAACTGTGACCTCTTTGCCATCAACGGTGGCATGTATGATTGGTACTTCTCCCTCAGAAGCTACCAAAGCAGTCTCCCAAAAAGATCGTATATGATCTTCATGAATCTCTGGACTAACTGTTAGAGCAAATTTTATGTGGGACTGCTTCAAGAAGTCAATTATAGGGTAAAAATCAGTGTTTTCTTTATTCTTTACAAAACAAGCCACCATGTTGTGGCTTTCATAGAACTGAAGATCAACCATTGTTGTTAAATTGGAAGAATTTGATTAAACAGTAGAAGAAAACTAGATCTTTGAGTTGCAACAGTAACTTTTTAGCAATTGGGGTTCTTTAGATGAAAAGTAATTAAAGGAAAGATTAAATAAGAACCCTATTTATATGGTTAAGATTATAATAACTTGACGACTTGGATTAGACCCACGTGATGATTAAAAAGGACGGTTCAATCGTGCAATGCCACGTGTTTAAAAATACTGAACCCGCGCCGAAGTTTAAATTTTGAGGTCCAATCACAAACCGCCACGTGTTAAAAGTTAGTTGCTACTTGAGGTTTGACTTGTCAACGCATTATTAACAGAGTAATCTTATTAATTAAGAAAACTCTGCAGTACTAATCGTTGCAGTATTAACAAATAATGACCGTAGTAATGAGGTTAATTACAGTAGTAATGACGGGCCGTATTAACTGGTCTGGCAGTAGTAATAGATATTACTTCGAGTATTAACCAGAGGTCCGTAGTAATGAGATTACTAGCAGTATTAACTTATTCAAGCAATATTAACAAAACTAAGGGCAGTAGTAGTTAAACCTTCCCGTAGTAATGAAAAATTTTCCGTACTAATAAGACTTTGGCCAAAATTTATTTTTACTGTTAATTTTGCAGTAGTAACATAGTACAATACTAAAAAGTAAGGCACTTGATTTATGTTAAGGTTATTACTGCTTTACTCGAAGGGACTTAACATGAGATATTTAAAAGATAAAATAAGGTTGGTTAATCCATGTTGATCATGCCAATACTGGTAATAAAGAATGTAAATCTTCCCACATCAAAAGCTTTTGTGAGAAGATCAGCAAGCTGATTATCAGTATGGACTTTTTCAACATGAATCAACTTCTTTTCATTACAGTCTCTTATGAAGTGATATCTTATCTCGATGTGCTTGGTCTTGGAGTGCTTCACCGGATTGTTGATTATGCTGATGGTGCTCTTGTTGTCTACGAAGATGGGAGTGTTCATGAATGCATATCCATAATCCATCAGTTGATTTTGTATCCACAATACTTGAGCACAACAACTTGATGCAACAATATATCCAACTTCTGTTGAGGAAGTAGAAACCGTGGTCTTCTTTTTGCACTGCTAAGACACCAATCTTGAGCCTAGGAATTGACATCCTCCTGTGGTTGATTTCCTGTCTAAATTTTCACCACCATAATCACTGTCAGTATAAGCAATTAAATCAAAGGGTGAGTCTTTAGGATACCATAGACCTAAGTTAGGTTTGCCCTTCAAGTAACGAAATATTCTCTTGACTGCAATGAGATGAGACATCTTAGGTCTGGTTTAATATCTTGCACACACACATACTCCAAACATGATGTCTGGTCTTGAGGCTGTGAGGTACATTAGTGAACCTATCATTGACCTGTAGTTCTGAATGTCTACATCCTCCCCCTCAAGATCTGCAGTCAACTGTTTGTGAGTCTCCACTGGGGTGCTTGCCACTTTTTCTTCTAGGAAACCAAACTTGGTGAGAATATCTTTCACATATTTGGACTGGCTGATGAAGAGTCCATCAGGCGTCTACTTGACTAGTAGGCCTAGAAATAATGTTAATTCTCCCATTGAACTCATTTGAAACTTCACATGCATCAGCTTTTCAAAATCTCTACAGAATTCTTCATTGGTGGAGCCAAATATGATGTCATCCACGTAGATTTGTACTAGAAGAATGTCAAAGTTCACCTTTTTGATAAAGAGAGTCTTATCTATGGTTCCTCTTTGGAAGTTGTTCTTTAGAAGGTAGTCTGAGAGTGTTTCATACCAAGCTCTGGGTGCTTGATGAAACCCATAGAGAGCTTTGTCTAGTTTGTACACCAAATGAGGAAATTAAGGGTCCTCAAATCCAGGTGGCTGTCTCACATACACTTCTTTTTCAATTACTCCATATAGAAAGGCACTCTTCACATCCATCCGAAACACCTTGAAGCCCATGAGAGATGCAAAAGCAAGAAATAGTCTGATGGCCTCCATTCTTGCTACAGGTGCAAATACATCTTCATAATCTATTCCCTCTTCTTGAGTGTAGCCTTGAGCCACCAGTCTGGACTTGTTCTTGATGACTATGCCTCTTTCATCCTTTTTGTTCCTGAAGATCCATCTTGTTCCAATGACCTTCTTTCCTGGAGGGAGTTTGACTAGCTTCCAAACATCTTGTATTTTTAACTAGAGTAATTCTGCTTGCATGGATTCAATCCAGTTTGGATCAAGAAGAGCTTCTTGAATTTTATTTTGCTCCATTTGGGAAAGAAAACAAGCAAATAAACAAGTGTTTATATCCTTCAGTGGGTCCTTGGGAGGCTTGGTTTGACTCCTAGTCTCCATAGAGATGTCATATTTTCCAATGATTTGAAATGGTGGATGATTTTTGGAAATTCGGGAAGATGGAATCTTCTTAATTCTTAAGTTGACACCCAAATTGGTATCATTAAGATCTAGCATTCCATAGCCATGGAAAGGACCATAATTTGAAGAAGTGCTCTTTGGAGTAGTCATTTCAACATCACTATCTTCAACTTCTTCAGTAACTATTTCTTCAACCCCATCTTCATTCTCCTCAACCAGTTTTGGAACTCCATTTGGTCTTGTGATGTCTTCTTTATCAGCTGGAGTAGTTGGAAGTTCTTCATCTTGTAAGTGTTGATCTTCAGTCGTTTCCTGTTGGTGTGTCTCATCTTCAACTGCCTTTTCAATAGTATCATAAAGATTTAGAGGATCTTCAGTTGAAATGGGAAGATAAATGTACTCCATAACATCTAATCTGTCATTACCAACAACTGGAGGGTTGATAGTAGAAACAGATTCAGTATTAACCGGCTCAGTATTAACAGGATGAGCTGAAGCAGTAGGAACACGATCAGTAGGAATAGATGCGGATTGATGAAAGTCAAAGTTGAAATCTAAGGATTTTGTTAAAGCATCCAAATCAAACAGCCAGTTTGGTCCTTGACCCTTAGTGTTGGGGGTGTTTTCATTGAATGTAACATTTGAACTTTCTTCAATAATGTTGGACTTGTGATTGTAGACATGATAAGCTTTGCTCTGTGAGGAGTATCCAACAAAGTATCCTACATCCGTCTTGCTCTCAAACTTACCAAGATGATCCTTTGAGTTGAGAATTGTACAAGGACACCCAAAAGCTCTTAAGAAACTTATCAAGGGCTGTCTCTTGTGTAGAAGCTCATAAGTAGTCTTGTTGTGGGACTTGACTAAGAGGACTCTATTTTGGACATAGCAAGCAGTATTAACTGCTTCTTCCCAACAGAAAATGGGTAAGTTGGAGTCTGCCAACATACTTCTTGCAACTTCAATGAGAGTCCTATTTCGTCTTTCAACTACTCCATTTTGTTGTGGAGTTCTTGCAGCACTGTATTGTCGTTCTATCCCTTTCTTCTCACAAAATTCTTTCATCACATGGTTTTTGATCTCTGTCCCATTATCACATCTGATCTTCTTCAGCTTCATATTGATTTGATGTTCTACTCTTGTGATGAAGGAGATGAGTAGCTGGCTGGTCTCATCTTTAGTGGCAAGGAAATACACCCATGTGTACCTTGTGTAGTCATCAGTGATTACAAGGCAACAGGATTTCTTAGCTATACTCTTCACATTTGTTGGTCCAAATAAGTCCATATGGAGCAGGTGTAAAGGAGTATTGATGGTGTTGTTTTCCTTGGTCTTGTGAGAAGATTTATGATGCTTTCCCTTCAAGCAGGCTACGCAGTTGTCATCTAGTGAGAATTTCTTATTTGGCAAGCCTCTGACTAGATTTGATTTCACCAACTCATTGATGTTCTTGAGATTCATGTGACACATTCTTCTGTGCCAAAGAGTGGATTCATCTGTAGTTGCTTTGGATACAAAGAAGGCTTCAGCTGCAGTTGGTTGAACCTTGGACATATCAAAGCAATATACGTTGTCTTTTCTTGGTGTTCTGAGTAGAAACTTGCTCTCATCTATGACGTATCCAGGCTCCATTATCCAACATTCGGTTGTAGTGAAGATGGTAGTGTTCTTCTCATCACAAACTTGAGATACACTTAGCAGATTGTATTGTAGTTGTTGCACATAGAAGACATCCTTGAAGCTGATTCTTCCATTGCTAACAGTCCTTTTTCCTAGTAATCTTCCCTCCTTTTGGATTTCCTCCAAAGGCAACATAACCTCCATTGAACTTCTCAAAATTCTAAAGGCAAGCAATGTTTCCTGTCATGTGCCTAGAACATCCACTATCTACATGCCAACTGCACTCATCATCTTTTGTTGGCTGATCCTGCACATTGATACAAGGAAGTTAGTTTCTGGTGGGGACCCAAGCCAAAGTTGACTTGGGTTTGCCCATTTCATCAAAGTAACTCACCTTCCTTTGGACTAGGTTTGAGAAATCAGGTGGACTAGGTGGTTGAGTTACTTTGACCTTTGGTTGCCATACTTGTTTAATTGTTTTAACTTTTGGAACATGAGCAGTATTAACAGGTTTTGATTAACAGTAGGAACAGATACTGGTTTAACAATCTTTTGTTGTGCAGTATTAACACTAGCAGTAGTAACAGAGTTACGTTTTGTAGTATTAACAGGTGCAATATTAACACCATTTCGTTTAACAGTATTAACACGGGCAATATTAACACCATTTCGTTTAACAGTATTAACACGGGCAGTATTAACACCATTATTCTTAACACTATTAACCCGTGCAGTATTAACAAAATTTTGTTTAGCAATATTAATCCTGTTTCTACTGTTGTTAAATGATTTTTTGTTAACACTTCTGCTGCTTGAGACAGTATTAACATGGTTATTCTTTGCAGTATTAACTCTATTACTACTGTTCAAAGCAGATTTTCCTTCAAGTACGGGTTTGATTTTCTTTTCATGATGGTCAAACTTGCTAGTATACCCCAACCCCCTGTGTTGCTTTTGAAGCATTTTCTTTTGATTTTCAGGGTTATAAAAGCAGATTTTGGCATAATGATTAGATTTTCCACAGATAAAACACGCTTTGACTTGTTTCTTAGGTATTTGACCCTTTTGAGTTTTCAATTGGTTTTGATTTCGTTGATTTCCTCTTGTACCTATGTAAACCCAAGTCTTGATCTTTTCCCTATGACCATCAGTGTTCTTACAACAGTTACATTCACACTTCTTTGTTTTATTGGACTCTAATGACACTGGACTTTGTGAATTTTGTTGTTTAACTTCTTCTGGTTTGGTCAACGGTTCTTCCACCTCTAGGTCACTTTCTTCATCTACATCCTCAATTAGAACTTAATCATAGTTGATTGGATCAAATTTGAATGATTCTGTTGGAGGTGTCTGTGTGATTGGAATTCTAGGTGCATCTAAAGTTGGAGGGATATAGTTTTAATTAAATGGTGGGGCTACTTCTTTATAATCTAATCCAGCTTTTATTTTTCCATGGATTTGTTGTTGAATTAGGTCATTAACAGATTTTGAAGCATGTTCTAATATCCCTACATTTAATTCAACTTTATCTTTTTCCTCCACTAATCGTTTGATTTCTTCCCTAGCATCCTGAAGTTTAATTAGTAGATCATCTCTTTGCCATTCAACTAAGTTAATATTTTCTTGATAGCTTAACTCATTGGTTTTATAAGACTTAACTTGGTTTTCTAGATTCTCTATCCCCCTAGCAGCTGACCTTCTTTGTTCTTCTAATGTCTTAATTGAGTCACATAGCAATTGATTATGACTTCTATACTTAGACATGACTTCTTTACAATCATTAGAGCACAAAGTTTGGAATTTACCTCCGCCATGAGTGATGAGGTTGCTGGATCCTTAGAGGAGGAATCAATGGCCATCAGAGATTGGATGAGATTTGATTCTTCAGTTGTTTCTTGTGTGTCTTCATCCCAATAGTAGCCAAGAACATCTTCATCGGCTGCAGTAGAAACATGCTCAATAGAAACACCATCTACGGTAGTATCACCTTCTTCAGTATTAATGCATGCATGGGAAGCAGTAGAAACCGTCACAGTAGAAACAGATGGATTTTCATTTATAACCTCTATTAACGCTCTGTTTTGACTGGTTTCTTCTGCTAGATCGTTCCAATCATACCCGAATACATCTTGCGTGATTAAGGTTGTTGATGTACTATCTTGTGTGTTTCTAGAGTTGTTGACTTTTGATTTGTTCTTGCACTCCCTTGCAAAGTGTCCTGGTTCTCCGCAGTCAAAACAATTTACCTTGCTCTTGTCAAAGGCAACTCCATCATTGTTTCTGGGATTAAATCGTCTTCCAGTCCTTTGGACAAATCTCCTTGCCCTCAATAAAAGCATGGCCATCTGCCATTTAAGATCCATCTCTTCCCAGTCGTCTTGGTGGATCTGCTTCAAGTCTTCATTGGTTAGGCACGAGCTTTGTGAGATGAAGGCTTCAAAGGACAGTTCTTCTCCACAATCATGTTGAGTTGTTCAAGCAGATTGTGTGATAAGGGAAGTATTAAAGTTGTTAATATTGTTGTTGCTGCTGCTAGCCTTCTTTGCTTCAACCTCTGCTTCAAAGACTCTAAGATCGTTGTAGAGATCGTCCAACTCCATCTCTTCCAATACATCCCCTTGTATGTATGAGACAGTGTATATGACCCATTCTTCACCTAGAGATCTGATGAATTTTCGATTGATGTCATCCTTATCAATCCTAACTCCTTCACTTCCAATGTCTGTGTAAGCTTTTTGTATCTATGACCCCTTGTAAGCTTTTTGTATCTTTTTGTATATGACCCCTTGTAAGCTTTTTGTATCTATCGAATGTCTGTGTCATTCGTTCTTCTTTCAAGGCTTTGAAATTTTCGTACTTTTGCTTGAGAAGAGCCTTCTTGTTTTTCTTTGTATTCTTTGTTCCGCTGAACCTCTTCTCCAATGCTTCCCATAAATATTTAGCATCGTTGTATCCTTCAAATTGTGATTGATATTCGTTTGGAATAGCAATAAGAAGGATACTTAGAGCTTTTATCTCTATTTGTTTTTCTCTTCTCTCTAAATCGGTTATAGGACGAGCAACAACACCAGGAAATCCATTAGCAGCGAGATTTTCAATCTCTTCGTTCCCATTAACTAAGACATCCCATACTGTATAATCAGATAACAGTATGTGTTGCTTGATGCGTAGCTTCCATAGATCAAAGTCATTACTATTAAGAACTGGAACCTTGTTGACTAAAACGTCTGTCATGTTGTAGATTGATTTCTTCTGGATGAGACTTCTTAGAAACTTGTAGATCAATGGATCTTGAGCACCTCCTGTGCTCTGATACCACTTGTCAGGATCGAATAGGTTTGATAACCCAAAGTTCGTATAAGAAAGATCTTGATCAATCAAGGAAGTTCAGCAGCGGATGAACACTTTGATCTTACAAGTTTATCAAACATATAAATATTGTATAATGTAAAGAATTATGAACAATAATATTTGTCGAATTATAAGCCTCAATTATATTAATTATCAATGAATCAATACAACGTGTTTCTTATCAATCTACAAGGATCTATTTATAGACCTTGAGGCTAACCTATCTAAATAGGAAACATCTAACAAAAGGAATTACAATCTAACTCTAATTGTAATGCTAAACGTGCATAGTAATCTTGTAACAGTAGAAACAATCAGCAGCAGTAATGAGAATGTGCAGTAGTAACAATGTCTTCCGTAGTAACAATGTCTTCGGTAGTAACTGTCTTCATTCCGCATTAATAACTTCAGTCCGTAGTAATGAAGCAGTACCTTGACAGCAGTATTAACGAGCATCATTAATGAAATTAAAACTAATTTAACTAAGTTTCAATCCCAACACCTTTGTATTTATAACGTAAAAGATCTAATGAAGTAGAAGTTGTGTTATAATCATTTAATATTGAGATTATCAACACTAATTGTGTTGTATTTTGGTTGGTGTATACTTGCTTACAGGTTGATATAACCCAAAAGCAAACTATTTATTTAATTCGGTAAAAAAATTTAACTATAACCCAACCCATTTAATAAGCGGTTTGTACACATTTACAAATTATATTACATTAAAAGCTAAATGACAAAACTTATATGTTAATAATTTATATTCAAAATACATACAGTATGTATAAGAAAGAAATAGATTTATTACACTTTTATGTGAATAAATAAATTTCATATTAGCAGTTTAAAAGGGTTGGTGGGTTGTAAATGGGTTTCGAAGTACAATCCAACACACAACCTATTTTATTAAACGTTTTAGTCGTATCAATCAGTTTACTACCTAAACTCATTTAACTCCAACCCAAAGCTACTTTTTCATGCGTTTATTTGTGTCATTTAGAGGATCGTATACGAAATTGCCTCCTCTACCCTTCTTTAATTCAAAACACAATGTTAAAGAACGACAGCTTTCTCCTCTATCATTGACAACCGTCCCTTAATACCACCGGTGAGGAACCCACTCTTAAAGTCTCCATTCTCTCGTCGTTATCAAAACATGATCCTTTCTTTAAGCCTAGCAAACTTAAAAAAGCATCATGTTTTTCTAAACCAAAGACTCTAGAATCTTTTTGCTTTTTTGTATTCTTAAAACGTTATATATTGGTCTAGTTGTGTAGGCCAAAGAAAGAGGATATGCTTGAATGCAAGACGGTTTATTCTATTTATTTTTGGTTAATTTACGCACATAATCGGTACATGTCCAAAACAAAAGAATAACTTATTGAAATTCAATACAACCTAATCAAATTCATTCATTGTGTTTTCATACAACATTGTTGTTCTTTTCAACAGGATAATCTATCAAAATTAGCAATAAAACACCTCATATATATTTGTTTGAAAAAGTATATATTTTTTGATAAAATAAACTATAACTAGTAAATAACGAGCATGATTGCTTCATAGTATAGCTAGTGTTAAAAAGGAAATTTGCATTAAAATATAAATAATTTTATACAAATTGTCATTGTCTATATTAAATTTTTGAAAAATGATCTTAGAACAAGGGTGATATAGTTGTGCTTCATATTTACAGAATATGGCATATTTGCATATGCATAATATGTAGTTCATATGCATTTACTGTTGCCATATTTCAAAAGATATAAGGCTGCAATCTTGTTATCGGCTTTTTGATTCACCGTAGCTATACACGAGTTTGAAAAAGAGATCGTCTGCAACAAACCAAAAGAGTTCGTCTGCAGTAAAGAAAAAATTGTGTTAATATAGGCTCCGTTTATTATACTTACTTCTCAATCACTTTTATGTTACCTTATGTGGTCTTACTATTCTTCCTTTTCTTTTATTGGTGTGTCATTTGTTTTCTTTTTCTTCGTTTGGATTGCGCCAGTGGTGTCATCTGTTTGTCATTACCTGTATATTAGTTTGATGTATAGTAAATGTATATACATATTTTTAGCTCGTGATAGAACGTACCGATTTTTGGCAATAACATCCTTTTTGCAGACGTGGTGGCAAGTTGTGGCGCATATGAGCCTGATGATCCGGTCTGAGACGAATATGGTGGCGGTGTTGAAATGTTGGTGCCTGCAAGTTGATAGGTACATGTTATAGTGGAATATGTCAGGATCAATATAATTATGTAAACACAACCACACTTTGAATAAAGATCTTGATCTATCAAAGAACTTTAGCAACGAATTTAAACACTTTGATATTACAAGCTTATTGATTAAACGAATATTGTTAATAAAGAACAAGAACAATAACGAATATCAATTATAAGCCTTAATATATTAATCATATAATGGTTGATCAATATACGTGTTTTTCCTAATACAAGGATCTATGTACATATAGACCTTGAGGCTAACCTAGCAAATCTAGGAAACGACTTAACAATTACAATTGTAATATAACTACAATTGCTACAAACAAGGAAAAGATAATTACAAATATATTCTAAGACTATCTAAACTCCTCATGTAGTAGTAACAGAAGACGGGCAGTAGTAACAGTCTTCAGCAGTAGTAACCATCAGACTTGCAGTATTAACCAATACACTTGCAGTAGTAACTAGTATAGTTGCAGTAGTAATGAGCAGTAGTTGTGCAGTAGTAATGAGCAGTAGTAATGAACTTAAACTAATTTTTCAAACAGCTTAATCCCAACAATCTCCCCCTAAACTTGAACTTTGATTATCATTATAGTAACAAGTTTCATTACATATGAATGATGATTACAAAACTACTTTTTACTGTTCTTCCTCTGTTTATCTCTTTCTTCCTTCATCTTCAGTTGTTCTTCATTTCGTTGAAGCACCATTCTCCATACTAAATCATTGGCCATCTGAGATTGTCTTTATCAAACAACCTGATAGTGACCATCTTATGTAAAGTACCAAAGTCAGATCATACCTTCTTTCTACCAAATAAAACCTGATCACTCCTTGTTTCCTATTGATGGAATGCACTCCACTTCTTTCATACATAACTGTGAGGAACGAATCAATTATAAACTGGATTAATTGATTTAATGATTTAGATCTAATAAATCACAATATGTGTTGCAGCGGATAAACACAAATTGTATTGAACAAGGTTGAGATTTAATTGAGTTAATTGTAAGAATGAACGATAAGAACAAATAACACAATTTTATCAAACAACACCTCAATCGACTTGTATTAATTTCGAGAGAATTACAAAATTACACAGTCAACGTTATCATCTCCATATGACAAAGGAATTACTAAATACAAATCCTTGAGGCTACTAAGCTATAATCAAGTACAATTACAATTGAGTAAATCTGGTACTTTTAATCTATAGCCATACTCTACAAATATGGTTAATCTCTAATCAACCTGTCTAATCAACTGAAAACAACAACTCCCAGTAAAGCACACTGCAACAGCACGTGAAAAGTACTTTAGTTGTTGAGAAGGTTCAATAGTTGAGGATCTTCATCGGCGGACATAGCTGGTGATTATCCACCTCTATTGATCAGTTGAGGACGATGAGAATCTGCTGATCAGTATGTGGCTACTGATCAGTTCTTCAAAAGCTAGATACTGATCAGTTCTTACAAGCTAGATACTGATCAGTACCTTGGGATCAAAAGATATGTTTTACTACTGATCAGTAATAAAGACTATCTGCTGATCAGTAGCAAAACATACTTAGATAATATTGTCCCAACAATCTCCCCCTTAGTGATAGCATATCCATGCTCACCAGTATATAAAAAAAAAAAAAAAAAAAAAAAAAAAACCAAAAATATTTTCCAAAAGATAGAGCAGCTTACTTGATGATCATTGATTTGGCATTTGATCCTTTGACAAGTGACTCTGCTTTGCTTTGAGTTGGTTATTGATCCTCCATATCAGTTCACTTGCCATCTTTGAGTTAAAAGCTGCTTTCAGATTTCTTTTCATTAAAATGGCCATTACTCCAGGATGATGGTTGTACTCTTTCTCAGCAAGGAAGAATTCTGAGATGCCATCTTTCCTTTGTATGCAGTAGATATTATTCTTCTCATACAGAAACCATGACACTACCTCAGAAAACCTGTGAACCCTTTCATCCATGAATTCTGGCTCAAAGCATATTCGCAGAAGGTCAAGTAGAAGAATGTTCAGATTGAAATCCCTGGGATGTTTCCTCACATACTTGGTCCTTCCTATTTCCATCATCTTTTGAAGTTCCTCTCTTGACAAGGAGGAGAATAGGACCCTGTGGGAGGGGATGATTTGTGAAGAGTTGTCAGATCTGATTATCTTGATTTTATCTTTACCTTCCTCCACTATATTGAACCAGTCAATAATTGGCACAATCCTGTTGATAGGCTTGGCTTCCTCATAAACATTAAATTTGACAAGTTGTGACATGTCATGAAAGGTCCTTTTCTTTGCTGTTTCATATTCTTCCATCAACTCTGCATTAGATGGACCCTGATCAGAGGTAAAATGCCTGGCAGCTGATGATCCTCCAGCAGCTGATGAAGCTCCTTCAGCATTTGTCTTCTTTCTTTTGAGAGGCTGCTCATCTTGTTCAGCTTCCCTCATTCTTTTCTCCTTGATTTCCCTATGAGCAGGCACATCTTCAATCTTTTGAGTCACCTTTGATCTCAGCTGACCAGTTGTATTTCTTTTCATTAGATCACTAGGTGCTCCCATTGATGGATCATGAGCTGCTTTGATGTTTCTCTCAAGGATATACTGAGCCTTCTCCTGCTCTAGTGTTTTCTGTTTGACATCCTTGTAGAGATTCACAAGAGTTTCAAGCTTCATTGACCTTACAGACTTTGGGTTGTAATCCTTCTTGATTAGATAGTCAACATACTTCTTCTTGTCCTCCTTTCTTCTTTGCTCACTAGTCTGTGCAGTCTTCTTTTGCTTTCTTTCCTCCTCAGCCATCCTTTGCTTTCTTTCTTCCTCAGCCACCCTTTGCTCCTCTTTCTGCAATTGTCTGCACAATTCTTCATCATCCTTCTCTTGTTGTGCTTTTCTTTTAAGTTCAGGATCTGGTGCAACTTCCTTTCCTTTCTCAGATACACTCACTTTATCAGTTGCAGATGGAGCTTGAGCATCTTTGATAATGAGAGTGTTGGATCTACTTTTCTTCTTTTCCAATCTCTTTTTCTTCTCAGGCTCTTGCTCTTGAACTTTTCTTTTGCCTTGAGAGTCTTGTATTGTTTGAGACTTGGATTCATCTTTCTTCATAGCTTTCTTTGCTTCTTTCCTTTGCTCTTTGGCATTTAATTCTGCAAACTCAGCTCTGCATTTCAAAATATTCTCCTTTGTAACCAGCTCAGGGTCTTTCTTGCTGAGAACATCATAAATGAGGGTGTCTACATTGAGAGGTATTGGTTTGGAGACATCTTCAATTGCTGGTGGAGCATCAGTAGATGCATGTGTATCATTATTTTCAAGAGTTGGAGGGGCATCAGTAGTTGCCAGAGTATCATCAGTAGATGCCTTGGGATTCTCCTCCTCTTTATCTGTAAACACCACCATCTTCCAATTTTTCTCCTTCTCTACAGGTGATGGATCAGTAGATACAGCATCATCAGCAGAAAGGGGAACATCAGTAGCAGGAACATCAGTAGATAGAGTAACTACTGATGGATCCACTGTAGCTTCACCAGCTGGAACATCAGTAGATAGAGTAGCTACTGATGGATCCACTGTAGCTTCACCACCTTTTGAAGGGTCCTTCTTTTCTAACTCCTTTTCCACTTCTTTTTCAAGCACATCATCATCATCTTCCACTTCAACCACAATTTTCTCCCCCTTAGTGGGTGCATCATCTGTTTGCACACCACTATCAACCATCACCACTTCCTTCTTTCCAATATCAATAATCTGTACCTCCTCTTCAGTCTGAGCAGCTTGATCTTTCTTGACGGTTTTCTTTTGAGCTCTGCTAGATTTCAGTCTTTTGAGCATTGAGAAGTGAGAGGTTTTGACAGTACTTGCAAGTTGGGTCAATTTTCTCTTTAGCAGTTTGATCTCCTGACCCTGCTTGACCACCTTAGTCTCCAAGGTGGTGCATTTATTCGTCAATTCATGGATTTAGGACACGTTCTCCCCACTCTCATATTGAGTACCAATATGAAGCAGATCTTTGAACAAAGGTGCAGTATCAAGCCTGGCTTGACCAGCTGCACCCCCCTTGGTTTCTTGGCACCAGGGACCTTCCCATGAAGGATCAAAAGATCCCCCAAGATAGGAAGTTGCCACAGATTGGGTCTTAATTCCTGTCACCCTGTCCTGTGTCACACTAAGTGTGGCATCAGTAGGGTGAGCCCTTTCTGCATGGTCAGGCATCTCCTCAGTGACCACCTCTGTGAAGCTGGGTGAGACTTCAGGTGTACCCATTGAGACAGAAATGTTCCTATAAGCTTCATAGGATAATGAATTGGTAAGAGCATCAGCTTCATCTTCACTGTCACTTCCAAGAAAGAGAGAAGTGCCAGGATAGGCTTTAAGGATTGGGTCTTCAGTAACCAGGGTTGAAGGACCCCCTGGAGACTGTGTATGCAACTCTGCATCATCCATGGTCTCAAGCATGGATGTTTGGTTTTGTGTGCCAACCTCAACAGGTGGTGTACTTGATCCTGGTACAACAGGTGTGTCCAAAAGTGGAGCTTCATCCTGATCAAGAGAATGATCAGCTGAATCATCAGCTTGAACTAGTTGTTCACTGGCTGGAATGTCAACAGCAGGTTGAATAACCTCAGGTTCCTCAACAGGAGGAATGGGTGGAGAAGAAGAAGTGGGAGGTGTGGGTTGGGATGCACCTGGGTTAGATGATCCCTCACCTCTAGCAGCTGATGATGAGGATGCTCCCAACATGTTTGGAAAAAGAGGAGTCTCCCAATCACCTTCAAAAGTTTTTCCAGCCCTCCTCATAGATGTAAAAGTTTTTGAGGAATGGATGGATGATAAGAAAACATTTGAGTGAGGAGTTAAATTGGGGATTTCCTTTGAAAAGATTTCTGCCAAGAATCTAGGATATAGTAAAATTTTACCCTTGGCAGAGATGTTTGATTGCATCCCCAGGAAAATGAATTTAGAAAAATTAAATACCTGGCCTTCAGCTAAACACGCCATTGCAGTAGCAGTTGGCGCATTCACTTCATTCCAGGTACTATGTTTTGGAGAAAGACATGATTGTATGATGTGAGCAAACAGTTTCCATACTCTTGGAAACTTGGATTTGTTAAAAGTTACACGTTGGGTTACAGGGTAACCCATACGCCTCACAATCGGAATCAAGTTTTCTTTGGGCATCGAGATAATACCTGATTCGTCATCAAGCTGGAGGTGAGTTCTGATAATGGCTTCAGTAATGATGGCAGGTTTTTCATCAACAGTGGCAGAGATGGTTGGAACGCCATTGATGTCACTTGTGGTGGCGGTCTCCCAAAATTCTTTAATGTGAAGACTTCTAATCGTCGGATTGACCGTTAGGGCATACTTGATTTTAGAGCGGTTCAAGAAGTCTATGAGAGAGTGGAAATCTGCCGTTATCTTTACTTTGATAAGATAGGCCACTGCATTGTGTTGATCATGAAACTCGAGATCCATTGATGATGCTTGACTTAAATTGCAGAGTCTTAGAATTTTCGTTTTCGAAAAAAAGGGTTTTCTTGAGAGGGTTTTCTTGCAATTTAGGTCACGGTGAAGTGAAATAAGGTTGAAGAAGAAGCATTTATAGTTTTTCAAATATTACTGGGAAAGGACTTAAATGCCCTCATCAGTATTAAATGAACACTAAATGACAAGAAAGATTTACACATCATCGCCTCTTTAACTTCTAGTGCCCACATCAGTATGTAGATATACTACTGATCAGTAGATTCAACCATCAGTAGATCCCTGCTTTTGCCTCCATGGGATAGTCTTCTCCTACTGATCAGTTAGATGAGACTTTGGTACTGATCAGTAGTAAACTTCTCATTTCATCAGCAGTCACATGATGACTTGTATGTGTCAGCTGATCAGTAGGAAAGTCTTTGCAAAATGACAAATAACTTTCGAAGTTGTTTTCACAACTGATCAGTAGACACATAGATATGTATTCCATCAGTAGTTACAAAGTTACATCTGATCAGTAGAACCTTTCATCGACTAATCATCAGTAACAAAGTACTTTTTTTTTTTTTTTTTTTTTTTTTTTTTTTATTGGTTAGTACACAGTTCAATAGTATGCAATGTAAATCAGTGTACTCACAGATTTTACAGTAATTTACCAAGCACAAGGGTGTTAAAATTGTTTGATATAGAATTAAAATTAATATTGATTAATCATTCCTATTGAGTTCACAAGAAATGTGAATCTTCCCACATCAAAAGCTTTTGTGAAAAGATCTGCAAATTGATTGTCCGTGTGAACTTTTAAAACTTGAATTAATTTCTTTTCATTGCAATCTCTAATAAAATGAAAGCGTATTTCAATGTGCTTAGTTTTACTGTGTTTGACTGGATTGTTTATGATGCAAATTGTACTCTTATTGTCAACAAAAATAGGAGTTTTAAGAATGAACATACCATAATCCATCATTTGATTCTGAATCCAAAGAACTTGAGAACAGCAACTGGCAGCTGCAACATATTCAGCTTCAGTTGAAGAAGTGGACACATTAGTCTGCTTCTTGCATTGCCATGAAACTAGTCTGGACCCAAAGAATTGACATCCCCCAGATGTTGACTTCCTGTCCATGTTCTCTCCTCCATAGTCACTGTCAGTGTATGCAATTAAATCAAATGGGGATTCCTTTGGATACCACAAACCCAGATTCTGCTTTCCCTTTAAATATCTGAAGATGCTCTTCACAGCAGTCAAATGTGAGACCTTTGGATGACAATGGTATCTTGCACACACACAAACACTGAACATGATGTCAGGCCTAGATGCAATTAAGTACATCAAGGATCCTATCATTGATCTGTAGAGATGTTCATCAACCTCTTCTCCCATAAGATCAGGTTCCAAATGCTTGTGTGTTTCAAATGGAGTGCTTGCTGACTTGCAGTCTTGAAACCCAAATTTTACCAAGATATCATTCACATATTTGGTTTGGTGAATGAAGATTCCAATTGGAATTTGCTTGACTTGAAGACCAAGGAAGAAATTTAATTCCCCCATAGAGCTCATTTGAAATTTCTTGTGCATCATCTTCTCAAAATCTTTGCATAGACTTGTGTTGGTGGAACCAAAAATGATATCATCTACATAGATTTGCACCAATAAGATGTCCTTATTTACAGTCTTGATAAACAATGTCTTATCAATAGCTCCCCTCTTGAATCCATTCTCCAGAAGATAGAATGAAAGAGTATCATACCATGCTCTTGGAGCTTGATGAAGACCATACAGAGCTTTGTCAAGTCTATATACCATATCAGGGAAGTCTGGATCTTCAAACCCAGGAGGTTGACACACATAGACCTCTTCTTCAATTTTTCTATACAAGAATGCACTTTTGACATCCATTTGAAAGACTGTGAAGCCCTTAAATGATGCAAATGCAAGAAAGATTCTAATTGCCTCCATTCTAGCTACAGGAGCAAAGACTTCATCATAGTCAATGCCTTCTTCTTGAGTGTAGCCTTGGGCAACAAGTCTGGCTTTGTTCTTGATGATAATGCCTCTTTCATCAGTCTTGTTCTTGAAGATCCATTTGGTTCCAATTACCCTTTTCCCACTGGGTAAAATCACCAATGTCCATACTTCTTGAAGTTTGAATTGAAGCAGTTCTTCCTGCATAGCTTCAACCCAGCTAGGTTCTTTCAAAGCTTGAGTGACCTTCTTTGGCACCATTTGAGAAATGAAGCAGGCAAACAAGCATTCATTTAAACTTTTGTGCAGTCTTCCCCTTGTTTGGACTGAAGAATTTAGGTCACTTAAAAGTTGTTCCATTGGATGTTCCTTGTTGATTCTTTGAGAGGGATGAATGTCCTCTGCAATGGTTGATTCCAGATTGGTGTCATTTGTTTATGGATTCTCCCCCTCATTGTCAGATGGTAGAGATTCATCATACTGGGCACCTTCATCAGTACTTGAAATTAGCTCAGTTGGAGGAACATCTTCAGCTTGTGGACCTTCTTCTTCTTGAGATGACTGGGATTCAGTGTCTTCTTGATCTTCTACAGCTGCTTGAACAATACTTGGGGGATCTGCAGTGTAGACTGGGAAGTACACAAATCCTTCATGTTCTTTGTTTTGAATCTGATCAGTAGTTGGCCTCTGAATGTACTGATCAGTAGGAACTTCAGTAGATAGGTGTTGATCAGTATTTGCACTTGGTTGATACTGATCAGCAGGGGCTTTTGAATTTGAAGCTTCAGCTGATTGTGTACCTGTTCCTGCATTATTTCTAACCACAAAATGATATCCTAGAGATTTGGTTAGTTCATCTATATCAAATAGCCAATCAGGACCACTACCATTTGTATTCAAGGTTTTCTCCTTGAAGGTTACATTGGCACTTTCTTCTATAAGTTTAGATTTTATGTTATAGACTCTAAATGCCTTACTTTGTGATGAGTATCCTACAAAGAACCCTTCAATTACCTTGCTATCAAACTTTCCTAAATGTTCTTTTGTGTTTAAAATTGTACAAGAACACCCAAAAGGTTTCAAGAAACTTATGAGTGGTTTTCTCTTGCGAAAGAGCTCATAAGGGGTCTTGGTACATGATTTTACAATTGACACTCTATTTTGAACATAACAGGCAGTGTTGACAGCTTCTGCCCAGAAAGTGATGGGAAACTTAGCATCAACCAACATAGAACGGGCTGCTTCTATGAGAGTCCTATTCCTCCTTTCAGCAACACCATTTTGTTGTAGAGTTCTAGGGGCACTAAATTGTCTTTCTATGCCTTTCTTCTCACAGAACACATTCATGTCCTGATTCTTAAACTCTGTCCCATTGTCACATCTAATGGTCTTTACCTTTTGATTTGTTGTGTTTTCTATCCTAACAAGAAAGGATCTAAGAATTTCTCCTGTTTCATCTTTAGTGTTAAGAAAGAAAACCCAAGTAAAACGTGAAAAATCATCAGTAATGACCAAACACTATGATTTCTTTCCCATGCTTTGGATATGGGTTGGGCCAAAAAGATCCATATGCAGCAGTTGTAAAATGGAATCATTTGAATTAATTTCTTTAGATTTGTGAGACACTTTATGTTATTTGCCTTTAAGACAAGAGACACAATGATCAAAACATGTAAATTCCTTTTGAGGTAGACCTCTTACAAGATCATTTTTGACAACTTTATTCATGTTTTTGAAATTCATGTGACACATTCTTCTATGCCACAATGAGGACTCATCTAAAGATGCTTTTGATATAAAACAGTGTTCCTTTTCCAACTGTGCTTTGGCCATATCCAAACAGTATACATTCTCTCTCCTAGGAGTTCTCAAAATGATCATGCTTTCATCAATTTTGAACCTTGGATCAAGAACTATACATTCCTTTGTAGTGAAGAGTACAAGGTTCTTACTGTCACATACCTGAGATACACTTTCCAGGTTGTATTTCAGCTCCTTGACATACAGAACATTGTCAAACTTCATTCTACCACAAGTAACTGTGCCTTTGCCAGTTATTCTTCCTCCTCTGGAATTACCCCCAAATGCAACATAACCTCCATCATATTCGACAAAATTCTCCAGAAAGTCTTTGTTGCCAGTCATGTGCCTTGAGCAGCCACTATCAACGTGCCATAATTTCCATAGTCCTCCTCTTTTGACTATTGGCTTGCTATGCACATGAAAAACGGGTTAATTCCTTTTAGGAACCCAAGCCATTGTTGTCTTGGGTTGACCTTTAGCATCATTGTAGTTAAATTGCTTTAAATAAAGAGATGATGTATGCAGGGTTGAGGATTTAGCAACTGTAGTGTCGGGGGTGGATTCAGTAGTGATTTTGTTAATGTTTTTGTTGTTACTGACAATCCACACTTTGTTGCTACTGACGTCAGTTTTTGTCTTGGTACTACTGACGTCAGTGCTCACTCCCTTTAGACTCTTTTTGCTACTGACGACAGTTTTGTCTTGATCTTACTGTTATCAGTTCTCTTGGTCTTCACTATTTTGCTTTTCACAGAGTGTCTACTGACGTCAGTAGATACCTTTGCCGTTGCCAGATTGTTACTGTTGTCAGTAGCTACCTTAGCTTTTGCAAAGTTCCTACTGATCTTTTTCCGTTGAACACTTGATTGTAATAGCAGTTTTTCACTATGTGTCCAATTTTACCACAAATGTAGCAACATCTGGTTTCAGTTTTGATGAATTTCGGATTTCTTTGTGTCATTAAATTGTTGAGGTTCCTTTGATTGCCACGTGGTGGACTATTAGCGCAGTTGCAAGAACAATTTTTTACATGGTTTGACACTTTTGATTTTTCAATTTTCAATGGTTTTTGTGCGATTTTCATTTGCACTTGTTTTGACTTTGAAAAATTCGTTGAAGTTGATGCTTCAATTTTCTTAGCAGTCTTGATTGTTGGTTTCTTTACAGTTGAAGACGCTAGAATGATTGGTTTGCTTGAGATGATTTTGATAGGAGTAATTGGTTTTTCAAACAATTTTGGAAATAATTCTCGTACATCCTTATCAACATCACCTTTGACAGGGTCTGGGTGCATCAAGTCTTTTACATTTTTATTTTCCTCCTTAATGGTATAATCAGGTGTTGATTCTGGTTAAATGGTGGTGACACATTGTTGTACCCAATTCCCTCTTTTGATTTTCCATGAATTTGACTCTTTAGGATTTCATCCATTGTTTTTGAAGATTTTTCAAATTTAGTTATTGACAACTTGGTTTGGTCACATTCTAGCTTGGTCTCAGCCATTTTGATTTCTATGGCGTCTACCTGTTTTAAAGCTTTGTTTCTTTCCCATGTCAAAAACTCAATCTTTTCTTCATATTTTAATTCATTTTGTTGGTATGCTTTGACTTGGTTTTCAAAACTAATGATGATGTGCCTGTACTCATTTCTGCTTTGATTTGCCAGTTTTAGTTCATCACAAACCGTTTGGTTGTGATCCCTATATTCTTTTAGTTGCTTAATGCAGTTTTGAGTGCATAGTTTTGAAAGTACCTCAGTTGGAATGGAATCCTTCACATCAGCCATCAAGGCTTGATTGGTCACAGCATCACCAGCTTCAAAGCTCCAATCATATCCTCCTTCTTTGAGAGCTGTGGAAGGGATTTCTTGGTTGCTTTGATTCCTTTGGAATCCTCCCTGTCTTCCTTCTTGGTGTGGATTCTGTGCACGTTTTTGAGAGCTATCCTTGTTTGGACATTCTCTTGCAAAATGACCTGGCTCTAGACATTCATAGCATTTGACTTTGCTTTTGTCAAAGCCAGCTTTGTCATTTCTTTTGATAGCAAAGTTTCTTCTTCCACTTCTCTGAATGAACCTCCTTGTTCTAACACTTAACATGGCCATTTTCCATTTAAGGTCCATTTCTTCAAGATCATCAGCATTGAGTTGTTCAAGGTCCTCAATAATCAAACCTGAATTCACATGGCTAGAAAAGAAGGCTTCTCTAGCTGTGTCATCCAGGTTCTCATATCTTGGTCCTTTTGAAGTACCACTTCCACTAGCTACAAAACCTTGATCACAAGGAGTTGCATTTACTTCAGGAGCTTTTGTTGACACAAAAGCAATATTCTGTGGACTGCTACTTGATTGAACACCCTTTGAGCTTACTTCCCCTTCAAACACTCTTAATTCATTGAAGACATCATCTAGTTCCATATATTCTAAGGCATCTCCTTGCCTATAGTTGATGGTATATGGAATCCATTCTTCAGGAAGAGACCTTAAGAACTTCCTATTGAGAGTGTCTTTGGAAATGTCAATACCTACTATTTCCATTTCACTTGACAGTCTGTTAAATCTGTCAAAGATCTGGGTTAGTAGCTCTCCTCTTCCTGCTTTGAAGGCTTCAAATTGTTGATTCAGGACCTCTTTATAGTTTCTTCTTGTGCTTGCATTTCCACCAAACCTTTTCTCTAGAGCCTCTCAGAGAGTCTTTGCATCTGTATACTTGCAGAACTTGTGCTGGTAGTCATTTGGAATGGCCAACAGCAAGCTGCTTAAAGCTTGACTCTCTATGTGTCTTTGTTTCTTCTCTTGGTCTATGGGTGGAGCAGCTTCTGTACCTCCAGCTGCAGTGGTTATTGTTTTGTTGCCATTTTGAACCACTTCCCATAGAAGGTAGTTGGTTTGCAGCATATATTGGTGGATTTTTATTTTCCAAAGTCTGTAGTTTGAAGAGGATAGAACAGGGACTCTATTTGCTTGAACACCATCATTCAAGTCTGCCATTTTTCCAAAAATTTTAAGATTTTTGAAGATTTAGAAACACACAGTTGTTTTAACCTTTGTTGTTTAAATTAGATCTAGAGCACCTGAATGCTCTGATACCAATTGTGAGGAACGAATCAATTATAAACTGGATTAATTGATTTAATGATTTAGATCTAATAAATCACAATATGTGTTGCAGCGGATAAACACAAATTGTATTGAACAAGGTTGAGATTTAATTGAGTTAATTGTAAGAATGAACGATAAGAACAAATAACACAATTTTATCAAACAACACCTCAATCGACTTGTATTAATTTCGAGAGAATTACAAAATTACACAGTCAACGTTATCATCTCCATATGACAAAGGAATTACTAAATACAAATCCTTGAGGCTACTAAGCTATAATCAAGTACAATTACAATTGAGTAAATCTGGTACTTTTAATCTATAGCCATACTCTACAAATATGGTTAATCTCTAATCAACCTGTCTAATCAACTGAAAACAACAACTCCCAGTAAAGCACACTGCAACAGCACGTGAAAAGTACTTTAGTTGTTGAGAAGGTTTAGTAGTTGAGGATCTTCATCGGCGGACATAGCTGGTGATTATCCACCTCTACTGATCAGTTGAGGACGACGAGAATCTGTTGATCAGTATGTGGCTACTGATCAGTTCTTCAAAAGCTAGATACTGATCAGTTCTTACAAGCTAGATACTGATCAGTACCTTGGGACCAAAAGATATGTTTTACTGCTGATCAGTAGATAAAGACTATCTGCTGATCAGTAGCAAAACATACTTAGATAATATTGTCCCAACAATAACCCACTTAATAACTGGATCATGTCCTCCTCTATGAAATACACTTCTATACATCTCAACTTCAGGAGTAAACATGCCATTGAGCCAATCAAGAGCAAGATCAGTTCCAGAGCATGAACCTCTGTTCTGTGAATACTTTCTTACTCCAACATCATGTAGACTGACTATATCTTGTCTTGTGAAGTCTTTGATCATTCTGTAGAAAGCAAGCATTTGGTACTTCTTGTTGTCAGCTCTTGTAACCAAGTAAGTTGTCTTGTTTTCCCCTCCAACAAACTCCCAATCAATGATTTCTGGTAGCTCAACTGCTAAAGGCTCAACATGTATGCCTTCTTCATGAAGAATCAAAGTTGAACAATCATCAGGAGATATCTGTACATCTCCTTCCCTCTCCACTATTGCAGTAGAATCAAAAGGAATAAATTGATTTGAAGCAGTGGTTGATTCGTCAAGTGGAGTTTCAGCATGAGTGGTTTCAACTGTAATCGTTTCCTTCTCTACAGTAGTTAGCACCTCAAATCCCTGTTTCTTAGTGACTGGTTTAGAAGAAATAGACTTCTTCCTTTTTTGTTGCTCAGTATGAATAATAGGTTGAGATTTATATGGATCGGGAATTACATTACCATGTTCATCTAGCATCCTAGCTCTAACTTCATGAGCTCTCTTCACCAACCTTTCTAATTCATATATTTCCTTCTCTTGTTGTTCAGTTAACCTTGCAGTTTCTTCTTTATCTTTCTTCTTCTCCTTTTCAAACAATCCAAGAATATTTCCAAAGCTCATGGGACCCAAAGATTTACCACTATACCCTCTGGCCTTCAAGTAGTTCATGAACTTCTGTTTTTCAGTTGTTATGTTTTCTTTCTTGATTGTCTTCTTGACTTCTTTGCAGCTTCACTTCTTTTGATCTTGGCAAGCTCTCTGTTATACTCAACAAGCAAAGACAGTCTCTCCTTCTCCTCCCTTTCAATCCTTTCAAATTCTCTCCTTTGGAATTCTGCATGTACTTACCTTGAAATAGCAGGATCTCCAGACACATCCATGGCTTCAGAAGCCAATTGTAAGGCAACAAGCTCATCCAGTTTCAATTTCTTGGCTTCTTCAGTTGTCTTACAGTCTCTTCTTCAACCAACACTCTTTTACATTTGCCTTTTACTGAAGAGTCAGTTGGGTCAACCCTTCTTCCTCCAATATATTGTTGCACTGGTATGTTGAGTTGTCTTGTGTCAGGAGGAATGATTGGAGTCACACCATATCTTGCTGTAGGATCCATCACATAGTCCTCATCCTCAACTATCCTTGATTCAGTCACGGTAGGAATAGTCACTCCTTTTTCCTTGGGTCTTTTGGCTTGTTCTGGTTTCCTTTTCTGAATAATATCACTTTTAATTTTCAATAACTCTTCAGCAAGTGTTCTTTCTTCAACTGTAGGTTCTTCAACAACAGCAGTTACCACAATAGAAATGGTTGGAGGAGCAAGACTAGTAATTACAGTAGAAATGGTAGTAGTAGGAGCAGCAATAGTAACCATAGTTGGAATGATTTTAGGTTGAGTTACTGCATTAGTAGAAACAATTTGATGAACTGTAGCATTAACCACAGTAGTAACATCAACTGCAACAGTAATCACATTAATAACATCCTTTTCCCGCTCCCCCTCAACTACAACAGTATTAACAACTCTTTCTTCCTGCTCTCCCTCACCTACAATACTAACCATTATTTCATCCTTCTCCCCCTCAGCTGCAGCAGCATTAATACCTTCATCATCAAGTACTAACTCTTTCGCCCCTCAACTGCAGTATTAACTACAATATTATCACTTTCATCACTACCTTATTGATTTTTGACCATCTCCTCATCATCTGCAACAGTAACAACTTGATCACCACCTTCTGTCTCTTTAACCTTCTCCCCCTCAATACTAGCTTATTCCTCCTCATGTATTGGAGATAAGACTGCAGCAGAAACTGATACTGCAGTACTACCTCTATAAGCAGTTGAAACCTCATCAGTCTTCTTTATCTCCCCCTTTTTGTAATCATCACCTTTATCTGAAGAAGAACTGGAGGAATTAGAAGACAAGGGAGAGGTTCCAACATCCTTCATCACATGCCTCTTCTTCTTAAGCTGAAATTTGAGATGTTTCTACTTCCACACCAGCTTAAGAACCAATTTCTTGAGGATTGCAAGTTCCTCAGCCTGTTTATCCACCTTGGCAGTAAACTTTAGGCACATGTCCATCAATTCCAGGATTGAGTATTCACAACTATCCCCACCCCCTTTCTGTTGGGTACCAACAGAAAGAAGATCATAGGAAGGAACATAAGGAGCCTCCTGCCTAGCAGAAGCATCTCCTTCCCCCATGGTTTCTTGGCACCTGGATCCACCTTTCCAATCCTGCCTCAAAAGAAGCATCATCAGATAGTGTTGCCAATGGTTGGGTCTTAAAGCCTGTCAAACTGTCTTGTACACCACTAGGTGATGCAACAGTAGTGTGAGCCCTTCCATCATGGTCATCCTTCTCCTTAAAGACCATCTCCATGAGCCTGGGAAAAAGCTCATTGTGTTCCCATAATAAAGTGTCACCTGAAGATTGTTCAGGCAAGGACTTTCAAGCAAAGGTTCAGGGGTAGGTTTAGACACAAGAGAAGGAGGAGTTCTCTTTGCCTTTCTTTTGAAATATAAAACAACAAGAGGTTGTTGTTGGGGTTGGGAAGCAGACTGAGTGGAAAAAATTTCTTCTTCGTTTTCCTCTCGATTTCTTCCGTACTCAGCACCTGAGCATGTTCTAATCGCATTAACATGCTCTTCTCTCATTCCTGGAGGTTGATACTTCGCCCCTTGATTGTTGGAATGGTTTCCTTGATTATTTTGCGGTATCGGGTTTTGTTGAGTATTGCTCGGTAATTGGCCCGGTGGCCTATTCGAGTACCGATCATTCATACACTCAAACCTCCTCTTCAAGTCCTGAATTGCAGCTTGTGTATTTCTCTGCCCTTGCTCGATATGATCGTTTAATACCTTCATTTGAGTTGTCCGCTTCATTCTTCTCATTTTGAGTGTGAATAAACGTCTTCATTAGATTTTCCAAGCTTTGATCTTCTTCATCCTTCGGTGGATTGACATCGTATCTTGGTCTTGGTGGCGATCTTTGATTGTTGTGTTGCCATTCGTTTTGATTATCACCACGGTTGCAGTTACCTTCGCGGTTTTGCCAATTTGCTCCCCGATTAGGATAGCCATATTGTGCGTAATTGGCATCCTCCACTTGACGATTGTCACACCCCGCAAAAATGGCGGAACCGAGGTGTACAGAGAATACGGTATCAGAGATTCAAAGGTCACATCAACATAAGTAAACCATACATAATCAACATAGATAAATAAGTTTAAAATAGCATACTTATTACAATCATCCGAAAATTATCAAAATACGGCTACAGCGTTGGGATACTAAGGAATTAACAAAACAAAATAAATTCCATGCAAGCAATCCACGTAGCCAAGCAAGCATAACATCAAAAAGTAACCTCAAATCCCTGAAAAGCGTTAAAATACGACGTCAACATAAAGTTGGTGAATTATTCGCAATAATTAATAAAAACATAGTAGTATAAAAGTTTCAATACGTTTTGACCCAAAAGTGTTATGATTTGAAAATAAGTCGTTTGAAAAATGATGTTTCAAAATATACGTGAAGTATACAAGACCTTTTAATAATATACCAATATAAATACCATAAAAATACCATAATCAAATCATAAAAATACCATACTGGATAGATAATTGCTTTAGATACATACGATACACCTGAACCATAACAATACTGGCAACTAACCCCACCTAGTGTCTTAAGCTAGGTTGTCCTCGAAATCAACGGTCATAACATTGCTAACACGGACAGGGCGCATCCATCATCCATCGTGTTAACAATGAGGGCTTGTTAGACCCATATAACGCTATATATATAAACCGGCGGCTAAAAGCTAACAGGTGTGTATACGGGGCCTTGTACTACCACAAAGGCGGTACAAGTTTGGGTAAGACTAACCTAAAGCATTCATATCCAAAATACATACTCATAATATATATATCCTAAAATACATTTATACAACGCTAATCATGCCCAAAAATATAAAAGCGGTAAAAAGGGCAACGAATAACTCACAGAACAGCAAAGCAATCCAAACACGATACGTCGGGTAATAACAATATACGGTCAAGCTCCCACGTCTAAGTGCCCTAAACATCACGTAAATAAATATGTCTAAGTATCTCTAAGTCTAGTGGGGTATGCCTTAACGATTAACGTTTTATACGAGTTTAAAAATGACCAACAGGAACATCGATTTAACAGAATTACAAACGTTTCGAAAATACAGCAGCTAGTTACGCATCACGTAACTGGGAGTTACGCATCGCGTAACTGAGAGTTACGCACGTAACTTAATTACGTGACACTAGCATAGATACGTGACATAGGTTAGTTACGGGGCATAGTTACGTGACACAAGGGTAATTACGTGACTAGTTACGGGATATAGAGGTATAGTTACGTGATTAGTTACGGGTTCGTAACTGAGTTACGTTCCCGTAACACAGTTACGTGACGTAACTGGGTTTTACGAAAAATTACTTTCGGGATACGATTTCGAGTGTTTTTAGGTGTCAAAATCATCAATTATTGAAATCCTATGTCCAGAATATGTTTAGGTACATAAACCCTAAATAAATTTTGGGTTTTGATGGTGAAAAGTGGTGTTTTGAGATTAAATCTAGAAAAATAAAGTTTAAAACAAAATCGACGAAATACTTACCCGATCGGGATGAAATTCGGAGGAATGATGAAGGTGAACGTGGTGAACGATAAACAAGCTTCAAAATTGAATTTCGACGGTCGGATCTTGAGATATTTTAGAGAGAAGGGAGAGCTTTGTGTGTGTGTTTTTAGAGAGAGAAGTGAAAGGGTGGAAATGGTGTGTGAGTAGGTGGAGGTAGGTGGATAAGACAAAATGGTTGGTGATGGAATAAGACAAAATAGTTGGTGGGATACTTTTAGGACCATTTTTGTAATAAAAATCCCATAGGACTAGATTTGTAATAAAATTCTTGAAGGACTAAAATTGTAATACTTTTTAACGTTAATCTTAATCGTATAAATAAGGCATAAAACCCCTAAACTTATCTTAAGAGCATACTAGACTTATACTAAAGGCACTTAGAACTAAACGTTCCCGACATAACGGTCCGAATCACATAAAATACAAATACGATACTCATAAAATACGAGAAATACGAATACGATAAAACATAAAAAGGGATACAATAGGGTCAAAACATAATCATAAATAAATAAAACGAATACGAGTCGATAGAAGTATACCTAGAAATTCGCGAATGTCACAGTCTCCCCAAGTAAAAAAGAAATTTCGTCCTCGAAATTATCACTTGGTACTACTTCCGGGGGAAAGGTGAGGATACTTCCGCAGAATTTCATCTTCGCTTTCCCACGTGAACTCAGCTCCAAAACGGGAATTCCAACGAACCTTGACAATCGGGATCTTACTTCGTCGTAGACGCTTAACATCACTAGCAACGATCTCGATCGGTTCCTCAACGAAATGAAGCTTATCATCAATCTGGAGTTTCTCAAGCGGAACTAATAACGTTTCGTCAGCCAGGCATTTCTTCAACTGAGACACATGAAATACATTGTGTACGCTGCTCAGTTCTGCCGGAAAATCTAGTCGATACGCAGCTGGGCCGACGCGGGCTAAGATCTTGAACGGACCCGTGTATCTCGGACTCAGCTTGCTGCGCTTCTGGAATCGGACAACCCCTTTCCATGGAGATACCTTCAATAATACCATATCCCCAACACTGAACTCAAGAGGCTTCCTGCGCTTATCAGCATACTTTTTCTGTCGATCTCTTGCAGTAATCAATCGTTCCTTGATCTTGAAGATCTTGTCAGTGGTCTCTTGTATAATCTCCGGACCAGAAATCTGACTATCTCCAATTTCTGCCCAACATACAGGCGATCGACACTTGCGGCCATACAAAGCTTCAAAAGGTGCACATTTGATACTCGTGTGATAGCTGTTGTTGTACGAGAACTCAATCAACGGCAAATGAATGTCCCAACTACCACCAAAATCAATTGCGCAGGCTCGTAGCATATCTTCCATGGTCTGAATAGTTCTCTCACTCTGACCATCGGTCTGCGGATGATAGGCGGTACTCATATCTAACCTTGTACCCATAGCAGTCTGGAATGTCTTCCAAAATCGTGAGGTGAAACGAGCATCACGATCGGAAATAATCGATACAGGAACTCCGTGTTTCGATACAATCTCTGCAATATATAAACGCACGAATCTCTCCATCGGATAATTCTCACGAATCGGTAGGAAATGAGCAGACTTCGTCAATCGATCAACAATAACCCAGATACTGTCATAACCACTCGAAGATCTCGGAAGCTTCGTAACAAAATCCATAGTAATACGCTCCCATTTCCACTCGGGAATCTTCGGTTGTTGGAGTAGCCCAGACGGTTTCTGATACTCAATCTTCACTTTGGAACAAGTCAAACATCGACTAACATACTCGGCGATCTCACGCTTCATACCCGGCCACCAATAGAATTCTTTTAAGTCATGATACATTTTGTCGGAACCCGGATGAATGGAATAGTTAGACTTATGGGCTTCGTCCAGAATCAACTGACGGATACTAATCGGAACCCAAATACGCTCGAGGAAATACAGAACTCCATCCTCCTTCGGTTCTAATTCCAACGCTAACTTATACAACCTTTCCTCTTTAACACGGTCCTCTGTCCTAATACCTTCCTGTGCTTGAATAATCCGAGCCTTCAAGCTCGTCTGAATAGATATCATCATAGAACGGATACGGACTGGTTTGACTGTTTCCTTACGACTTAGTGCATCAGCAACAACGTTCGCCTTACCAGGGTGGTAGCGAATGTCGCAATCATAGTCGTTCAATAACTCAACCCAGCGTCGTTGTCTCATGTTCAGCATCTTCTGATCGAATATGTGCTGAAGACTCTTGTGGTCGGTAAATACAGTACACTTGGTCCCATACAGATAATGCCTCCAAATCTTCAATGCGAATACGACGGCTCCCAATTCTAGATCATGTGTCGTGTAATTCTGCTCATGGACTTTCAACTGACGCGAAGCGTAAGCTATAACTTTACCATCCTGCATAAGCACACAACCCAGACCCTTGTGCGAAGCGTCGCAATAAACAACAAAATTCTCGGAACCAACTGGCAGACTATGAATAGGAGCGTCACACAACCGCTGCTTCAATACCTGAAAGGCTCTCTCCTGATCGGAACCCCAAACGAATGGTTCACTCTTCTGTGTCAACTTTGTCATAGGTGAAGCGATTTTGGAGAAGTTCTTGATGAATCGGCGATAATATCCAGCAAGACCCAAAAACGAACGGATTTCGGTCGGAGACTTTGGTGCAACCCAGCTTTTAACAGCTTCAATCTTAGCAGGATCAACATGAATACCCTTCGCGCTAACCACGTGGCCAAGAAATTGAACTTCGGATAACCAGAACTCGCACTTAGAGAATTTTGCATACAACTTTTCCTTTATAAGCACTTCTAGAACAAGACGCAAATGCTCTTCATGTTCCTTGCGACTTCGGGAATAGATCAGAATGTCGTCGATGAATACGATAACGAATTTGTCAAGATACGGACGACAAATACGGTTCATTAGATCCATGAATGCTGCAGGGGCGTTTGTCAGACCAAACGGCATCACCATGAACTCATAATGACCATATCGAGTACGAAAAGCGGTCTTAGGTATATCATCTTCCTGAACTCTCAACTGATGATAACCAGAGCGAAGATCGATCTTAGAGAAATAGCAAGAACCCTGAAGTTGATCGAATAAGTCGTCAATACGAGGAAGGGGATAACGGTTCTTCACAGTCAGCTTGTTTAACTCCCGATAATCAATACATAAACGCATGGAGCCATCCTTCTTCTTAACAAAGAGGACAGGAGCACCCCACGGGGAGAAACTAGGACGGATAAAACCCTTATCGACCAGTTCCTGAATTTGCTTTGACAACTCTAGCATCTCGGAAGGAGCCAAGCGATACGGAGCTTTAGCAATAGGCGCTGCTCCAGGAACAAGATCAATACGAAAGTCGATTTGTCTCTGGGGAGGGAGTCCAGGTAAATTTTCGGGAAAAACGTCAGAATACTCGCGAACAATCGGTACACCATCAATCTTTATCGTAGAATCTTTCTTCATCAAGTGAGCGAGATATAAGGAACAACCTTGACGGATATAGTCGCGAACTTTCAGACAAGAAATGACTTTAAGGCGTTTCCCTGTCTTATCTCCGTGTACGTTCATCTGATCTCCATCCGGCTTCTGTACACGAATAAGCTTCTCATGACAAACTATTTCACCTCTATGCTTCGCTAACCAATCCATACCGATTACGACATCGAAACTACCGAGTTTCATAGGAATAAGGTCGATGGAGAAAGAAATATCGGCTAATACGAGGGGAATATCACGAATAACTTCTCTAACACAAGCACATCTACCATCAGCTATTTCAACCTCATAAGCAGGCTCTAAAGGACTAGAAGCACGGTTTACTATGGGGCGGAAATCACTAGATATAAAGCTTCTATCGGCACCCGAATCAAACAAGATAAAAGTAGGATAATAATCGACAAGAAATGTACCAGTGACTACAGTAGGATCCTGGTGAGCTTCAGAAGATTCCATGGCGAAAGCTCGACTTTTGGCAGGATTTCCTCTCGCACTAGTACCAGCACCCTGAGTAGGAAGGGGAGTAGATGATACAAGCTTGGGACACTGATGACGACGGTGACCTACTTCTCCGCATTCAAAACATGCTCCAGTAGCTCTTCCACAAAACTGTTCGGTGTGGCCTAACTTCTTGCATCGTTTACAAACCCAACAAGCCACATTTGCCGCATGAGCACTGCCGCACGTACCACACTTCGGGCGCCTGCCCTGATAACCAGCTCCAGAACCTGTCAAAGCATACACTTGAGGAAGTTGGGGTCTCTGGTCCTGACCACGACTTCTCTTCCTCGAACTACCCATATCTCTCCTATCAGATCTACCAGAATCTCTTCGGCTCACAACCGGCTGAAGAACACCACCACGGATCATACTTGCGGTCAACCGACCCGCAATATCAACCACACTCTGAAGAGTACCCGGACAGTGGGAAATAATGTGGTCCCGCATAGTCTGGGGCAACCCTTGAGTGAAGCGTTCGATCCTCTCATTCTCCGTGCGAACCAAACGAGGAGCCAAAACACACAGTTCGTAAAACCGGTTCACATACCCACGGAAATCAGAACCTTGCATAGTCAGGTTACACAACTCATTCTCCAGCCTCTGCGTCTCAGATGACGGCACATACTCCTTTCTCATCATAACTTTCAAGTTTTCCCAACTCATCAAGGTAACAGCAGCCCGGCCCTGAACCCGTTTCACCGAGTTCCACCAAGTTAGGGCTTTACCCTGGAACAAGAACGTAGCATACTTAACCTTGCTTTCCTCAGCACATCCCGAAACGTCAAACACAGACTCAATTTTCTCAAACCACTGCAGGGTAGCAACCGCATCCTCGGTACCCTTAAACTCAGTAGGTTTGCAATCCAGAAAAGTCTTATACGAACAGCCTCGGGGTGGATCCTCAATAACAATACTCGGTCCACCGGCTCCCACGTGCACTGCTCTTCCCACATCAGAACCATCGCGCCCAGAAGCCGTACCTTCTGATCCAATATTCTGCATCACAGGTTCTTCAAACCATACGTCGGCATCCTGCACCGGTGTCTCCTTGAGCTGTGCCACAATCACGGGTATTGCTGCTGCAATCTGCTCCGCAATCAACTGACTGATATTCGGAGTAGTGGTATTAGCATTGGGGGCAGCAGTGGTATTCTGAGTCGTAGCACCCGCTCTCGTACTGGCGCGACCTCGCCTCGCCGACCTTCTCATAGCAGTGACGGCCGGAGTAGACCTAGTAGAAGCTCTCTTAGGTGGCATCTTCTACGAATGTCAAACAGAATAAATCAGAACGATAACTGTATGTGCGACTAAAACAAGCAGGCCTCAAAACATAAAATGCATAACAAAAGCACATAAAGCATACGAATCACATACAGGCCCACAAAAGAAAGAAATGCGCACATAGAGTAAATCAGATAGGTCCAAAAGCCTAGGTCATAGTCTAAGTGATTCCGTAAGGTCACTTAGTTCGCTATAACCATTGGCTCTGATACCAACTTCTGTCACACCCCGCAAAAATGGCGGAACCGAGGTGTACAGAGAATACGGTATCAGAGATTCAAAGGTCACATCAACATAAGTAAACCATACATAATCAACATAGATAAATAAGTTTAAAATAGCATACTTATTACAATCATCCGAAAATTATCAAAATATTGCTACAGCGTTGGGATACTAAGGAATTAACAAAACAAAATAAATTCCATGCAAGCAATCCACGTAGCCAAGCAAGCATAACATCAAAAAGTAACCTCAAATCCCTGAAAAGCGTTAAAATACGACGTCAACATAAAGTTGGTGAATTATTCGCAATAATTAATAAAAACATAGTAGTATAAAAGTTTCAATACGTTTTGACCCAAAAGTGTTATGATTTGAAAATAAGTCGTTTGAAAAATGATGTTTCAAAATATACGTGAAGTATACAAGACCTTTTAATAATATACCAATATAAATACCATAAAAATACCATAATCAAATCATAAAAATACCATACTGGATAGATAATTGCTTTAGATACATACGATACACCTGAACCATAACAATACTGACAACTAACCCCACCTAGTGTCTTAAGCTAGGTTGTCCTCGAAATCAACGGTCATAACATTGCTAACACGGACAGGGCGCATCCATCATCCATCGTGTTAACAATGAGGGCTTGTTAGACCCATATAGCGCTATATATATAAACCGGCGGCTAAAAGCTAACAGGTGTGTATACGGGGCCTTGTACTACCACAAAGGCGGTACAAGTTTGGGTAAGACTAACCTAAAGCATTCATATCCAAAATACATACTCATAATATATATATATCCTAAAATACATTTATACAACGCTAATCATGCCCAAAAATATAAAAGCGGTAAAAAGGGCAACGAATAACTCACAGAACAGCAAAGCAATCCAAACACGATACGTCGGGTAATAACAATATACGGTCAAGCTCCCACGTCTAAGTGCCCTAAACATCACGTAAATAAATATGTCTAAGTATCTCTAAGTCTAGTGGGGTATGCCTTAACGATTAACGTTTTATACGAGTTTAAAAATGACCAACAGGAACATCGATTTAACAGAATTACAAACATTTCGAAAATACAGCAGCTAGTTACGCATCACGTAACTGGGAGTTACGCATCGCGTAACTGAGAGTTACGCACGTAACTTAATTACGTGACACTAGCATAGATACGTGACATAGGTTAGTTACGGGGCATAGTTACGTGACACAAGGGTAATTACGTGACTAGTTACGGGATATAGAGGTATAGTTACGTGATTAGTTACGGGTTCGTAACTGAGTTACGTTCCCGTAACACAGTTACGTGACGTAACTGGGTTTTACGAAAAATTACTTTCGGGATACGGTTTCGAGTGTTTTTAGGTGTCAAAATCATCAATTATTGAAATCCTATGTCCAGAATATGTTTAGGTACATAAACCCTAAATAAATTTTGGGTTTTGATGGTGAAAAGTGGTGTTTTGAGATTAAATCTAGAAAAATAAAGTTTAAAACAAAATCGACGAAATACTTACCCGATCGGGATGAAATTCGGAGGAATGATGAAGGTGAACGTGGTGAACGATAAACAAGCTTCAAAATTGAATTTCGACGGTCGGATCTTGAGATATTTTAGAGAGAAGGGAGAGCTTTGTGTGTGTGTTTTTAAAGAGAGAAGTGAAAGGGTGGAAATGGTGTGTGAGTAGGTGGAGGTAGGTGGATAAGACAAAATGGTTGGTGATGGAATAAGACAAAATAGTTGGTGGGATACTTTTAGGACCATTTTTGTAATAAAAATCCCATAGGACTAGATTTGTAATAAAATTCTTGAAGGACTAAAATTGTAATACTTTTTAACGTTAATCTTAATCGTATAAATAAGGCATAAAACCCCTAAACTTATCTTAAGAGCATACTAGACTTATACTAAAGGCACTTAGAACTAAACGTTCCCGACATAACGGTCCGAATCACATAAAATACAAATACGATACTCATAAAATACGAGAAATACGAATACGATAAAACATAAAAAGGGATACAATAGGGTCAAAACATAATCATAAATAAATAAAACGAATACGAGTCGATAGAAGTATACCTAGAAATTCGCGAATGTCACAACGATCACACTCACTAGCGTAGTGAGGTCCTACGCAAATTTCACATCCGTTTTTCACCATGTGAACATCTTTCTCTAGCTTTCCCATGCGCTTTTCAATCTTCTTCGACATAGTCTTGATTTCCTTCACGATTGAAGAAACATCAGTACTACTCTCCGCTTGAGCAACGGTGCCCCTTGTTCTTCTTCCTCTACCATCGTCACGATACTTCCTCGACAAACCAATCACCAACTTGTCTTCCATGAGGTTATAAGCTTCATTAGTTGACTTGTACATGAAATCTCCTCCAGCTAGGTCTAATTCGTTTTGAGATTCCTTGTTCAAACCATAGAAAAAGAACTCGATGATGTGATCTTTTCCCAAACCATGACCGTGACAACTCCTCGGCATCTCTTTCAACCTACTCCAGGCTTCGGTTGATGTCTCTCCCTCTTTTGTCTAAATCCTGAATATCCCGTAACAATTTCCTACCCAAGGCGGGTGGGAAAAATCTCTTGATGAATGATTCCCTCATCTATGTCCAAGTCGTGATCGTGTTTTCTTCCAACTCTTTAAACCACACCTCCGCATCTCTGGTGAGAGACGAAGGGAACAAACATATCTTGACGCTATCACTTTTACCATCTCCGTATTTGAACATCTGACATAGCTCGATGAATCTTTCTACGTGCTTATGTGGATCGGAATTGTATCGCCCATCGAATGTGTTATCTTGGATCATCTTCAAGTGATGACCCTTTGTCAAGATCGTATTAGTCTGAATAAACTAATAAGTTTGCTAACGATTAAGATCAAGATCTATTGAAGAAGTTCAGCAGCGGATGAACACTTCAATATTACGAGTTATCGAACAACTAATAATGAATAATGAATAAACAAATTATTGTCGAATTCTAAGCCTCAATTGCATTAATCAAAATTATATCAATACAACGTGTTTTCTATTCTTCAAGGATCTATCTATTTATAGACCTTGAGGCTCGTTCTAGATAAACTAGAATTCTACATCTATCCTTATCTAAATATTTAATAAGGAAACTTTACTTATTTAACAAAAGGAAATCAAATCTAATTATAACTCTATCTAACTAGATTTGATTCTTGTAAGATAAGTCTTTGTCTTCCGCGTATCTTGGCTTTGACTTCCTTATCTTGATTCTGACCTTGTCCATAGTAACCGTAGTAACTTCATCTACCGTAGTAACTTTGTTGAACAGCCGCATCAACTTGTCTTTATGTTCTTCCGTAGTAACTTCTTAATCTTGTTTGATTAAGTTACTTTTATTCATTTGTTAAGGTTCATTGCTTATGGTTAAACTATATTACTAAGTTATAACCCAACAATCTCCCCCTAACCTTGACCTTTTATGACACATCAAAAGTACAAGTTTCATGCTTCAACCGTATTAACTACTTCATTAATAGAGCAGTATTAACTATTACAACTACGGTTTTTACAAGTCAGTTTCAATCTTTTTGAGTAGGCCAGTCACTTTCTTGTCCTTTGTGTTCTTCCTCCCAGATTTGCAGTAGAATACTGTAAATAAGTTGATGTGCCAGTCTTGAATCATGAAGACCATTCAGCTTTACTTCAATCATCTCTTCTAAAGTCTTCAGCCCATGAGGATATTGCACATCAATTAGGAAGAACTCCATGGTTCCATGTCTTCTCCTTATTGAGTAGACACCACTACGATCATATATAAACCATCTTATGACAGGATTATCTGGACCACCTTTCTTGAACACAGAGCTTTTCTTCTCATATCCTGGTTCAAATAGCCCACAGAGAACATCCATAGCAAGTTCAGTTCCAGACAAGGACTTCTTTTGATTAGAATACTTTGCCTTTCCTATGTGATACATTCTCTCTAAATCATCCCTGTCAAACAATCTGATGGTTTCATAGAAGGTAGGAAGTGTTTTCTTTGAACCATCTTGTCTTTTGACTTCATACTCTGTCCCACCAATATACTTCCAGTCAACAATCATTGGAGGTTTGACATTTAGTGGAGTAAACCTCAATCCTTCTTCATGATGAATATACTCAGAATATCCCATTGGTTTGAATTTGAGTTTATCTTCATCTCCCCCTTGAGTAGCTGCTGGGGGATCTTGTTCCATATCCTCTGGTTCTTGTTTGACATCTGCAAATGGAACATCAGGATCTTCTGATTGAGAAGCAGTAGCAGCATCTTCATTCATCCTTCTTCTTTTAACTTGAGGGATGAATTTTGATTTGCTTTTGACTCTTTTAAGCTTCTTCTCTGGTTGTTCCACAGGAGGGACAGGTTCTTGTGACTGAAATACTTTTCTTCCTGTTCTAAGGGCTTCAGCTAACACCTTTTCTGCATTAAGCTTCTTTTTCTCTTCAAGCTTTGCAAGTGCTGCTTCCCTTGCTTTTTCCTTTTGTTTTTCTTCCTTCACTAAGTCAAGCATGTTGGCAAGCTTCATGTTGCCTAAAGATCTTCCACTGTGACCTTTGCTTTTGAGGTAAGCTGTGTACTTCTTTCTATCTTCAGCTACCTTGACTTGTGTAGGAGTAGGTTTGGACACTTTCTTCTTCTCAGGCTTGGCTTTGGCTTTAGCAAGTTTAAGCTCCTCTTCATGCATCTTCTGTGCCAGAAGCTCATCTTCTCTTTCCAAAGACTTTTTCAAACCCTTTTCTGCTAGTCTGTCCAAAATCTCATCATTAACCATCTCCTGAGCTTTGATTGCATCATCCTCTGCAATTTTAGCTAGTTTCTCCCTGTCTTCAGGAGTTGGTTCTTTGTTTAGCCTAGCATGAAGTGCATCAGCTTCAGCTATTTTTCTCAGTCTTTCTCTTTCTTCTTCCACTTTCTTCTCAACAGCCATCTTGAATAGTAATTCTGCTTGTTCTTGTTCTTTTCTAAGCAGCTCTATTTCTTCATTTGTCATACCTTGAAAATTAATAGCTTCCTCCTTGCTTTCAGTTTTTGACTTCACAACAGCAATGGATTTGCCTTTGTCTTTTTCAACATCAAGATCAACAACTTGTATCTTATTCTTCTTCTTGTCCACTGTAATGTATCCAACTCTACCTGTGGAAACAAGTACCTGTAGATTGTTCAGGTAGCTTGAGAGTAGGTTGTTTAGGTTTT
>CAJVGC010000592.1:31557967-31585973 GCA_910822075.1 Senecio squalidus
TGAGAAGAAGACTATTATATTAATACTTGTGTACATGGTACACTAAATGTGAGGATCGAACCAATTATAAACTGGATTAATTGATTTAATGATTCATATCTAATAAAATCACAAGATGTGTTGCAGCGGATAAACACAAATTGTATTGAACAAGGTTGAAATTAATTGAGTTAATTGTAAGAATGAACGATAAGAACAAATAACACAATTTATCAAACAACACCTCAATTGACTTGTATTAATTTCGAGAGAATTACAAAATTACACAGTCAACGTTGTCATCTCAATATGACAAAGGAATTACTAAAATACAAATCCTTGAGGCTACTAAGCTATAATCAAGTACAATTACAATCGAGTAAATCTAGTACTTTTAATCTATAGCCATACTCTACAAATATGGTTAATCTCTAATCAACCTGTCTAATCAACTGAAAACAACAACTCCCAGTAAAGCACACTGCATCAGCACGTGAAAAGTACTTTAGTTGTTGAGAAGGTTCAGTAGTTGAGGATCTTCATCGGCGAACATAGCTAGTGATTATCCACCTCTACTGATCAGATGAGGACGATGGGAATCTGCTGATCAGTATGTGGCTACTGATCAGTTCTTACAAGCTAGATACTGATCAGTACCTTGGGACCAAAAGATATGTTTTACTGCTGATCAGTAGATAAAGACTATCTGTTGATCAGTAGCAAAACATACTTAGATAATATTGTCCCAACAATCTCCCCCTTAGTGATAGCATATCCATGCTTATCACTATATTATCAAAAACCCAAAATTTTTCACAAGACAGAGCAGCTTACTTGATAATTATTGATCGGGCTTTTGATCTTTTGACAAGTGACTTAGCTTTGCTTTGATTTGATTATTGATCCTCCAAATCGGTTCACTTGCCTTCTTTGAATTTTGTGCTGCTCTCAGTCTTCTTTTCATCAGAATGGCCATGACTCCAGGATGATGGTTGTATTCTTTCTCAACAAGGAAGAATTCTGAGATGCCATCCTTTCTCTGTATGCAGTAGATATTGTTCTTTTCATATAGGGACCATGACACTATCTCAGAGAACCTATGAACCCTTTCATCCATGAATTCTGGCTCAAAGCATATGAGCAGGAGATCAAGAAGAAGAATGTTAAGATTGAAGTCAAAGGGATGCTTTCTAAGGTACTTGGACCTTCCTATCTCCATCATCTTTAGAAGCTCTTCTCTTGTCAGTTCTGAGAATAGGAGCCTGTGAGAGGGGAAGATTTGAAAAGAGTTGTCAGCTCTGATAATCTTGATTTTATCTTTGCCCTCATCAACAATATTGAACCAGTCAATGATTGGTACAATCCTGTTTAGAGGCTTAGCTTCCTCATAAACTTTGAACTTGATGAGTTTAGACAAATCATGAAAGGTCCTCTTCTTTGTTACTTCATATTCATCCCTCAGCTCTGATAGAGTTGGCCCTTTGTCAGAAACAAACATCCCACTGGCTCAGCAGCTGATGAGGATCCTTCAACATGTAGCTTCTTCCTCTTGAGAGGCTGATCAGGGCTTTCTGATTCTTGTTCAGCTTCCCTCATTCTTTTCTCCTTGATTTCCCTATGAGCAGGCACATCTTCAATCTTTTGAGTCACCTTTGATCTCAGCTGACCAGTTGTATTTCTTTTCATTAGATCACTAGGTGCTCCCATTGATAGATCATGAGCTGCTTTGATGTTTCTATCAAGGATGTACTGAGCCTTCCCCTGCTCTAGTGTTTTCTGTTTGACATCCTTGTAGAGATTCACAAGAGTTTCAAGCTTCATTGACCTTACAGACTTTGGGTTGTAATCTTTCTTGATTAGATAGTCAACATACTTCTTCTTGTCCTCCTTTCTTCTTTGCTCACTGGTCTGTGCAGTCTTCTTTTGCTTTCTTTCCTCCTCAGCCATCCTTTGCTTTCTTTCTTCCTCAGCCACCCTTTGCTCCTCTTTCTGCAATTGTCTGCACAATTCTTCATCATCTTTCTCTTGTTGTGCTTTTCTTTTAAGTTCAGGATCTGGTGCAACTTCCTTTCCTTTCTCAGATACACTCACTTTATCAGTTGCAGGTGGAGCTTGAGAGTCTTTGATAATGAGAGTGCTGGATCTACTTTTCTTCTTTTCCAAACTCTTTTTCTTCTCAGGCTCTTGCTCTTGAAGTTTTCTTTTGCCTTGAGAGTCTTGCATTGTTTGAGACTTGGATTCATCTTTCTTCATAGCTTTCTTTGCTTCTTTCCTTTGCTCTTTGGCATTTAATTCTGCAAACTCAGCTCTGCATTTCAAAATATTCTCCTTTGTAACCAGCTCAGGGTCTTTCTTGCTGAGAACATCATAAATGAGGGTGTCTACATTGAGAGGTACTGGTTTGGAGACATCTTCAATTGCTGGTGGGGCATCAGTAGATGCCTGTGTATCATCATTTTCAAGAGTTGGAGGGGCATCAGTAGTTGCCAGAGTATCATCAGTAGATGCCTTAGGATTCTCCTCCTCATTATCTTTAAACACCACCATCTTCCAACTTTTCTCCTTCTCTTCAGCTGACTGATCAGTAGATACAACATCATCAGCAGAAAGGGGCACATCAGTAGCAGGAACTTCAGTAGATAGAGTAACTACTGATGAACCCGCTGTAGCTTCACCAGCTGGAACATCAGTAGATAGAGTAGCTACTGATGGATCCACTGTAGCTTCACCACCTTTTGAAGTTTCCTCCTTTTCTAACTCCTTTTCCACTTCTTTTTCAAGCACATCATCATCATCATCATCATCTTCCACTTCAACCACAATTTTATCCCCCTTAGTGGGTGCATCATCTGTTTGCACACCACTATCAACCACCACCACTTCCTTCTTTCCAATATCAACAATTTGCACCTCCTCTTCAGTCTGAGCAGCTTGATCTTTCTTGACTGTTTTCTTTTGAGCTCTGCTAGATTTCAGTCTTTTGAGCATTGAGGAGTGAGAGTGTTTGACAGTACTTGCAAGCTGGGTCAATTTTCTCTTTAGCAGTTGGATCTCCTTACCCTGCTTGATCACCTTAGTATCCACGGTGGTGCATTTATCCGTCAATTCATGGATTTGGGACACGTTCTCCCCACTCTCATATTGAGTACCAATATGAAGCAGATCTTTTAACAAAGGTGCAGTATCAAGCCTAGCTTGACCAGCTGCACCCCCCTTGGTTTCTTGGCACCAGGTACCTTCCCATGAAGGATCAAAAGATCCTCCATGATAGGAAGTTGCCACAGATTGGGTCTTAATGCCTGTCACCCTGTCCTGTGTCACACTAAGTGTGACATCAGTAGGGTGAGCCCTTTCTGCATGGTCATGCAGCTCCTTTGTGACCACCTCTGTGAAGCTGGGTGAGACTTCAGGTGTACCCATTGAGACAGAAATGTTCCTATAAGCTTCATAGGATAATGAATTGGTAAGAGCATCAGCTTCAAGGTTATCGTCACTGTCACTTCCAGTAAAGAGGGAAGTGTCAGGATAGGTTGTAAGGATTGGGTCTTCAGTAACCAGGGTTGAAGGACCCCCTGGAGACTGTGTATGCAACTCTGCATCATCCATGGTCTCAAGCATGGATGTTTGTTTAGATGTACCAACCTCAACAGGTGGTGTACTTGATCCTGGTACAACAGGTTGTTCTAAGAATGGAGCTTCAGTCTGATCAAGAGAATGATCAGCTGGTTCATCAGCTTGAACAATGTGTTCAGTGGCTGGAGTATCATCAGCAGGTTGAACAACCTCTGGCTCCACAGTGGGAGGAATGGATGGAGAATAAATGGGAGGTGTGGGTTGGGATGCACCTGGGTTAGATGATCCCTCACCTCTAGCAGCTGATGATGAGGATGCTCTCAACATGTTTGGAACAAGAGGAGTCTCCCAATCACCTTCACAAGTTTTTCCAGCCCTCCTCATAGATGTAAAAGTTTTTGAGGAGTGGATGGATGATAAGAAAACATTTGCGTGAGGAGTTAAATTGGGGATTTCCTTTGAAAAGATTTCTGCCAAGAATCTAGGATATAGTAAAATTTTACCCTTGGCAGAGATGTTTGATTGCATCCCCTGGAAAATGTATTTAGAAAAATTAAATACCTGGCCTTCAGCTAAACACGCCATTGCAGTAGCAGTTGGCGCATTCACTTCATTCCAGGTACTATGTTTTGGAGAAAGACATGATTGTATGATGTGAGCAAACAGTTTCCATACTCTCTCTTGGAAACTGGGATTTGTTAAAAGTTACACGTTGGGTTACAGGGTAACCCATACGCCTCACAATCGGAATCAAGTTTTCTTTAGGCATCGAGATAATACCTGATTCGTCATCATGCTGGAGATGAGTTCTGATAATGGCTTCAGTAATGATGGCAGGTTTTCCATCAACAGTGGCAGAGATGGTTGGAACGCCATTGATGTCACTTGTGGTGGCGGTCTCCCAAAATTCTTTAATGTGAAGACTTCTAATCGTCGGATTGACCGTTAGGGCATACTTGATTTTAGAACGGTTCAAGAAGTCTATGAGAGAGTGGAAATCCGCCGTTATCTTTCCTTTGATAAGATAGGACACTGCATTGTGTTGATCATGAAACTCGAGATCCATTGATGATTCTTGACTTAAATTGCAGAGTTTTAGAATTTTCGTTTTCGAAAAGAGGGTTTTCTGAGAGGGTTTTCTTTGCAATTTAGGTCACGGTGAAGTGAAATAAGGTTGAAGACGAAGCATTTATAGTTTTTCAAATATTACCGGGAAAGGACTTAAATGCCCTCATCAGTATTAAATGAACACTAAATGACAAGAAAGATTTACACATCATCGCCTCTTTAAATTCTAGGTACTGATCAGTATGGTCCAACATCAGTATGTGGATATACTACTGATCAGTAGATTCAACCATCAGTAGATCCCTGTTTTGCCTCCATGGGGTAGTCTTCTCCTACTGATCAGTTAGATGAGACTTTGGTACTGATCAGAAGTAAACTTCTCCTTTCATCAGCAGTCACATGATGACTTGTATGTGTCAGCTGATCAGTAGGAAAGTCTTTGCAAAATGACAAATAACTTTCGAAGTTGTTTTCACAACTGATCAGTAGACACATAGACATGAAGTCCATCAGTAGTTGCAAAGTTACATCTGATCAGTAGAACCTTTCATCTACTGATCATCAGTAACAAAGTACTTTGATTTTTTTTTTTTTTTTTTTTTTTTTTTTTTTTTTTTTTTTTTTATTAGTTAGTACACAGTTCAATAGTATGCAATGTAAATCAGTGCACTCACAGATTTTACAGTAATTTACCAAGCACAAGGGTGTTGAAATTGTTTGAAATAGAATTAAAATTAATTTTGATTAATCATTCCGATTGAGTTCACAAGAAATGTGAATCTTCCCACATCAAAAGCTTTTGTGAAAAGATCTGCAAATTGATTGTCCGTGTGAACTTTTAAAACTTGAATTAATTTATTTTCATTGCAATCTCTAATAAAATGAAAGCGTATTTCAATGTGCTTAGTTTTACTGTGTTTGACTGGATTGTTTATGATGCAAATTGTACTCTTATTATCAACAAAAATAGGAGTTTTAAGAATGAACATACCATAATCCATCATTTGATTCTGAATCCAAAGAACTTGAGAACATCAACTGGCAGCTGCAACATATTCAGCTTCAGTTGAAGAAGTGGACACATTAGTCTGCTTCTTGCATTGCCATGAAACTAGTCTGGACCCAAAGAATTGACATCCCCCAGATGTTGATTTCCTGTCCATGTTCTCTCCTCCATAGTCACTGTCTGTGTATGCAATTAAATCAAATGGGGATTCCTTTGGATACCACAAACCCAGATTCTGCTTTCCCTTTAAATATCTGAAGATCCTCTTCACAGCAGTCAAATGTGAGACCTTTGGATGACACTGGTATCTTGCACACACACAAACACTGAACATGATGTCAGGCCTAGATGCAGTTAAGTACATCAAGGATCCTATCATTGATCTGTAGAAATGTTCATCAACCTCTTCTCCCATAAGATCAGGTTCCAAATGCTTGTGTGTTTCAAATGGAGTGCTTGCTGATTTGCAGTCTTGAAACCCAAATTTTACCAAGATATCATTCACATATTTGGTTTGATGAATGAAGATTCCAGTTGGAATTTGCTTGACTTGAAGACCAAGGAAGAAATTTAATTCCCCCATAGAGCTCATTTGAAATTTCTTGTGCATCATCTTCTCAAAATCTTTGCATAGACTTGTGTTGGTGGAACCAAAAATGATGTCATCTACATAGATTTGCACCAATAAGATGTCCTTCTTCACAGTCTTGATAAACAATGTCTTATCAATAGCTCCCCTCTTGAATCCATTCTCCAGAAGATAGAATGAAAGAGTATCATACCATGCTCTTGGAGCTTGATGAAGACCATACAGAGCTTTTTCAAGTCTATATACCATATCAGGGTAGTCTGGATCTTCAAACCCAGGAGGTTGACACACATAGACCTCTTCTTCAATTTTTCCATACAAGAATGCACTTTTGACATCCATTTGAAAGACTGTGAAGCCCTTAAATGATGCAAATGCAAGAAAGATTCTAATTGCCTCCATTCTAGCTACAGGAGCAAAGACTTCATCATAGTCAATGCCTTCTTCTTGAGTGTAGCCTTGGGCAACAAGTCTGGCTTTGTTCTTGATGACAATGCCTCTTTCATCAGTCTTGTTTTTGAAGATCCATTTGGTTCCAATTACCCTTTTCCCACTGGGTAATATCACCAATGTCCATACTTCTTGAAGTTTGAATTGAAGCAATTCTTCCTGCATAGCTTCAACCCAGCTAGGTTCTTTCAAAGCTTGAGTTACCTTCTTTGGCACCATTTGAGAAATGAAGCAGGCAAACAAGCATTCATTTAAACTTCTGTGCAGTCTTCCCCTTGTTTGGACTGAAGAATTTAGGTCACTTAAAAGTTGTTCCATTGGATGTTCCTTGTTGATTCTTTGAGAGGGATGAATGTCCTCTGCAATGGTTGATTCCAGATTGGTGTCATTTGTTTCTGGATTCTCCCCCTCATTGTCAGACGGTAGAGATTCATCATACTGAGCACCTTCATCAGTACTTGAAATTAGCTCATTTGGAGGAACATCTTCAGCTTGTGGACCTTCTTCTTCTTGAGATGACTGGGATTCAGTGTCTTCTTGATCTTCTACAACTGCTTGAACAATACTTGGGGGATCTGCAGTGTAGATTGGGAAGTACACAAATCCTTCATGGTCTTTGTTTTGAATCTGATCAGTAGTTCTAATCTGAATGTACTGATCAGTAGGAACTGCAGTAGATAGGTGCTGATCAGTATTTGCACTTGGTTGATACTGATCAGCAGGAGCTTTTGAACTTGAAGCTTCAGCTGATTGTGTACCTGTTCCTGCATTATTGCTAACCACAAAATGATATCCTAGAGATTTGGTTAGTTCATCTATATCAAATAGCCAATCAGGACCACTACCATTTGTATTCAAGGTTTTCTCATTGAAGGTAACATTGGCACTTTCTTCTATAAGTTTAGATTTTATGTTATAGACTCTAAATGCCTTACTTTGTGATGAGTATCCTACAAAGAACCCTTCAATTACCTTGCTATCAAACTTTCCTAAATGTTCTTTTGTGTTTAAAATTGTACAAGGACACCCAAATGGTTTCAAGAAACTTATGAGTGGTTTTCTCTTGCGAAAGAGCTCATAAGGGGTCTTGGTACATGATTTTACAATTGACACTCTATTTTGAACATAACAGGCAGTGTTGACAGCTTCTGCCCAGAAAGTGATGGGAAACTTAGCATCAGCCAACATAGAACGTGCTGCTTCTATGAGAGTCCTATTCCTCCTTTCAGCAACACCATTTTGTTGTGGAGTTCTAGGGGCACTAAATTGTCTTTCTATGCCTTTCATCTCACAGAACACATTCATGTCCTGATTCTTAAACTCTGTCCCATTGTCACATCTAATGGTCTTTACCTTTTGATTTGTTGTGTTTTCTATCCTAACAAGAAAGGATCTAAGAATTTCTCCTGTTTCATCTTTAGTGTTAAGAAAGAAAACCCAAGTAAAACGTGAAAAATCATCAGTAATGACCAAACAATATGATTTCTTTCCCATGCTTTGGATATGGGTTGGGCCAAAAAGATCCATATGCAGCAGTTGTAAAATGGAATCATTTGAATTAATTTCTTTAGATTTGTGAGACACTTTGTGTTGTTTGCCTTTAAGACAAGAGACACAATGATCAAAACATGTAAATTCCTTTTGAGGTAGACCTCTTACAAGATCATTTTTGACAAGTTTATTCATGTTTTTGAAATTCATGTGACACATTCTTCTATGCCACAATGAGGACTCATCTAAAGATGCTTTTGATATAAAACAGTGTTCCTTTTCCAACTGTGCTTTGGCCATATCCAAACAGTATACATTCTCTCTCCTAGGAGTTCTCAAAATGATCATGCTTTCATCAATTTTGAACCTAGGATCAAGAACTATACATTCCTTTGTAGTGAAGAGTACAAGGTTCTTGCTGTCACATACCTGAGATACACTTACCAGGTTGTATTTCAGCTCCTTGACATACAGAACATTGTCAAACTTCATTCTACCACAAGTAACTGTGCCTTTGCCAGTTATTCTTCCTCCCCTGGAATTACCCCCAAATGCAACATAACCTCCATCATATTCAACAAGATTCTCCAGGAAGTCTTTGTTGCCAGTCATGTGCCTTGAGCAGCCACTATCAACGTGCCATAATTTCCATAGTCCTCCTTTTTCGACTATTGGCTTGCTCTGCACATGAAAAACGGGTTAATTCCTTTTAGGAACCCAAGCCATTGTTGTCTTGGGTTGACCTTTAGCATCATTGTAGTTAAATTGCTTTAAATAAAGAGATGATGTATGCAGGGTTGAGGATTTAGCAACTGTAGTGTCGGGGGTGGATTCAGTAGTGATTTTGTTAATGTTTTTGTTGTTACTGACAATCCACACTTTGTTGCTACTGACGTCAGTTTTTGTCTTGGTACTACTGACGTCAGTGCTCACTCCCTTTAGACTCTTTTTGCTACTGACGACAGTTTTTGTTTTGATCTTACTGTTGTCAGTTCTCTTGGTCTTCACTATTTTGCTTTTCACAGTGTTTCTACTGACGTCAGTAGATACCTTTGCCGTTGCCAGATTGTTACTGTTCGTCAGTAGCTACCTTAGCTTTTGCAAAGTTTCTACTGATATCAGTATTAACCTTGTTTGAAATCCTTTTTCCGTTGAACACTTGATTGTAATAGCAGTTTTTCGCTATGTGTCCAATTTTACCACAAATGTAGCAACATCTGGTTTCAGTTTTGATGAATTTCGGATTTCTTTGTGTCATTAAATTGTTGAGGTTCCTTTGATTGCCACGTGGTGGACTATTAGCGCAGTTGCAAGAACAATTTTTTACATGGTTTGACACTTTTGATTTTTCAATTTTCAATGGTTTTTGTGCGATTTTCATTTGCACTTGTTTTGACTTTGAAAAATTCGTTGAAGTTGAAGATTCAATTTTCTTAGCAGTCTTGCTTGTTGGTTTCTTTACAGTTGAAGACGCTAGAATGATTGGTTTGCTTGAGATGATTTTGATAGGAGTAATTGGTTTTTCAAACAATTTTGGAAATAATTCTCGTACATCCTTATCAACATCACCTTTGACAGGGTCTGGATGCATCAAGTCTTTTACATTTTTATTTTCCTCCTTAATGGTATAATCAGGTGTTGGAGGAATGTAATTCTGGTTAAATGGTGGTGACACATTGTTGTACCCAATTCCCTCTTTTGATTTTCCATGAATTTGACTCTTTAGGATTTCATCCATTGTTTTTGAAGATTTTTCAAATTTAGTTATTGACAACTTGATTTGGTCACATTCTAGCTTGGTCTCAGCCATTTTGATTTCTATGGCGTCTACCTGTTTTAAAGCTTTGTTTCTTTCCCATGTCAAAAACTCAATCTTTTATTCATATTTTAATTCATTTTGTTGGTATGCTTTGACTTGGTTTTCAAAACTAATGATGATGTGCCTGTACTCATTTCTGCTTTGATTTGCCAGTTTTAGTTCATCACAAACCGTTTGGTTGTGATCCCTATATTCTTTTAGTTGCTTAATGCAGTTTTGAGTGCATAGTTTTGAAAGTACCTCAGTTGGAATGGAATCCTTCACATCAGCCATCAAGGCTTGATTGGTCACAGCATCACCAGCTTCAAAGCTCCAATCATATCCTCCTTCTTCATCAGTTGTTGTAGTCGTGAGAGCTGTGGAAGGGATTTCTTGGTTGCTTTGATTCCTTTGGAATCCTCCCTGTCTTCCTTCTTGATGTGGATTCTGTGCACGTTTTTGAGAGCTATCCTTGTTTGGACATTCTCTTGCAAAATGACCTGGCTCTAGACATTCATAGCATTTGACTTTGCTTTTGTCAAAGCCAGCTTTGTCATTTCTTTTGATAGCAAAGTTTCTTCTTCCACTTCTCTGAATGAACCTCCTTGTTCTAACACTTAACATGGCCATTTGCCATTTATGGTCCATTTCTTCAAGATCATCAGCATTGAGTTGTTCAAGGTCCTCAATAATCAAACCTGAGTTCACATGGCTGGAAAATAATGCTTCTCTAGCAGTGTCATCCAAGTTTTCATATCTTGGTCCTTTTGAAGTGCCACTTCCACTAGCTACAAAACCTTGGTCACAAGGAGTTGCATTTGCTTCAGGGGCTTTTGTTGACACAAAAGCAATATTCTGTGGTGTGCTGCTTGATGGACCATTCTTTGTGTTTACTTCCCCTTCAAACACTCTTAACTCATTGAAGACATCATCAAGTTCCATATATTCCAAGGCATCTCCTTGCCTATAATTGATGGTATATGGAATCCATTCTTCAGGGAGAGACCTTAAGAACTTCCTGTTGAGGGTGTCCTTGGATATGTTAATGCCTACTATCTCCATTTCACTTGCCAGTCTGTTAAATCTGTCAAAGATATGAGTTAGTAGTTCTCCTCTGCCTGCTTTGAATGCTTCAAATTGTTGATTCAAGACTTCTTTATAGTTTCTTCTTGTGCTTGCATTTCCACCAAACCATTTCTCTAGAGCCTCCCAGAGAGTCTTTGCATCTGTATATTGCAGAACTTGTGCTGGTAGTCATTTGGAATGGCCAACAACAAGCTGCTTAAGGCTTGACTCTCTATGTGTCTTTGTTTCTTCTCTTGGTCTGTGGGTGGAGCAGCTTCTGTACCTCCAGCTGCAGTGGTTATTGTTTTGTTGCCATTTTGAACCACTTCCCATAGAAGGTAGTTGGTTTGCAGCATATATTGGTGGATTTTTATTTTCCAAAGTCTGTAGTTTGAAGAGGATAGAACATGGACTCTATTTGCTTGAACACCATCATTAAAGTCTGCCACTTTCAAAAAAATTTAAGATTTTTGAAGAATTAGAAAAACACACAGTTGTTTTAACCTTTGTTGTTTAAATTAGATCTAGAGCACCTGAATGCTCTGATACCAATTGTGAGGATCGAACCAATTATAAACTGGATTAATTGATTTAATGATTTAGATCTAATAAATCACAAGATGTGTTGCAGCGGATAAACACAAATTGTATTGAACAAGGTTGAGATTAATTGAGTTAATTGTAAGAATGAACGATAAGAACAAATAACACAATTTATCAAACAACACCTCAATTGACTTGTATTAATTTCGAGAGAATTACAAAATTACACACCCAACGTAATCATCTCAATATGACAAAGGAATTACTAAATACAAATCCTTGAGGCTACTAAGCTATAATCAAGTACAATTACAATCGAGTAAATCTAGTACTTTTAATCTATAGCCATACTCTACAAATATGGTTAATCTCTAATCAACCTGTCTAATCAACTGAAAACAACAACTCCCAGTAAAGCACACTGCAGCAGCACGTGAAAAGTACTTTAGTTGTTGAGAAGGTTCAGTAGTTGAGGATCTTCATCGGCGGACATAGCTGGTGATTATCCACCTCTACTGATCAGATGAGGACGATGGGAATCTGCTGATCAGTATGTGGCTACTGATCAGTTCTTCAAAAGCTGGATACTGATCAGTTCTTACAAGCTAGATACTGATCAGTACCTTGGGACCAAAAGATATGTTTTACTGCTGATCAGTAGATAAAGACTATCTGCTGATCAGTAGCAAAACATAAACATACTTAGATAATATTGTCCCAACACTAAATCCTACCTGGCATCTTCCTTGTCATTTTCTATTACATCTTTTTCTTGGTTTGCCAGTATTAAGGAGAAAGCAACTCTATCCTGCATCAAGACAAAATTTCTAGTCATCGCTTATAATATTTGCTATGACTAATTCTAACGATTCTTGAGAATAGTTACTTCATATTCCAAGTAATTAGTACAAAATAAGAGATACTGTTCAGTGTTCACTGACCTCTTCGTCCATACGTGTCATAGCATCTTGAACGGTCCTAAAAGTGACTGCCCAAATCCCTAGTTCAGAACGCAAAGCCTGTAAATTAAGAAATAAGTTACAGAAATGCTAAGGAAACTATTCTGTAAAACTAAACAAAACAATCGTTAGTGCCTACTTTGTTTTCTGACATTAAGGTCCCTGTGATCCCTTCCTTCATAAGTAAAGTTTCATGAATGTAAGGTTAGTTAAGGCAGTTTGACATTTCTAATTGGAAAGTTAAGTGCACTAGTCAAGTTTTTATAATGAATAAAACATCTACGATAAATATTGTATGGATATCTCATCTATCTTCAATTGGCATTGATCAATTATTTTTGGCGTTGCTAGCTGTGTCTGAAGCTCTGCAATCATCCTGTCTTTTCTCTGGAACTCACTCTCGTTACATTTCAGTTGCGTTTCAAGAGAATTGATTTTTTCTGTAGAAAACAGAAACAAGCAGACTGAGAGGACCATAGTGATTTAGTATAACTTGTGAGCCAAACTTTACAAATACATGGATTTTACAATTAGAAACCTAGACCACATAAGATGAATATGCTATATACCTACGGGCTACAACTACAAACAAGGTAGTGAAGATTGGCTTACTACAAATGAGATAATAAAGAAATTGAAAACACTGGTTTATAAGTTACCAAATCTCCGAAAAACGATGTCATGTGCAGCATATACTCATATGGATCCCTGCAATACAATCAGAAGATTTATGAAATAAAAAGGTCAGTATCATTCAAGAAGAAACACAGAGAACAATGAAGTTCTTCTCTTGGCCCTGTATAAGTTGATTGTAATCCCTCTTACAAATATTTGTGATAGCTTAGTAAACTAGTAGTTAATAAAGCTAAAGTTTTACATGATGCTAAATTTATTGGTCCTTACGATTCTAAGTACCTATAAATGAAATAATTATACAAACTTGCTGTTTGTTTAGTTTTTACCGTTATCCGTACCAAATTATAAATGCAATGCCCTAAACAAAGGTAATAAGACTAATTATGAAAACAATAAACATATAGTAGCCTACGACCTAAACTTCTATCACTAACATGTTAACCAAGTTGTTGGAAGACTATCCAAGCAAAAAATTAAAACCGCTAACGCAAAGTAAATGTTCTGAATTAATAATATACCTTGAATATTTGACTCAATGATAACATAACTCTTGTATCTCGATGACACTGAGCAACATCCTCTTTTGTAAACTCTCACCAACAAACCTATAGGAATCATTTCAAATTATTATACAAATCAAAAACATAAATAGAAATTATAATCGTTTTCAAGTAAATGTAAACGTATACTACTCTATAATTCTCCTTCGTTGTCGAATGTCAGTATGTTTCTATAATTTCAGTACGTTTTCCCCTAAATAATTCAGAAATTAACAACATTATACTAAGTATTCAAGCAGTTTCTTGAATCATCTAATTTACTCAACAAATCAAATTACAACAAGGAAAATATTAAATTCAAAATTGCTTAAGTAAATTTACAATCACAATGCATATTGTACAAATCAGAAAGCAATAATATTATATATTACTTCATTATCGGAATTACCTCGTTCGCAAAGAAAAAATCACTGCCGCAGAACCAAACGGAGTATCACACGAACCTCGCCGCAATAAATCGTCGGCGAAGAAGCGGGAGATTGAGCTACAACGACAATCTAAGGACGGATTTGTTACGGAAGAAATCAGACGTTGACCTATTGACCTCCGGCAGATGAATCGTGAATGGAGACTCACAGGCGGATTCATCGGAGAAGAAGCCGAAAGGGAAATCGGACGGAGGATTCGTCGGTTATGAAGTCAAAAAATTGACCTCCCGCAGATGAATCGGCATCGGCATAGACGGATTCGCCGACGAATTAGCCGGAGATTGAGCTCCGGCGGATGAATGCGAGAATGTTGTTCTTCAGATTAGGGTTGAGAGAGAGAGAGAGAGAGAGAGAGAGAGAAGTGTTTGAAAAAAGTGAAGTGGCGATTCAGATATTTTTTTTATTATTATTAGAATTTATGAGCTATACCTACCAACAGCACCCGGAGTGATAATGAGTGACAATGTGGGTTGTGAGATTGTTGGATGGTATGATAATGAGGGTCGTGGAGGTTGTGGGAGTTGTGGGACCCAGTTTAATTTTTCTTTTTTTTTTTCTTAAAAGATTTAAATAAAATAAATAATACATTTTATTAAAATAAAAAATAAAACTACAATAATTAAAATAAAAATACAAAAACATTCAATAAAAAAAATACAATACAATAATTAAAAAAAATACAATACAATAATTAAAAAAAAATTACAATACAATAATTAAAAAAAAATTACAATACAATAATTAAAAAAAACTAACGTTGTCGATAGTTATCCGGAAGTGTCGAAATGTAGGCCACGAGATCCTCCCGGAGTGCGTGGTGTGTGGGCCTGTCTCTAACCTCTCGGTTAATCCGGATACGTTCGTTGATTCTCTCGTTAAAAGTTCTCGGAATGGGTACCGGAGGAGCATACCATTCATCGGCATCGCATATCGACTGTCCGTTGTCTTCAACGATCATGTTGTGTAATATAATAGCCCCATACATAACTCTTCTTAGTTTGTTCATCTTCTAAAATCTAGCGGCATGTTTTATAATACCCCAACGACCTTGAAGAACACCGAATGCCCGTTCGATATCCTTTCTCGCACTCTCTTGAAAACGTTTGAATTTTTGGCGAGGTTCTTCAAATGGGTACGAGAAAGTTTTAACAAATGTCGACCACTCCGGATATATACCGTCTGTAAGGTAATATCCTTTAGTGTACTGGTGGCCGTTGACGGTGAATGTGTAGTCCGTTGATGAGTCGTTGAGCATATCATGAAACAACGGCGATTGTTTAAGCACGTTGATGTCGTTGTTCGACCCGGCGACACCGAAGTAAGCATGCCATATCCATAGATCGTACGAGGCAACAGCTTCCAACATAACCATTGGATAACCATGGTCACCTCGTGTGTATTGCCCTTTGTATGCATTTGGACATTGATCCCATTTCCAATGCATACAGTCTATGCTACCAAGCATACCCGGAAAACCGTGAACCTCATCGTGTTTTTGATATAAACGATAAACATCATCTTGTCTTGGGGCTCTTAGATAAACGTTTGTATAAAGATGGATTACACATTTTAAAAAATTATCTAAGGATTCAGTTGATGTTCTTTCAGACATTTGTAAATATTCGTCGAAGGCGTCCGGAGTAATCCCGTACGCCATCGCACGAATAGCCGACGTGCATTTATGCAAACAACTAAAACCCATTTTACTCGTTGCATCGGGGCGTTGTTTGAAATATTTAAAATAGTCGGGTATAGGTTCTACAGAGTAATTAGATATTCCTTCGACTATTCGGAGGAAAAGAGGTCTTCTCATACGAAACCGTCTACGGAAATATTCATCCGGGTATACGCTTTCGCCGGAGAAGTAATATCGTACCACGTTTTCGTTTGCTTCGGCGCGATCGCGGTTGATATAACGCCTTTTCTTTTTCACCGTACGCCGAGAACTTTGGGCCTCATTTTCTTCCATCTCCAAAGCTTGTACCGACATGGCTAGAACTTGTAACAATTCGGAGTCGGAAGATGACGAATCCGAAACATCGTGATCGGTTGACGAATTCGAACTCATTTTTTGTATATATGGTTTTTAGGAAAATATTGAGATAGAAAGAGATTGAGAATTGGTGTGATTTTTTGGTTAAATTGTGGGGGTATTTATAGGTGAATTTTGAAAAAAATATATATATATATATATATATATATATATATATATATATATATATATATATATATATATATATATATATATATATATATATATATATATATATATATATATATATATTTAATAAATAAACGGTAATATTACCGTTTGTTTAAAAAAAAAAAAAAAAAAAAAAAAAAAAACGAAAATCTGTAAAACGACCGTTGTTGGGACAAAGGCCGTCTCACAACGACCTCCACAACGAAGGGCCCGGAGTGATAACGGGGAGAACGGTCGTTGTGAGCTCCACAACGAGCCCACAACCCCCCACTCCGGGTGCTCTAAATAACCTTTTCTCACGATTCAGCCAACCGTAGACTTTTTGAAAAGACTTTACATTTTTCTCAAGGTTGAGCAATTGTGATTTGTGAGGTTTTTCTAAAAGTTAAACTTTTTGCTAACAGTTTAATAAATCTTTTCTTTATATTTTCTTACTGTTAGAACTGTGAAGATATATAGTTTTCCACGGCTATAAATGTGAAGACATATTTCTTTCACATACGTATATCTAGCAAAATGTATTACTTCACGCTTTAAAATATGGCAAAATTTATTTTTTCTTCGTGTTTAAAAGTGCGAGAATTTTTCATATTTCTTCACGCATCAAAAAGAGATAATAATTTATATTTGTTAACTCACATCTATAGGTGTGAACATTATATTCCGCAACTAAAAATGTCAAATTATATATAGCTCATTTTTTTTTCACACTTATAAATGTAAATAGTTTTTAAACGGTTATGAATGTGAACTTTGTAAAAGAAAAGTCCGCACATTCATAGACCGCGAAGAAAAAACCGTGAACAATCACCATATTTGTTAAGTAAACCGATTTTCGGAATGAGCTTTAACGTAACGAAAACATTCTATAGCTTGAGAACGTTGGTTGAGTGGATTTAACCAAGTAAACCGACTGTAATCGTCAATAAATGTAATAAAATATCGATAACCACAACGAGATATAGTAGGAGCCGGACCCCAAATATCACAATGCACAATATGTAATGGGTGGTACTTCGAGAAATATTAGTTGCAAAAGGTAAACGTGTACTTTTTGAAATATTGCAAGCATTACATGGAAAGTTTTCAATTTTATTTAAAACATGAGGTAGACCAAGTAAGCGTAATGTAGAAAATGTTGGATGTCCAAGACGCCTATGCGAGATGGAAGAGATATCATGCTGAGTGAAAAATGAGGATTTGAGCACCGACAACGAGTAAAGATTGCAAAGGTTAGGCGGAATGTGATGTAGAACTCTCCCCATTAGATCCTTCACAAATAAACCAAATGGTGAAAATTCTACTAAACAAGGATTATCCCTAACAAGTTGAGAAATTGAGAGTAAGTTCTTAGTTAGTCCAGGAACAAGAAGAACGTTTTTAAGTTTAAGACAACAATTGGGTAAAGCAAGTAAAGAATGTCCGACATGTGTAATAGGAAGTGTCATACCGTTTCCGACTGTAACTCTATCAGGACCATTATATTTCATTGCATTTTGAACTAGTGACGGATCAGCCGTCATATGTGCACTTGCACCAGAGTCAGGAAGCCAATCATTAAAAACACTTGAGGGTGTGGCTTGGTTAAATGGAAAACTTGAAGATTCCGATAAAATAGGCCCACGAGACACTGATCCAACAAAAGCATTTTGTGGATAGAATGGTTTCTCAGTCTGTAACTGTCCAAGCATATGTGGGGCAAATTGTTGTTCTTGGGCTGTGGTATTTTCTATTCCGGAACGGATGTTAGCCACATCAAAATTTGGTGAATACGCCAAATTGGCACTGTTGCGAAACGATGGACTAAAATTTTGAAGTGTAGAATTATGTCCATAACCGTACCGTGATGTGGCAGCACCACCACGTCCAAAACCACGTCGACCACCACCTCCGCGACCAAATCCACCATGTGTGTTGGTATACCGATCAAAACAATTGGCAGCACTATGACCATTATTTCCACATATTTGACATTGAACAGAATAATTATGACTTCGACCGCGTCCACGACCACGAGATCTTTGCACAAAGGATGTAGTATTAGAGTGAGGAGGATTAAATTGGGAAATCATAGCTTGTTGAGTGTGAGCCTCCATTGCATTTGTTGAAACAGTAGAAGATCGACGACTTTGTTGTTGAGAAAGGCGTTGTTCGTGGACCAATAACTTGGATCTGAGATCAAGAAAAGTGAGTTCATTTGGTAAATTCTCAAGTGCTGTAACAAGAAAATCATATTCAACATTCAGTCCATTTAAAGTGTGTAACACCAAATCGGAATCATTCACTTTCTCTCCAATGGCAGTTAGTGCATCCGAAATTTTTCGAATTCGATCACAATAAGCAGAGATATTTTGAGAGCCTTGTGAGATAGACTGGAGTTGGGATCGGAGATAGGATTTTTTTTGCATTAGCTTGTTGTAAAAACATGGTTTCTAAGATCAACCATAGATCTCGGGCTGTGGTGGCACCAATGGCATAATGGGCAATAGAGGGGTGGAGAGTAGCATTAAGACATGCACATACATAGCTGTCAAGACGTTTCCAGGCTTAGTACCCATTTGAGGTGACCTCTGGTTGAAAACAATCTCCATTGACATACTTGCTTGGATCAAGTGTGTCTAAAATTGTGAGAATTTGAAATTTCCAAACTAAATAATTTTCTCCATCAAGTTGGATTGTAACATAATTGGTTATGTTGGTAACACGGAGTTGTTGAGACGACGTGTTTGTTGAAGATGGTTCTCCCATGGCTCTGATACCATGAAAGCATGGAAGCATGGAACAGAGAAAAGGATAAATAGTAATTGTATTATTTTATATATTCATACAATGATATCACCTCTTTATATAGGCAGAGGTTTCATTGAGATAATTAGAGTCATTGGAGGTTACAAAGAGAGGAAACTCTGGAGGCACCAACATAATTGCCAAATACTAAATACTCTAACATAACTAACATAAACTTAATTCTCTAACAGAGCACCATTACTAAATAGTAAGGGCCTCAATGTCTTGTAACTCGAACACAACTTCTCCCATAGATGGCCGTCTATGTGGATTGTCTTCCACACACCGGGATATCAGTTTAACGAGTTTCTTTGCCCCGTTAAACGGTAATTATCCGCTAACCTTCCATCTATCATATTCCTGATTTTCTTTTTATCGTTCATGTATGGTTTTAACCACTCTACGAGGTTTCTTTCTCTAACCGGCCGTTTGCCATCAAATACTCTAAGCCCAGTCACGAGCTCTAGCAAGACTGCTCCGAACCCATATACATCACTGCTCAGGTATATAAGACCTGCAATTGAATATAAACAAATCTGATTAACAAAAAACATAAAAACAAACGAAACCATTTTGAAAGAAACTTAAATATTTAACCTGAGCTTATATACTCTCGAGCTGCATATCCCCAGGTGCCGATTGCATTTTCTGTCGAGATATGGGAATGACCAACTGGGGGGCCTAATCTAGCTAACCCAAAATCCGACAGTATTGCGTTAAACTCCTGCAAAGAATATTCAAAATCAGAATATATAATTATAAATATACATTCATAAAATCTATTGAAATTAAACTATATTGATGTTGTCCTAACCTCCGCCTGTTAAATCTTGCATACGATGGGTAGGTGTTTCCCTTTGAACATTCTCTTATTAAATATACTTAGTCTACTGGGTCTGAGTAGAACTCGATGTCTTTGAACTCGTCTGGCGTTTTTGTAGGCGACAATATACTTTACACAAGATTCTCCCTGACATGATCAAGTCCTCATAGTCATGTTCGTTAAGGTCATGAACATTAGCCTGGTTCTGCAACCCAACAATTCCATTAGAAGCGGCCCCATTTCTCTCTCACATAGGTGATTCATTTGCAATCACTTGAAGTTAATGAGCTTGGTTGATCGTAAGGTAAGTAAGAAGGCCAAAGACGAACACGAAAAAGAAAAGAACATAAGAGAACCTTATATTTGGAGATTCACAAGCTGACAAAATACCCATAAATGTCAAATTTTCTCTACCGTCTAATTTTCACCTATGTTCATATCTTAGACAAAATTTGATACTATGTCTTTGAGTTGTTTCATGATATAGGAACAACTTTTGATACTCTATAAATATAAACCTAGGGGTGTTCAAAATATGTGTATCCGGAAATCCGAATCCGAATATCCGAAAATCCGATCCGAAATTATCCGAAAATTCGGATATCCGGTTTTTCGGATTCGGATTCGGATAGTGATATTTCGATATTTCGGATATCCGATTATCCGAAAATCCGATTTTTTTTTTCTTATTAGTTTTTATAGTTATTTTATAGCTAAATGTAAATATTTTTGTGATTAACGAAGTATACTATAACTAAAATTGATATATACCTGCCATTCAGCGAGACCTTGACGACTGCGAGGATTTAGCTTTTTGACCGCAACAGGGACCCCATACCATTCGTTTGAAGGTGCGTAGGTTGAACGGTTGAGCCAGCCCTTGTACACTGTTCCAAAACCACCTTCTCCGAGAAAGTTATGGTGGTGGAAGTTCCTGGTAGCCTGTTTGAGCTCCGTGATGGTAAATCTCTTTAGGTTAGGAGTAACTACTCTTCCTAAAGACGTAGTAGGCTCCTAGGAGGTGGAGGTGACACCAACATTGTGATCACGACCCGCGGATGGTTGTTTGGTTAAACAGTTTCCCATTTTTTTAGTTATCGATCTGATCGAGAATCTCGAAGAATAAAGAATGAGAATCATTTCATCGTTAGGTAAGTAAGAAGGAGACGAAGACGAAAAAAAAAAAGGAAACAAGAGAGCTTATATTTGGAGACCTTGACAAAAATATCCATAACTGTAAAAATTTCTCAACCGTCTTTTTGATACTCTCTATATATTGTGTTGAGTTTTAGCGGGCATCAATTATCAAACTTGAAGTTTAATTCGTAATGAAATACCAAAGTTTAGATTTTCTTTGGAAATTATTAATAATTTTGGGATACTTACTTTAACTTAAATTATTTTGTTTAATGTCTATAAATTACTCTATAAATTATTAATACTAAATCATGCAAAGTTGAAAAAACAAAATATTATGTTATTTAAACTTTTCATTCAAAATAGCTGTCAAAAATACAAATTGATTCAACACATTTAAATCATTCCGCGTTTTTTATTTATTCAGTGCTACAACCACTAATTATCGTTAACAATTAACTTGCATAGATTTTACAATTTAGTAATGATACTTTTAACCATAGTTGACGTTTCCTATTAACGTACATTCATAAATACGATGATAATAATATGCCAACTTGGCATTCCTTATGTAATACTTTTTGAATATTTCTTTTCTTGGCATAACTTTTTGGCCAACGTAAGATTACATTTTTGGCTACTACATATTATTTTAAAAGCGTATATAAATATATTAATAATAACTAGCAAAAGGTGATATCGACACCACAAATATAAAATCGTCTCTAGGACCAATAATTCCTATAATCACGGTAATCAACTACTTGCTAGTACAAACTAATCTAAGGTCACACTTTGACCTCAAAACTTATAAAACCCTATAACACTAGAGTGCAAATTAATCTAAGGCCAAAGACGAAGACGAAAAAGAAAAGAACATAAGAGAACCTTATATTTGGAGATTCAAAAGCTGACAAAATATCCATAAATGTCAAATTTTCTCAACCGTCTAGTTTTCAACTATTTTTATATCTTAGACAAATTTTGATACTATGTCTTTGAGTTGTTTCATGATATAGGAACAACTTTTGATACTCTATAAATATAAACCTAGGGGTGTTCAAAATATGTGTATACGGAAATCCGAATCCGAATATCCGAAAATCCGATCCGAAATAATCCGAAAATTCGGATATCCGGTTTTTCGGATTCGGATAGTGATATTTCGAAATTTCGGATATTTCGGATATCCGATTATCCGAAAATCCGATTTTTTTTTCTTATTAGTTTTTATAGTTATTTTATAGCTAAATGTAAATATTTTGGTGATTAACGAAGTATACTATAACTAAAATTGATATATACATGCCATTCAGCGAGACCTTGACGACTGTCGGGATTTAGCTTTTTGACCGCAACAGGGACCCTATACCGTTCGTTTGAAGGCGCGTAGGTTGAACGGTTGAGCCAGCCCTTGTACACAGTTCCAAAACCACCTTCTCCGAGAAAGTTATGGCGGTGGAAGTTCCTGGTAGCCTGTTTGAGCTCCGTGATGGTAAATCTCTTTAGGTTAGGAGTAACTACTCTTCCTAAAGACGTAGTAGGCTCCTAGGAGGTGGAGGTGACACCAGCATTGTGATCACGACCAGCGGATGGTTGTTTGGTTAAACAATTTCCCGTTTTTTAGTTATCGATCTGATCGAGAATCTCGAAGAATAAAGAATGAGAATCATTTAATCGTTAGGTTAGTAAGAAGGAGACGAAGACGAAAAAGAAAAGAAAACAAGAAAACTTATATTTGGAGATTCTAACAAATATATCCATAACTTTAAAAATTTCTCAACCGTCCTTTTGATACTCTCTATATATTGTGTTGAGTTTTAGTGGGCATCAATTATCAAACTTGAAGTTTAATTCGAAATGAAAGACAAAAGTTTAGATTTTTTTTGGAAATTATTAATAATTTTGGGATACTTACTTTAACTTAAATTATTTTGTTTAATGTCTATTAATTACTCTATAAATTATTAATACTAAATCATACAAAGTTGAAAAAACAAAATATTTCGCGTTTATTATTTATTCAGTGCTAAATTATAATGATTTATCAAACAACTACTAATTATCGTTAACAATTAACTTGCATAGATTTTACAATTTAGTAATGATACTTTTAACCATAGTTGGCGTTTTGATGTGAAAAATCTAGTTTTCCGAAAAATTAACTTTTACTAGATTGCTACACGGGCAGTGTACCCTTGTCAGTTGCAAAATAGTATCGGTAAATATCGGGTTCGAACACAGGGACTATTTATAATTGAAAGTTTTACTTTTATAATAACACGTAACAAGTAACAAGTGGGTTTGGTCTTAAGAAGACTTGCTTATAATAACGGTAAAAATACTCTTGATTTCAAATATGGATATAAAGACGCTTGCTTGGATCGTTTAGGAATATGCGTTATTTCTTAGGTGTAAAATGTCGATAAACTTCTAATGTAAAATCCTAAGTTCCTTTCAAATACCGGATTTCTCCAATTACCTAACCATGCAACGATTCCTTTCGAATACCGTTAACACCTCAAGTAATTGTGCATAAAGTTTCAAGCCGATGTGTGAGAATTAATCTATAAGCTTCCTTTCGAATAGCTTACTAACCCCTAAACCGATTTCTCTTAATTTAGTAGCTAGCGTTCGTGTTAATACCTACTTGTTCAAATCGTTGTTAATGATTCCTTTCGAATATCATAAACTTATAATCAACTAAAGACCGGCCGATTAATTCGTTCCTATTTTAGTAAAAATTACGGATTCCTTTCGAATACCCGTTTTTAGATGACCAAACAAGAGTATAAACAATTTTAACAAGATAATTAAGATATTAACCCAAACGGATCCCCGATTAACCTCTACACATCATTCTAATTTCACACCCAAAATCTAACACATAAACGATCACAAAATCCAAGCAAACGTTTAAAGAAATTAGCTACTCATAATTGTAACGATACTAATCAAATATGTGAAAGACATGATTGAATTGTAATGGAAAATAGATAAAAGTTCAATACCAAAATCTGGAAAATAGGTTCCAAGTATCTCCAAAATAACAAAGTAGAAATGAAAGTAACGATTGTTCAAACTTGAAATAACGATTATGAAAATTCCTTTGATTCTCCTTGCTAATTGATGATTATGGCCTGGAATATGAGTGATGATGATGATGTTTTTGTCCAGAAAATCGTCTCTATGTAATAGCCCCACTAACTCTTGGGTTCCCACATAATTAGCATTAAAGAAACAGAATTATAACTGCCAGCACCTCTCTTGCGCCGCAGCTTACTTTCTTGCGCCGCAAGTCATTGAAATTCTTGAGCCAGTACGTTGCTTACTTGCGCCGCAACTCATCCCTGTTGCGCCGCAAGTCATATTCAGTGGCCACCATAAACTTCTTGTCAACCAGTTGCGGGGCAATTAGTGGAAGTGACCAAGGCAACTAGACGTTTTGCTTCCCGACTTGCTTTCCTTTGCCTCTTTTGGTCCCAAATTACCTCCTTTGACTCCAAACATAACTAAAAACCTATAAAACAAACTTTACACAAAATATAAGCAATACGGGGCCTAACCATTACGTTTTGGACTCTAAACATAACAAATATCGCTATGAAATACTCGTATAAATGAGCGATATCAAACCCCCCATACTTAAACATTTGCTTTTCCCTAAGCAAAACCGACTCGAAACTACTATAAAGTTTACAAAACATACAACTTAAGAAAAGAGAAGGAATCACGGGCTCAAACATTTAACTAAATTCCGGTATTAGAAATTAAAGATATGCGTGAAATTGCTAGATCGTAAAACCGACTACAAACATCTAAAGCTACTAAATTACTTAAGTAAACAAAAACCGCAATTTTCTAATGTTAACTCCTAATTCTTCCCCTAGTTTAGATATGTCTAAATAATCACCCCTTTTCCCTCACTCTCCAACCGAAGTTGAAGCGATCAGCCTTTACGGCCGACCCCTATATCGCCTTGCTTTCGGGGGAATCCTTAAAATATCACTAAGCATTTTCTTCATTTGAGTACTTCTTTCTTTTGAGAATTATTTGGTTAGTCTACATCTTTTTCTTTTCCTCTAACTTTTGTTCACTTCAAATAATATAGATATATATTTAAATTTTCTTTGAAGTGAACGGGTATAACGGGATTTGAGTCTTCGTTATAGTGAGGATCAATTTCTATTTTGTTGACGGGAAAGACCTATGGCCTTTTTCTTCGCCTCTAATTCTCCAAGGGCTTAAGTGACACTAGGATTCCCCAACTACCCCCGAAAGGGTGCAAGGACTACAAGGGCTCGGTACTAAGGATATCTAGTGATTATCTATCTTTTTGATTTTTCGGGGAAACTTAAGGAACTAAAATTAGAAAACCTAAATTCTTATATACAAGTATTTTATTAACTAAAGATGTTCCTAAACAATTTCACGTTAAAGTACCGGAATAAAGTTAAATATACAAGCCCCTATCATTTTCCCTAACTACATTTAAGCTTTTTTTTTTTTTTTTTTTTTTTTTTTTTTTTTTTTTTTTAAGACTCTAAATGACTCAAATGGGACTAAAATAAACGTAATGGATATAGGAGACAAAACTAACTAATTTCCCGACTAACCCCCCATACTTGAACAACACATTGCCCCTAATGTGTTCCATCGAAAAGAAAAACTAACTAAAGGGAAATTAAAATAAAACTAAAAATACAAAAAGGAAATAAAGAAAGAAAAACAAAACCGTGCGAGTTCCTTTTGATGTGGCATGATTCCCGAATCTACTCCGCTGTAGGTACATTTCGTTAGTTACTAGATTCGTATGTAATTAACGTTTATTCTAATATGAGTCTTTATATTGTTTGGTTGAATATTAATATTGAATGTTTGATTAATTATATGCATGAACGTTTACGTTGTTATGAATTAATCAAATATGTGTTTTGTGATGTTTTAATAATATTCAGATTTATTCGCACGGATGAGGATGATATCTGTGCGCATGAGGATTCCATTCGCACGAATCAGTTAAGTAAACAAAGTGTTTATTAACAGGTTACATTCGTACGGACGAGATCATGTCCGCACGAATAAGAAGTAATTCGTACGGATGAGATCACATCCGTACGAATGAAAAGCTGGGCCTATATATACCCAGCTAGGTTTCTGCATTCGTAAGTTTTTGCTAGGGTTTTTCGTTTGCGTACCGAATTGCTGCTGCTCCGTTTCATAGTGTTCCAAAGTGTTATTAAAGTATAATCAATCATCCGAATAGTCTTCCTTAGGTCCGATCTTATCAACTATTGTTGGTTTGATTCTGTTTCCGAAGGTGTTATATTCGCTAGATAATCTATAACTTATTTCCGCTAGGTTACAGATATAACGTTGACTCTTAAGATCCATACAACCCCAAACAAAGTGGTATCAGAGCGTTGGAAGTAGAAATCAACGTTCTTCTAGTGATTTCTTTAAGATTTTTCGGTTTATGATTGAAACTTTCGTTTGGAATTTTTACGTTCAAAAGTTGTTTTTATTGTTTTAAAACGTTTCTGGGTTGTTTAGGTTAAGTTCTGGGCAGATAGGAGACGTTTTGGTTTAGAAAATCGACCTGTAGATCGAGTTTTAGCAAAACCCTAAAACTAATTTCAATGGACGACTACCCACACTGGAAACCTCGGTTTGAAATTCATATCAACGGATTGGATTCAAAAATGTGGGATATGATTCAAAATGGATATACTGAACCAGTTGGTGAAGATGGAGACCTCATTCCCATTCACAGATATACCGAGGAACAAAGGAAGAGTTATGACATTGAGAAAAAGGCTTATCAGGCAATTCCTAGATCTGTGTTTCATCAGTACAAGACGTACAAGTTGTCGAAACAACTGTGGGATGCTTTTGAATTAGACTATGAGGGAAACAACAAGTTGAAGTCGATGAAGGGAAGAGCACTGAAAAAGGAGTTTGACAATTTTACTTGCTTACATGGAGAATCATTGTTCGACCTTATCAGACGTTTTCAACATCTGATTAGTGAGATGCACGGATACTCAGTGGTTACAACCAGTCCAGAACGAGTAGAATGTTTCGCTGATGCTTTACCAGACAGCTGGAATGGGTATATCGAGATGTTAAAGGAAAGTGGTTATCTTGCTCGCACTACTTTAAATGATCTATTTACCAAGCTGAGAGAAAAGGAGCAGGATGACAAGTTTCGTGCTCAGAGAAAAGGACACACTCAAGATCCTTCGTTATAATACGCTGAACCCACTCCAGCCACTCCTACTCATGCTCCACTGAAGACAGCCTTTTCTGCCAACACCTCGAATTCTGGGTGTTCAAAATCAAGCTCTAGTCAAGGCACTCCGGCTCAAATGTCTCCAGCTCAAAATACTTCTGAATCAGTTGCTAAAAGTTTGAAGATCGAGCACTTTCATAATGGAAATGTGGATGGTGTAAACGAAGATATGGCTATGTTGACTACCTTAGTTGCTTCCTATGATAACTTGTTGCAGGGTAAAATTGGAAACATAAACTTAACTGGCGAAGATTATGAGCAGATAGATCGTGATGAGATGGAAAGAATCGACATTATGTGGGGCTTCGCTAATTTGGTTAGGAGGGCAAAGGAGTATGTGAAAAGGACTGGTAACACTATCGGCGCCAACAAGGAAACTAAGTATGGATTCGATATGTCTGCTATTACAAGTCACAACTGTGGAGAGAAGGGTCACTTTGCTCGTCAATGTGAGAAGCCAAAACGACCAAGGACCGTTCAGAACCCGTTCAGAGATCAGCAGAATAGGAATGTGAACAGAAATGCTCCTGAGGCGAACAAGAATACTGCTTTGGTGACGACTGGCACAAATGTCTCGACTGGTACAGAAAATTCAGATGTTAAGGCCTTGGTTTTCCAA
>CAJVGC010000592.1:31586073-31743309 GCA_910822075.1 Senecio squalidus
CAAGCTTCAGGTGAATTGACTTGAACCTTGGACATGTCTAGACAATAGACATTGTCCCTCCTTGGTGTTCTGAGTAGTATCATGCTTTCATCGATTACATACCCAGGCTTCATTATAATGCATTCAGTAGCAGTGAAGATCGGTGTGTGTTTCTCATCACAAACTTGAGAAACACTCAACAATTATATTGAAGCTGTTGCACATAGTACACATCCTTGAAGTGTAGTGTACCATTGCTGATTGTTCCCTTTCCAGTAATCTTTCCTCCCTTTGGATTGCCTCCAAAAGCAACGTATCCTCCGTTGAACTTTTCAAAGTCCTGTAGGCAGGACATATTGCCCGTCATGTGCCTGGAGCAGCCACTATCTACATGCCAACTGTTCTCATCTTCTTTTGTTGGCTGAACCTGCACATTAACGTTAGAGATTAGTTTCTGGTGGGAACCCAAGCCAAAGTTGACTTGGTTTGCCCATATCATCGAAGTAACTCACCTTCCTTTGTACAAGTTTTGTAAAATCAGTGGGGATAGGTGGTTGAGTTACTTGAACTTTTGGTTGCCACACTTTCTTGAGAGATTTATTTTATGAGCAATTTTGGGTGTCACCACTTTTGTTTTAACAATTTGAGTAGGCACTGGTTTGACATATCGTTGTTTCTTATTGTTAATTGGAGCCTTGGTGACAAAGTTACCTTTGGCAGTATTAACACGAGTAGGGTTCATTCGGTTAGGTTTCACAGTATTAACACGAGCAGTATTAATACCTTTACCTTTGGCCGTATTAACCTTAGCCGTAGAAACTATGGTTTGTCTAGCAAGTACCAACTCTATTGTTGAAAGTTTTGTTCCTACTTTGCTTTTCTGAGGATTTTTGTGTAACAAAGTTGGTGTTAGAGACAACCCTTCCCTTGTATCCCACCACATTATGTGGTTTTTGAGTCACTTGCACTTGATTTTGTGGATTATGATAACAGATCTTTGCATAGTGATTTAGTTTACCACAAATAAAACATCCCTTCCTAGTGTTTTGTACAACCTGACCCTTTTGGGTTTTGACTTGGTTCATGTTTCTTTGATTTCCTCGTTTGCCTATGTGTTTCCAAGTCTTGTTGTTTTCCTTAGGTGTTTGCTTATTTTTGCTTTCTGAAGGTGTTTTTGCAGTCTTAATGGGGTTAGTGGAGGGCAGAGACACTAAACTTTGTGTAGAAGGTAAAGTTATTCCCTCTATTGTGAGTAGATGATTTTCCAATGGAATATCCTTGTTTTTTATAACATGAACTTTACTTTCTTCCACTAAGTCCTCTATTAGAACTTCATCATAGTTGATTGGATCAACATTGAATGATTCTTTTGGAGGTGTCTGTGTGATTGGGATTCTAGGCTCATCTAATGATGGTGGAATATAGTTCTGGTTAAATGGAGGGGCAACTTCTTTGTAACCTAGGCCAGCTTTAACCTTACTATGAATTTGTTTTTGGCAAAGGTCATTAACAGATTTAGAAGCAAATTCTAACTTCCCTACATCTAACTCAATTTTAGTGTGTTCTTGTTCCAAAAGTTTAACCTTATCCCTAGCTGCTTTGAGTTTAAGAAGTAAGTCCTCTTGTTGCCATTCAAGTAGATTAATCTTTTCTTGATAGCTTTGTTCATTTACTTTGTGGGACTTAATCTGTTTTTCTAAATTATCAATTACTCTAAGAGCTGACCTTCTTTGTTCTTCTAAGTCTTTAATGGAGTCACTCATTAATTGATTATGATCTTTGTACTTAGTGATTATATTTTTACATTCAGGAGTACAAAGTTTGGAATTTACCTCAGCCATAAGAGATGCGGAATCTGGAGTTGGTGAGTTAATAGCCATGAGAGCATCCTCGTGTGGTGCTACTTGATCATCATCAGTCCAGTCATATCCCAATATGTTGTTGCTAAGTTCAGGAATTCCAATGTCAATATAATCCAGCTCAGTAGAAAAAGCATCGTCCGCAGCAACTAATTCTGCAAAAATGTCCGTATCATCTGTTACTACGGCTATGCATGCATGGTGAACAGTAGCCGCAGTATTTTCTACGTGATTTTGTTCCTCAGAGATTAGTGCTCTATTCTGACTTGTTTCTTCAGCCAAGTCGCTCCAATCGAATCCAAAGATGTCCTGTGACATGAGTGCACTTTGATTTGACTCTTGAGTTGTTCGTGGATTGTTGGTGTTTGACTTGTTTGGACACTCTCTAGCGAAGTGACCTAGTTCACTACATTCATAGCACTTCACTTTGCTCTTGTCGAAAGTGATTCGTTCGTTGTTTCGTGGATTGAATCGCCTTCCAGTTCTATTCAAGAATCTTCTTGCGCGTAGGGCCAACATAGCAGATTGCCACTTGAGATCGATTTCTTCAGAATCATCTTGATGCATCTGTTTAACCTCTTCAACTGTGAGATTAGCACACTTACATATGAAAGATTCGAATGAGATCTCTTCGCTGACTTCATGTTTGGATCCTCCAGATGTTGTAGCAAGGGCAGTATTAATATTGGAAATACTGGGATTGTTGTTGGAAACCTTTTCTGCTTCGACTTCAGATTCAAAGACTCTGAGGTCGTTGTAGAGATCATCCAACTCTAGTGCTTCTAGGGCGTCTCCTTGTCTGTAGATGACCGTATAAACAATCCATTCTTTCCCTAGAGCTCGGATAAACTTTCTGTTTAGATCATCCTTCTCATACTTGATTCCTGCACTTATCATCTCTCCAGTGAGCTTCTTGTACCGATCAAAGGTCTGAGTCATTCGTTCACCGGGTAAGCCATTAAAGTTTTCATACTCTTGTTTGAGAAGAGCCTTCTTGTTCTTTTTGGTATTCTTAGTTCCGCTGAATCTTTTCTCCAATGCTTCCCATAGTGATTTGGCATCTTCATATTCTTCAAATTGTGATTGATATTCGTTGGGGATTGCAATCATAAGAATACTGAGAGCCTTGATCTCAGTTTGTTTCTCCCTTCGTTCAAGATCACTCACCAGTGCTCGAGCAGCCATTCCTGGTTCTCCATCAGCTCCTTGGGCGGTAGGATGTTTGTTACCATTGATGATTACATCCCATACTGTGTAGTCGGCCAGTAGGATGTGTTGCTTGATTCGTAGCTTCCATAAGTCGAATTCGTTGCTGTTAAGGATGGGAACTTTTCCAAGTGCAACTTCTGTCATGATGGTTGTAATGATTTTTGCTTAAGAGGGTTATGAACTCGTTGATCAATGGATCTAAAGCACCTCCTGTGCTCTGATACCACTTGTCAGGATCGTATTAGTCTGAATAAACTAATAAGTTTGCTAACGATTAAGATCAAGATCTATTGAAGAAGTTCAGCAGCGGATGAACACTTCAATATTACGAGTTATCGAACAACTAATAATGAATAATGAATAAACAAATTATTGTCGAATTCTAAGCCTCAATTGCATTAATCAAAATTATATCAATACAACGTGTTTTCTATTCTTCAAGGATCTATCTATTTATAGACCTTGAGGCTCGTTCTAGATAAACTAGAATTCTACATCTATCCTTATCTAAATATTTAATAAGGAAACTTTACTTATTTAACAAAAGGAAATCAAATCTAATTATAACTCTATCTAACTAGATTTGATTCTTGTAAGATAAGTCTTTGTCTTCCGCGTATCTTGGCTTTGACTTCCTTATCTTGATTCTGACCTTGTCCATAGTAACCGTAGTAACTTCATCTACCGTAGTAACTTTGTTGAACAGCCGCATCAACTTGTCTTTATGTTCTTCCGTAGTAACTTCTTAATCTTGTTTGATTAAGTTACTTTTATTCATTTGTTAAGGTTCATTGCTTATGGTTAAACTATATTACTAAGTTATAACCCAACAATCTCCCCCTAACCTTGACCTTTTATGACACATCAAAAGTACAAGTTTCATGCTTCAACCGTATTAACTACTTCATTAATAGAGCAGTATTAACTATTACAACTACGGTTTTTACAAGTCAGTTTCAATCTTTTTGAGTAGGCCAGTCACTTTCTTGTCCTTTGTGTTCTTCCTCCCAGATTTGCAGTAGAATACTGTAAATAAGTTGATGTGCCAGTCTTGAATCATGAAGACCATTCAGCTTTACTTCAATCATCTCTTCTAAAGTCTTCAGCCCATGAGGATATTGCACATCAATTAGGAAGAACTCCATGGTTCCATGTCTTCTCCTTATTGAGTAGACACCACTACGATCATATATAAACCATCTTATGACAGGATTATCTGGACCACCTTTCTTGAACACAGAGCTTTTCTTCTCATATCCTGGTTCAAATAGCCCACAGAGAACATCCATAGCAAGTTCAGTTCCAGACAAGGACTTCTTTTGATTAGAATACTTTGCCTTTCCTATGTGATACATTCTCTCTAAATCATCCCTGTCAAACAATCTGATGGTTTCATAGAAGGTAGGAAGTGTTTTCTTTGAACCATCTTGTCTTTTGACTTCATACTCTGTCCCACCAATATACTTCCAGTCAACAATCATTGGAGGTTTGACATTTAGTGGAGTAAACCTCAATCCTTCTTCATGATGAATATACTCAGAATATCCCATTGGTTTGAATTTGAGTTTATCTTCATCTCCCCCTTGAGTAGCTGCTGGGGGATCTTGTTCCATATCCTCTGGTTCTTGTTTGACATCTGCAAATGGAACATCAGGATCTTCTGATTGAGAAGCAGTAGCAGCATCTTCATTCATCCTTCTTCTTTTAACTTGAGGGATGAATTTTGATTTGCTTTTGACTCTTTTAAGCTTCTTCTCTGGTTGTTCCACAGGAGGGACAGGTTCTTGTGACTGAAATACTTTTCTTCATGTTCTAAGGGCTTCAGCTAACACCTTTTCTGCATTAAGCTTCTTTTTCTCTTCAAGCTTTGCAAGTGCTGCTTCCCTTGCTTTTTCCTTTTGTTTTTCTTCCTTCACTAAGTCAAGCATGTTGGCAAGCTTCATGTTGCCTAAAGATCTTCCACTGTGACCTTTGCTTTTGAGGTAAGCTGTGTACTTCTTTCTATCTTCAGCTACCTTGACTTGTGTAGGAGTAGGTTTGGACACTTTCTTCTTCTCAGGCTTGGCTTTGGCTTTAGCAAGTTTAAGCTCCTCTTCATGCATCTTCTGTGCCAGAAGCTCATCTTCTCTTTCCAAAGACTTTTTCAAACCCTTTTCTGCTAGTCTGTCCAAAATCTCATCATTAACCATCTCCTGAGCTTTGATTGCATCATCCTCTGCAATTTTAGCTAGTTTCTCCCTGTCTTCAGGAGTTGGTTCTTTGTTTAGCCTAGCATGAAGTGCATCAGCTTCAGCTATTTTTCTCAGTCTTTCTCTTTCTTCTTCCACTTTCTTCTCAACAGCCATCTTGAATAGTAATTCTGCTTGTTCTTGTTCTTTTCTAAGCAGCTCTATTTCTTCATTTGTCATACCTTGAAAATTAATAGCTTCCTCCTTGCTTTCAGTTTTTGACTTCACAACAGCAATGGATTTGCCCTTGTCTTTTTCAACATCAAGATCAACAACTTGTATCTTATTCTTCTTCTTGTCCACTGTAATGTATCCAACTCTACCTGTGGAAACAGAAGTACCTGTAGATTGTTCAGGTAGCTTGAGAGTAGGTTGTTTAGGTTTTTCACCTAAAGCAGCAGTTGCTCTTTGTCTTGCAATTGCCTCAGCTAGCAGCTTCTTTCTCTCTTCTTCTGCTTTTTCCTCTTTGATCTTCTGCAACTGTGATGCTATGGTGTCTTCATCAGCCATCACATTGATTCTTGACAATTCTGTTCTTATAAGAACATTTGCAGCTTCATTTTGATCAATAGTAGAAGTAGTTTCTGTTACAGAGGTGGAAGGAGTTGTAGCTTCTGTCTGAATTGCTTGTAGCTGTGAGAAAGCTTGATCGAACGTGGGAAGAGTGGCTGAGAAAAGATAGGAATGATCTTCCTCCTCTGCTTCTGGAGCTGGACTAATGATCATTGGGTCCGTAGCAACTTGCTCCATTGCAGCCGTACTAACTAAGTCCGTAGCAACTGGACTAGTTGTCATGGGGTCCGCAGCAACTGGTTCAGTAGTAACTGGGCTTGTTACCATAGGATCCACCGTATCAACTTGATCCGTAGCAACTGGATCCGCAGTAACCATTTCAGCATCTTGATCCGCAGCAACTTTGGGTGAAGTTTCATCTTCCATCTCGTCTACTATTTCTTCAACCCTTTGCTTGTCTTCTTGCTGCTGCTGCTCCCCCTTAAGTGGAGTATCCACTTCCATGTTTTCACCCTCTGCATCTATCACCATGTTGACATCAAAGTCAGTCTCCCCTTCAATTACACTATATGTCTCCATCTCTTCATCTTGATTGGAGGTGGCAGTAATGACAGTGTCTGTGCTTGATTTGACTTCTCCCCTGCTTTCACCAGATGATAACACATTTATTTCTTTCTCCCCCTTGTTGTCATCTGAGAGAGATTCATCTGAAGAGGATGAACTAGAGGGCGTTGGTGAGTTGCCAGCATCTAGTGTGGTGATTCTTTTGGGCAGTAGCTGAACTGATAGTAATGATTGTTGTGCCAGAACCTGCTGCACCAAAGATGTTAAGGAGGACATCATCTCTTCTTGCTTTTCAACCCTCACCAATAGTTTCTGGTACATACCCATCAATTCTTTGTAGTTACCAACACTACCCTCACCCATTTCCTGTTGGGTACCAACAGGTGGAAGATCCTCGGGAAAAGAGAAACTCTCCTGCCTAGCAGAAGCATGAATCTCCCCCATGGTTTCTTGGCACCAGGGACCACCTTCCCAATTTGAGAACAAGTTCTCAGCAAAGGATGGTGTTGCCGTAGTTTGGGTCTTATTTATGTTAACACTGTCCTGAGCTCTACTATAAGAAGTAGAGGCTGCAGTAGTGTTAGCCCTCCCCACATGGTCTTCCCTCTCCTTATTGACCAACTCAGTGAACAAGGGGTTATGTTCAAGGTGTTCCCCTATTTTATGTGACAATCCTGAAGATGTTTCAGGGATTGCTTTTGCAGTAGTAGTGAGGGGGATGGTCTTAGACACAAGAGGCTGAGTAACCCTCTTTGGTCTTTTAGAAGCAACTGTGGATGATTTGTGAGGCGCAGAAACTTTGGTTTTAGTCACTTTAGCAGTAGTGACTGGAGCAGTAGCAACTGGAGTAGAACTCACAGTAGCAACTGGAGGTGCTGTGGCAGTAGACACCACCGTAGCAACCTCTGGGTTTACCCCTGCAGTACCAACTACAGATATGGCACTAGTGCCAACAGATATTGCCGTAGTACTGGGGGTGGCAGCTGTGGGTTGGGACAGAGGAAGAGTTTCTTGTCCTGCAGCTGTGGGAATTGTGACCACCAACATTTTTGAGAATAATGGTGTCACACGAGATGGTCCACCCTTGTTTGTTTGTCTCATATTTGTAAAAACTTTTCTTGTATGAGCATGTGAGACAAAACATTTTTCTGATCTGGGGAGATCTTTATGAACACAGTTTATACAATGTTGAAGAAATCTTGGATACATTAGAAATTTATTTGTATTATCAATATTTCTTCTCATTGCATCAAAAATCATGTAAGAAAAATTATAAGTTCCCCCCGTAGCCAAGCATACCATTGCATTGGCCATTGATGAACTTCCTTCATGCCACCCTGTTCTCTTGGGGGACATACATTGTTGCAAAGTATGCAACATGTATTTCCATTGAGGGGAAAGTTTAGCTTTTAAAAATGTGGAAATATTTAAGTTCCCCTCATATCCCATGTTTTGAAAAGCATTTACTAGGGTGTCTTCAGGAAGATGTTCAATACCTTCCGCATCTTGAAGATTAAGATGGGTTCTGAGCGATGACTCTGTCACTCTGAATGCTTTTCCCCTTATTACTGCGTTGATTGCGATGTCATCTTCATCCAGTGTGGCAGATGTCCAGAAATCCCTAATGTGGGATTCATTAATCTCCGGATTAATGGTTAACGCCGTTTTGATTTTTGATTGATCAAAGAAATCAATGATTTCATGGAAATCGGCGTTATCGGTATTCTTTTCCAGGTAAGCAACCATGTTATGCGTCTTGAAAAACTGCAATTGATCTGCCATTTATGATTCTGTGAAAGATTAGAAACAGAGATGATCAAGAATGTGAGTGGTTAGACAAGACGAGAAAGAAAATCGAATGATTTTAATTGCAACGGTAACTTTTAATTGGAAAATTTAGGGGTTTTACAAACGGTAAGATTCAAACGGTTAAATTAACCCCCTTTTATACCGAAAAATTTGCCCAACTTGATTCCCCTGATTAGACGCGGGTAATGATTTAAAAATGACGGTCCAATTAAAAATCTCCACGTGGCAACAGTAGCTGTGCCTCGCGCCTGAATTTCAAAAATTAGGTCCAATCAGGTTTTAACACGTGTTTTTAGATATTTTCTGTGACTGACACGTGTAAAGTGGGGTTACAAGTTGTGTTTTGACTTGTCAAATCATCATTAATTAGGGTATTCTTATCTCTTAAGAAACCTTTATTTATATAATAATTAGCAGTATTAACATAAAGATCCGTAGTAAGTAGGTTAATGGTCCGTAGTAATTGTTTATTGGCCGCATAAACTGGACTGTCCGTAGTAACTTGAGTTACTGGCAGTATTAAAACCAGAGGGCCGTAGCAACTTTTTACTTGTCCGTATTAACCATTCCGTCCAAAATTTTTATTTGCGTAGGGCAGTAGTAGTTAAACCTTCCCTTAGCCTTAAAATTTGGTCGTACTAATCATACTTTGGATACTTTAGTCTTTACTATTAATATTGCAGTAGTAACATAGTCCAATACTAGAGAGTAAGGAACTTGATTTTCATCATAAGGTTACTACTGCTTCTTCGAAGGGACTTAAAATTAAACATAATAGAAATACTGAGAGGAAAGTAGTTGAGTTATTCTTCCGTATTAAGCATTCCAATGCTTGTGACTAGGAACGTGAATCTTCCAACATCAAACGCCTTTGTGAGGAGGTCAGCGAGTTGATTGTCTGTATGGATCTTCTCAACATGGATTAGTTTCTTCTCGTTGCAATCCCTTATAAAGTGATAGCGTATCTCTATGTGTTTTGTCTTGGAGTGTTTGACCGGGTTGTTGATGATGCTTATTGTGCTTTGGTTGTCAATGAAGATTGGCGTGTTCATGAAGAAGTATCCATAGTCCATCATCTGATTCTGAATCCAAAGTACTTGAGCACAACAACTAGCAGCAGCAATGTACTCAGCTTCTGTCGAAGATGTTGAGACCGTTGTCTGTTTCTTGCACTGCCATGACACCAGTCTTGAGCCAATGAATTGGCATCCTCCAGTTGTTGACTTTCTGTCTAAGTTCTCACCTCCATAGTCGCTATCAGTATAGGCTATTAAGTCAAATGGAGAGTCTTTAGGATACCATAAACCTAGATTAGGTTTGCCCTTTAGGTATCTAAAGATTCTCTTAACAGCTATGAGGTGTGACATCTTTGGTCTTGTTTGGTATCTTGCACATACACATACTCCAAACATGATGTCTGGTCTTGATGCTGTGAGATACATGAGAGATCCTATCATGGATCTATAGTTGTGTACATCTACATCCTCCCCCTCAAGATCAGCAGTCATCTGTTTGTGAGTTTCCACCGGAGTACTTGCCACCTTTGCATCTGATAGTCCAAATTTTGTAAGAATGTCCTTGACATATTTGGTTTGGCTTATAAGCATGCCATCCGGTTTTTGTTTGACTTGAAGACCCAAAAAGAAAGTGAGTTCTCCCATTGAGCTCATCTGAAATTTAGTGTGCATGAGATCTTCAAAGTCCTTGCATAAGGAATCTTTCGTGGATCCAAAGATGATATCATCCACGTAGATTTGTACAAGAAGAATATCGGACTGGGATTTCTTGTAGAACAAGGTCTTGTCAATTGTGCCGCGTTGAAAATTGTTTTGAAGAAGGTAATCTGATAGTGTGTCATACCATGCACGTGGTGCTTGATGAAGTCCATATAGGGCTTTGATCAGTTTGTATACCTTGTGTGGATGTTGAGGGTCTTCAAATCCAGGAGGTTGTTTGACATACACCTCTTCTTCAATAACTCCATATAAGAAAGCGCTCTTGACGTCCATTTGATATACCTTGAATCCCATAAATGAAGCAAAGGCTAGGAATAGGCGTATGGCTTCAATCCTAGCTACGGGTGCAAATACCTCTTCATAGTCAATGCCTTCTTCTTGAGTGTAGCCCTGGGCAACCAGTCTTGCCTTATTTTTGACCACAATTCCACGCTCATCTTTCTTGTTCCTGAATATCCAGCGTGTACCAATCACCTTTTTGCCATATGGGATCTCGACAAGAACCCATACCCCCTGAATCTTGAATTGGAGAAGCTCTGCCTGACATGCTTCTATCCAGTGTGGATCTAATAGAGCCTCTTGAATTTTCTTTGGCTCCATTTGAGAGAGGAAGCATGCAAAAAGACATGTGTTTATGAGGGCACTTTGAGAATCCTTTTTGGATTTGATTTGACTTCTAGTTTCCATGGAGAAGTCAAGTGAGCCAATGATTTGATCAGGAGGATGGTTCTTAGTAATACGAGAGGATGGGATTTTCTCAATACGTAGTTCACCACCTAGGTTTGTCTCATTCATATCTGGCATTACATTGCTTGTATAGTTGGTAGTGAATGGAGAAGGAGTGGTTGGAGGAGTAGTAAATGAAGGAGAGGTGACTGATTTAGGGATATCAGTTGAGTAGTGCTCAAATTCTTCAGTTACAATATGTTCAACTCCATCCTCATCCTCTTCAATTAGGAATGGAACACCATTAGGACGTGTTGCATACTCCGTAGTAGTTGGTGATGGAGGAGTGACAACTTCATCTTCCTTGGTAGAGTCGTCCTCTGTGGCTTTTGATTCAACAGCTGGGTCCTCCAAAGTGATTGGAAGATTTATGTATTCCATCACATCCAAGCGGGCAGTACCTGTAATAGGAGCCGTAGCAACAGGTGCCGTAGTTGTGGATTTTGTTGCCGTATTAACCTGCTCAGTAGCAACTTGGTCCGTATCAACTTGCTTTGGATGAAACTCAAAGTTAGAGTTTAGTGATCTTGTTAAGGCATCCAAATCAAATATCCAATCTGGTCCATGTCCCCTCTTGTTGGGTGTGTATTCATTGAATGTGACATTTGAGCTTTCTTCAATGATCTTTGATTTGTGATTGTAGACCCGATATGCTTTGCTTTGAGATGAGTATCCAACGAATGTTCCTTCATCAGATTTGCTTTCGAATTTTCCAAGATAGTCTTTTGAGTTAAGAACTGTGCATGGGCATCCAAAGGCACGAAGAAAGCTGATCAAGGGTTGTTTCTTGTGTAGTAGCTCATATGGTGTCTTGTTGTGTGCCTTAACTAGCAACACCCTATTCTGGACATAGCAGGCAGTGTTAACTGCTTCTGCCCAGAAGAAGATAGGAAGGTTTGAGTCAGCTAGCATGCTTCTGGCTGCCTCAATCAGTGTTCTATTTCGTCTTTCAGCAACTCCGTTTTGTTGAGGAGTCCTGGCAGCACTGAATTGGCGTTCTATTCCTTTCTTCTCACAGAAGTCATTCATCACATTATTCTTGAATTCTGTACCATTATCACAACGGATTTTCTTGATCTTCTGGTTGAGTTGAAGTTCAATCTTAGTGATAAAGGAAATGAGGAGTTGGCTTGTTTCATCTTTGGTACCAAGAAAATAAACCCATGTATATCTTGTGTAATCATCGGTGATGACCAAGCAATATGACTTCTTTGCAATACTCTTTACATTTGTAGGACCAAAGAGATCCATGTGTAATAAATGTAAAGGAGTGGTGTTAGAGTTGACTTCCTTGATTTTGTGGGAAGACTTGTGTTGCTTCCCCTTCAAGCAGGCTAAGCAATTGTCTTCAAGTTTGAATTGCTTGTTTGGGAGTCCTCTAACCAAACTAGATTTAACTAGTTTGTTGATGTTTTTCAGGTTCATGTGGCACATCCTCCTATGCCATAGAGTTGATTCATTCAAAGTTGCTTTTGAGAGAAAGCAAGCTTCAGGTGAATTGACTTGAACCTTGGACATGTCTAGACAATAGACATTGTCCCTCCTTGGTGTTCTGAGTAGTATCATGCTTTCATCGATTACATACCCAGGCTTCATTATAATGCATTCAGTAGCAGTGAAGATCGGTGTGTGTTTCTCATCACAAACTTGAGAAACACTCAACAAATTATATTGAAGCTGTTGCACATAGTACACATCCTTGAAGTGTAGTGTACCATTGCTGATTGTTCCCTTTCCAGTAATCTTTCCTCCCTTTGGATTGCCTCCAAAAGCAACGTATCCTCCGTTGAACTTTTCAAAGTCCTGTAGGCAGGACATATTGCCCGTCATGTGCCTGGAGCAGCCACTATCTACATGCCAACTGTTCTCATCTTCTTTTGTTGGCTGAACCTGCACATTAACGTTAGAGATTAGTTTCTGGTGGGAACCCAAGCCAAAGTTGACTTGGGTTTTCCCATATCATCGAAGTAACTCACCTTCCTTTGTACAAGTTTTGTAAAATCAGTGGGGATAGGTGGTTGAGTTACTTGAACTTTTGGTTGCCACACTTTCTTGAGAGATTTATTTTTATGAGCAATTTTGGGTGTCACCACTTTTGTTTTAACAATTTGAGTAGGCACTGGTTTGACATATCGTTGTTTCTTATTGTTAATTGGAGCCTTGGTGACAAAGTTACCTTTGGCAGTATTAACACGAGTAGGGTACATTCGGTTAGGTTTCACAGTATTAACACGAGCAGTATTAATACCTTTACCTTTGGCCGTATTAACCTTAGCCGTAGAAACTATGGTTTGTCTAGCAGTACCAACTCTATTGTTGAAAGTTTTGTTCCTACTTTGCTTTTCTGAGGATTTTTGTGTAACAAAGTTGGTGTTAGAGACAACCCTTCCCTTGTATCCCACCACATTATGTGGTTTTTGAGTCACTTGCACTTGATTTTGTGGATTATGATAACAGATCTTTGCATAGTGATTTAGTTTACCACAAATAAAACATCCCTTCCTAGTGTTTTGTACAACCTGACCCTTTTGGGTTTTGACTTGGTTCATGTTTCTTTGATTTCCTCGTTTGCCTATGTGTTTCCAAGTCTTGTTTTTTTCCTTAGGTGTTTGCTTATTTTTGCTTTCTGAAGGTGTTTTTGCAGTCTTAATGGGGTTAGTGGAGGGCAGAGACACTAAACTTTGTGTAGAAGGTAAAGTTATTCCCTCTATTGTGAGTAGATGATTTTCCAATGGAATATCCTTGTTTTTTATAACATGAACTTTACTTTCTTCCACTAAGTCCTCTATTAGAACTTCATCATAGTTGATTGGATCAACATTGAATGATTCTTTTGGAGGTGTCTGTGTGATTGGGATTCTAGGCTCATCTAATGATGGTGGAATATAGTTCTGGTTAAATGGAGGGGCAACTTCTTTGTAACCTAGGCCAGCTTTAACCTTACTATGAATTTGTTTTTGGCAAAGGTCATTAACAGATTTAGAAGCAAATTCTAACTTCCCTACATCTAACTCAATTTTAGTGTGTTCTTGTTCCAAAAGTTTAACCTTATCCCTAGCTGCTTTGAGTTTAAGAAGTAAGTCCTCTTGTTGCCATTCAAGTAGATTAATCTTTTCTTGATAGCTTTGTTCATTTACTTTGTGGGACTTAATCTGTTTTTCTAAATTATCAATTACTCTAAGAGCTGACCTTCTTTGTTCTTCTAGGTCTTTAATGGAGTCACTCATTAATTGATTATGATCTTTGTACTTAGTGATTATATTTTTACATTCAGGAGTACAAAGTTTGGAATTTACCTCAGCCATAAGAGATGCGGAATCTGGAGTTGGTGAGTTAATAGCCATGAGAGCATCCTCGTGTGGTGCTACTTGATCATCATCAGTCCAGTCATATCCCAATATGTTGTTGCTAAGTTCAGGAATTCCAATGTCAATATAATCCAGCTCAGTAGAAAAAGCATCGTCCGCAGTAACTAATTCTGCAAAAATGTCCGTATCATCTGTTACTACGGCTATGCATGCATGGTGAACAGTAGCCGCAGTATTTTCTACGTGATTTTGTTCCTCGGAGATTAGTGCTCTATTCTGACTTGTTTCTTCAGCCAAGTCGCTCCAATCGAATCCAAAGATGTCCTGTGACATGAGTGCACTTTGATTTGACTCTTGAGTTGTTCGTGGATTGTTGGTGTTTGACTTGTTTGGACACTCTCTAGCGAAGTGACCTAGTTCACTACATTCATAGCACTTCACTTTGCTCTTGTCGAAAGTGATTCGTTCGTTGTTTCGTGGATTGAATCGCCTTCCAGTTCTATTCAAGAATCTTCTTGCGCGTAGGGCCAACATAGCAGATTGCCACTTGAGATCGATTTCTTCAGAATCATCTTGATGCATCTGTTTAACCTCTTCAACTGTGAGATTAGCACACTTACATATGAAAGATTCGAATGAGATCTCTTCGCTGACTTCATGTTTGGATCCTCCAGATGTTGTAGCAAGGGCAGTATTAATATTGGAAATACTGGGATTGTTGTTGGAAACCTTTTCTGCTTCGACTTCAGATTCAAAGACTCTGAGGTCGTTGTAGAGATCATCCAACTCTAGTGCTTCTAGGGCGTCTCCTTGTCTGTAGATGACCGTATAAACAATCCATTCTTTCCCTAGAGCTCGGATAAACTTTCTGTTTAGATCATCCTTCTCATACTTGATTCCTGCACTTATCATCTCTCCAGTGAGCTTCTTGTACCGATCAAAGGTCTGAGTCATTCGTTCACCGGGTAAGCCATTAAAGTTTTCATACTCTTGTTTGAGAAGAGCCTTCTTGTTCTTTTTGGTATTCTTAGTTCCGCTGAATCTTTTCTCCAATGCTTCCCATAGTGATTTGGCATCTTCATATTCTTCAAATTGTGATTGATATTCGTTGGGGATTGCAATCATAAGAATACTGAGAGCCTTGATCTCAGTTTGTTTCTCCCTTCGTTCAAGATCACTCACCAGTGCTCGAGCAGCCATTCCTGGTTCTCCATCAGCTCCTTGGGCGGTAGGATGTTTGTTACCATTGATGATTACATCCCATACTGTGTAGTCGGCCAGTAGGATGTGTTGCTTGATTCGTAGCTTCCATAAGTCGAATTCGTTGCTGTTAAGGATGGGAACTTTTCCAAGTGCAACTTCTGTCATGATGGTTGTAATGATTTTTGCTTAAGAGGGTTATGAACTCGTTGATCAATGGATCTAAAGCACCTCCTGTGCTCTGATACCACTTGTCAGGATCGTATTAGTCTGAATAAACTAATAAGTTTGCTAACGATTAAGATCAAGATCTATTGAAGAAGTTCAGCAGCGGATGAACACTTCAATATTACGAGTTATCGAACAACTAATAATGAATAATGAATAAACAAATTATTGTCGAATTCTAAGCCTCAATTGCATTAATCAAAATTATATCAATACAACGTGTTTTCTATTCTTCAAGGATCTATCTATTTATAGACCTTGAGGCTCGTTCTAGATAAACTAGAATTCTACATCTATCCTTATCTAAATATTTAATAAGGAAACTTTACTTATTTAACAAAAGGAAATCAAATCTAATTATAACTCTATCTAACTAGATTTGATTCTTGTAAGATAAGTCTTTGTCTTCCGCGTATCTTGGCTTTGACTTCCTTATCTTGATTCTGACCTTGTCCATAGTAACCGTAGTAACTTCATCTACCGTAGTAACTTTGTTGAACAGCCGCATCAACTTGTCTTTATGTTCTTCCGTAGTAACTTCTTAATCTTGTTTGATTAAGTTACTTTTATTCATTTGTTAAGGTTCATTGCTTATGGTTAAACTTTCTTCTTGTTACGCTTCTTCGATACTCCTGGATTTGACATAGGACTCTTTAGTGGTAACCTCGAAGACCTTGTGTACATCAACTGCCTTAATACCTAGAAAGACAAAAACAAGAAAACCGTAAAACGCACTAGTGTAAATAACAAATAAAAGTAACTTTCAAGCATGTTAATACTTAAAAAGGATCGTAACACAGATTCTAAACAAAAACTAAAAACTAGTCCGAGCGGAGCCAAAAACTTGATGTGTAAAATCTAGTTTTAATTTTAAAAACTCAAAATACTTTTTAACTCGACTACACACTTATAGGCAGTGTACCTAATCGAGTGTAATATAGCAAATAGTAAGTAGAGGTTCGTTCTCAGGGACTAAATTTAGCTTAAATAAAGAATTAATGAAACTGTTTTGTTTTGGTTTGTTTTGTGACCGAATTGTCACGTTGCTTAACTAAATTAAGAAAAGTGATTAAAGTAATCGTTCGTTGAAAAGTTGATTGTTTTTTATATCAATTAAGGAGAATACACTCGTTTGGTAACTTCACTAACGATCTAATTTAACTTACGTAATTGAATGTTTGTTTTTAACTTCAAATGTATAATTAATTTTCTCTCGAATACCTAATTAACTTTAATTATTTCAAACTCTACCGTTTCTCTCGAATACAGTAAAAAGCCCTAGATAACTAAGCAATAAGAAACAAGTCGGTGTTTTATGATTTAATCTAATAAAGCTTCCTCCCGAATAGTTTCTCTAGTTTGCTAATCCAATCTCTTGTAATTATTAACCAGCTTTCACGTTTTAGTCTAATTATCTAAGTTACTGTTACTAATTCCTCTAGAATATTAGCAATTCTAAACCAATTAAAGACCGATTGATTTGTTTCGTTCAATTAAATAATCTAACTCTAGATTCCTCTCGAATACCTAGAATATCGACTAACAAATTGAATAACTTTGAACAATATTTAAGACGTAATAATAAAGGTTCTTTAATTAAACATAAACACCTAAAAACATTCAATCATCGATTAAGCTAAATCATCACAAAAGATCTATTACTAAACAAGTGCTAAAATTATTAGCTACTCATGTCCATAATAAAGTAAACATATATAAAGGAAGTAGACATAATACCAATATTTCGATAAAGTAAAACTAAGAATCGCGTAAAACGTTAATGTTGAAGTTATAGCTTCAAACTCTCCTTGCAGCTCCCAAACCGGATATTGAACTCTAAAATCGACTGTGTAAAACTGAATATAATTGGTGAAGTTTCGGTTTGTATTTATAGGAATAAATCTGGATTGCCATAAAACACTTTAGTGCGCCGCACCATGCACGGACTGCGCTACAGTCCATCTTTCCTTATTTGATACCAATACAAATACTCGTTGCGCCGCAACACTCCTTCTTACTGCGTCGTAGTTGCCCCTTGTTGCGTCGCATTAGCTGCCAGTTCACTTTTGTTGACTGCGGCTGATATCGCTCGATTATACGCGTATTCTTTCGCGATATTTGTTATGTTTTTGAGTCAAAACGTAATGGATAGCCTCGTATTACTTATTTTTGTGTAAAGTTTATGTTTTAGGTGTTTTAATATGTTTGGGATGAAAAAGGATCAATTAAGGACCAAAATGCAGCTGATAGTAAAACGGATGTATCGGGAGCATACGGACTCGAAAAGACCTCCGGTCGGCGCCAAAACGATCGAAACGAAAAAATCTACAAAATGGGAGCAATCTGAAGTCAGAATGCGGCGCATAAGCCACATGATGCGGCGCATAAGGATTGCTGGCAGTTATTTTTCGTTTTTCAATGATAATCAAGTGTGGAGTTGAAGGGTCTTGGTTACTAGCTATTAGAGGACGATTTTGGGGACATATTCAGCATCTTTTTCACCATCTTTTTACATCACTACACCAGTTTTTAACATCATTCTCTAATCATAATCAAAATCAATCATTAGAGAAGAAGAATCATTGCAATTTTCGGTTGAAATTGAAAAATCATTGAACGTATTTTAGTTTCTTTACATCGTTTGATACTTTGGATACTCATTGCAATCGTTTATTTCACTTTGGTATTAAACTCTTTTCATTTTGGAGTTATCTTGTTAATTACCATTTCAAGTTGCTTAAATTTTAATCGGACATTTCATCGAACACCTGGTATGAATATCATTTTCTTTTATAAGTTGTCTTTAATTTCTATTATGAGTGAGTAGTTAAATAATACTTGTTTGGATTGGAAACTAGATTAGATGATTGGAGTTTTTGGGATATTTGTTTGAGGTTGAATGTTTATGTTCGCTTAATCGAAGAACCATTCGGGCTTAAATTCTTAATAGTGTTAGATAACTTATATTCATGATTTGATTAAGAACTTTAGTATCTGAAAAGAGCTTTAGAACTTGATTGATGAATTGAACGAAATAATCAACCGGTCTATAGTTGATTTGAGGTTTAGGATATTCGAGAGGAATCTTAACGAGTAATCAAACATTTAGATTAAAACTTGAATGTTAGTTGTAATTAGGTTCATATCATTATCAAAGTCATTTTATATAAAACGAAAGTAAGGTGTTAGTGACAAACACATTTTGTAGGTATTCGAAAGGAACTTATAATAACTTATTAGACGTTTTACGAAAATGTTAATCGGTCTATAATTAATCTAAAATTATTAGTATTTGAAAGGAACTGGTAATATAATGATTTGATAAACTGAAGTTGATTTTAGCTAAGAAACTATTCGAAAGGAAGTTTTATAAGATTAAGTCGAGTATATAAACTTGTTGCTTAATGACTTAGATGTTTAAGGTTTCTACCGTATTCGAAAGGAACGGTGTTTCGTTTTAGATGTCTAAAGTTAGCTCGGTATTCGAAAGGAATCGTGTTATAACATTAGAAGTTAATTCAACCAAACAACCCAAAGTGACAATCGGATAACTAGAAACCAATCCAAACAAGTGTTTTTCCCCATATCTTGATTTATCACAAAACTATACTTGTCACTTTTAGTTAATTTAGAAAACCCAATTTGTTACGTGTTTCTTGTTACTTATAGCTATTATCTCAATTATAAATAGTCCCCGTGTTCGAACCCGGAATTTGCACATACTTTACTACGATCGACAAGGGTACACTGCCCGGTGTCGTAGTCTAGTTAAAAGCCAATTTCGGAAAACTAGATTTCGCACATCAGAGGCGCAGTTCCTCCTTGTTGCGTCGCATTAGCTGCTAGTTTCACCATTTTACGTTTTTTCGTACTTTCACTTGCGTTTCTCGGCCAATCTTCCACTTCCCGGTCATATTCAACCTGTCACTTGAATAAAACACTTTTCACACGGTTAAATGCAAAAACCTATTCTATCCATCATGTTTAATACGAAAATCGACCAAATATCGCATATAAATATATGTATAAATATGCGATATCAAACCCCCAAACTATAAACCAGTTGGAGTATCTTATGAAAGGGTTTAAGTTTATGGTAGACAAAATGACACAAATTATCATTCATTTTAATTTAAACATATATATTTTTATATAACCTTTTATGTCTTTTCACACATAGGAATGCTACACATACAAAGAATTTACAAAAAGTTACATATAAAATGAGTAGTTATTGATATGTAACCAATCACATAAAAGCATTTACTATCTCTCCTATCTTTTTTCACCATTTATAAAATGACAACTCATTTTGTATGTGAAAATTTGTAAAATTTTTCTGTATATATCATTTCTGTTACACTAATAAATTATAACTTCATCTACTTTACCTAACATGTTTTTCATATTTATATATAAGTTATAGCCCCAATCATAAACTTAAGCTCAAGTTAACCTAAGCTCAAATTTAAGTTTTAGGTGCTGTTCTTTTTTGAAAAAAAAGTCTGAATGGGCTCTGACCTCTGACCGAGTCAGAGGTTTTAAAAAATTTGTTGTTCTTTTTTTTTTTCAACCAGAGACAAAAAACCTCTTTTTACCTCTGATACAACCCTACATAAAATATCTCTTTTTCATCTCTGGTTAGGTTTTTTTTTTATTTTTATTCCAGCCACCTACTTAAAAAATCCAACCCTAACATCGCTTCCCTGTTCTTTCTCTTCTTTTCGCCATTTTGGTGGCAGCCACCGGAGATCAAATCTTCTCGGACGCCCAAGATTTTCACGGGGATTTTTCAGATTCAGAGTTTTGGATATTGATTCAGATTCAGAGTTTTAGACCACATCTGATTATTCAGAGCTGGTATTCAGATTCAGAGGAAAAACCTTTGGTTCAAAAGAACAGCACCTTAGTTTCAGCTAATTACACCAAAAACACATAATTTTAAATTTTTAGAAACCATAAAAAAGATACATGTTTTCTTTAATTTTCCAAAATCATAGAATTTGATTTATTATTTAATCCTAAACTTTAACTTTTTAATAGTGGTAGTCACCAGGTTTACCAATTCTTAATCCCTTTTTAACTTTTTTGTAATTTGAAATTTAATCTTTTGGGTTAAAATCTTTCATATTTGTTTTTTCTCAAAACATCAAAGCTTTATAACAAAAACCAACTGTCCATAATAGATAGACAAATTACAGAAAATTCAATGTTTAATGGGCTCTAAGAATGGGGCACCAATGAGAATATCCATCTAGCGACTTAAATAAAGCAAATTCAAACAAAGCTTAAGTGACCTTAAGAATTAAGATTACAAGAATTAACCATCCAAACATTTTAAGTGAGCTCTCTTCTCGCATTTCGATTGTTAAACTACATCAAGAACATACGTTGAATGAAAGGGAACATGTCATCATGTCGAAACATTTCGCATCTTCAGATGAAGCATAAAGAAATTTATTCCGCTATTTCCAAATTATCTAAAAAAAATATAACTTACCCCTAAAAACTTTTCTATTATTGTTATTATTATAATTAAAATTATTCTATATGTTTTTATTTTTTATTTTATTGTTTTGTTGCAATAATTGAATCAAGTAGCAACTTATTATATGTTCGTGGAGGCCCAACAATAGTCCCAAATATGTTGGAGGGATACAAAATTAAAATTTTAACAATGATTGTAAACCCAACTCTTACAAAGGGTACAATAAGTAATAACCATCTATATAGTTAAGATATAATCCTCAAATTTTTAAGAAAATACAAACGTTTGATTCATACCTTAACACATAAACTACGTTGTAATTTACTAAATTTTAAGGACATTTGGCTTTAGGGTATCAAAATGTGATTATAGAGCGTCTCTCTCTTTATATATTGATGTCAAGTGTCTCGATCTTAGTCATCGGAGATAGATATAGTTAAAATTGTTTATTTCTTTAAGAAATGATAACAAGCCTAAAATTATAATATGTTTTAACTTTATTTTTTATCTTTAAAATTTTACTAATATTTTTCTTTATTAGAAAGACAATTATTCGTTCACTCATATTAACATCACACATATTTATATATTTGTCTCATACGAGAATTGAACCCATAACTTTTAGATTGATGTGTCACGACGAAATAATACGCATGTTGGTAGATCACTCATATATTTATGATATTACCTCCGATGTACATAAAATGAAACTTGACCAGATTAAAACCAAAATTTATTAAAGAAAAAAAACGTAAGATTAATTTCTAATAACACATTCATGATGCACAAGTAAAAATGTACACATTAAAATTAAAACTCTTATTAAATTAATCGACATGATCAAGGTTCTAAATAACGGGCTATGGCGGCGCCAAGGCGCTCCATGGCATCAAGGCGCAGCGAGAATTTACGAAAACATACAAGGCGTCTTTGTTAGGAGTGGCGGCAAAAAAACGTGGTCATGGCGCGCCTTAACGCGAGTTTTTTGTAACCCGTTATGAAAATTAAAAAAAAAAAAAAAAAAGTTTAAAAATAGTTAAAAATGGCTATAAAAATATATATACTTAAATGTTAAAACAGAATTTTTGATAATTTATTGATATTTATATAACTTAATAATAGTAAAAATATATATAAGTATATATAAAATTATAAAATATATTAAATTTTTTTGCCGCCTTATCACGCTTTGAAAAACGTCATGTCTCACCTTTTCTTGCAAAACTTGAGGCTTACTCATGCCGCCACGTCACGCCTTACGTTATCTGTAACCTTGGACATGATTAACTTGTGCATCAAATCTTTATTTTATAAGTCAACAATGAATGGCTAAAAATGATTGTTAACGTTCTTATTAAATATTGATTATTATTTACACTACATTCAATAACTACTAAAATACATAATAAAGACTTAGGAAAAAAAATCCCTACTAAAATACATATATAAAATAAAATATAAACCATTTGCATAACATGCAAAATTGCAAAGTGTAACTTGTAAGGTCAAGATTTCATCTCAAACTACAAAACAAAAAGAAAATCAAAACGGTTCATAATATCTGATTTAACAACTTGTACATTATGCATACTTAACAGTACCATATATATTTCAACTAAAAACTTGCATTTTATACAATTGGAAAATGAAATTGGTACATGTTCATAAAACAAAAAGAATTGCAAAAAAACAAAAAAAAGACAGATTATAATAAAAATTACACAATTATATTTATAAAATAAAAAATAATTAATTTTTCTAAAAAATATACTTACAAATCCTTCTAATGTCGCATAACACGTCATATATTCGTAATCTTATAAGAATTTGTAGGTATATTTTTAGAACGATTAATCATTTTCCGATAAAATTATCATAATACCCTTTCGTCCAGGGTTACAAAGGTAGCGCGTCAACTTGTATAAGTTTCTGTACAAGTTGACCACTTAAATGTTGTCCAACAAGACTTTCTAATCCTCCAATCCGCTCTCCGCCAATAAACACGGCGGGAGCAACTGTTTCGCCCCCGTCGTGTTGCGAGGCGGAGAGCGCTTCGATCTCATCCTCTTCCAGTTCAATAACTGTAGGATGAACGCCAAGTGACGAAAAGAGTCGTTTCATGACGTGGCACATGCAACAAGCCGAACGACTAAATATAATAACAGGATTCTCGTTAATTAACCTTTGGATTCTCATTTCGGTTGATTCGGAGATGTCGATCGAGAGTGGTGAGTTGGATGTTGGAGTTAGTTCGAGACGGACTCCGGCTTCGGATCGGAGAGTAGGGTAACTGTGGACGCCTTGCATATTTTCGTAACGAGACGGAACAGAGGTTGAGTGAGGAGTGAGTGAACGGGTTAATAAGTTTGGTTTGTGGTTGTGATGAATATGGAGAATTTATAAATGGGGAGATTTGTGGGGGTGAATAATGAGTGATTCATTACATCATAAAAGTAAACGTATTACGTATTCTCTACGCTTTTCATACTTTTATTTGGGGTGAGTGGATGACACGCGCTTGTCGTTTTCGTAAGAAATTATTGAATCTTTTTTATAGTTTTATAATGATGATAATGAGGTTATTGTGGAAAAATGGAACATGGTTTGCTTATATATTTATGTTTTCTAAGAAGGGTAACTTTAACAAATGATTATGTGTTTTTGGAATTTGGAGTTGATACATGAATAATGATGTATCTTTGTATATGAAACAAAAGACTTTTATACCTACTCGATTGATCGTCTATCTAATCGTGACGGTGAGGGTGAGGAAAGTCTCGTGTTTAAAGGACAAGAATACTTTATGTTTTGTGCACACGAAAGTGTAGCAGGCTTTGATACACAAATCTTTATACATGAAACGAAAGACTTTCATGAGTATTCAAAGAGATTGTAGTAGAATCTTCAAATTTGATCTTGTTGTCTTGCAACACTCCTTGCTTGTTGATTTTCTTCTTCCTTTGTTTTCTACCTTTCTCATAAACTTTGTTTTCTTTGATATTTTCTCCATGAGTTGTAGTATTTCTGGCACCATCCCTGAAAGGTTGGGCCGTTTGAGCAGTTTGGTAAAGCTGAACTTTACTAGTAATAATAACTTATCTGGTCCAGTACCAACAAGTTTTGGGAACTTGAAAGGGCTGACTCATTTAGATTTGAGTTCTAATGAGCTCAATGGTGATGGTCTTTCATCTTTTCATCCGAAACTTCCATAGTTGATTGTATTTGATAAACAAAAAGTTGTTTGATCTTCAATTTTGTTAGTCTTCGTGCTTACATTAGTACTCAGTTCTTTAGTGTACTTTAAATTTTTAACAACTTTAAAAACACTTTATATCTTAAAAAAACTTTATGTATCTTCAAAAACTTTAAACACATTTTATATCAAAAACTTTAAAATACTTTAAAACCTGGTAAATCTTAAAAAAAACTTAAAACACTTAACTTTTATAAGTATTTCAAAAAGAACTTTAAACACTGAATATGTTAAAACTTTATAAATCTTCCAAAAGAAACTTAAAAACATTGAATATTATAAAATTTTATGATTTTCCTATCATAAACCTAATAAGAAATTATTAAAAACTGTATTTTCTTATCATAAATCAAATAACAAATTATTATAAACTTTATCTTATTATAAACCAAATAAGAAATTACTAAAAACTTTGTATTTCTTATCATAAATCAAATAAGAAATAATTTAAAACTTTGTCACTAAAACTTTTTCTTTATAATTTTAAAAAACATCTTTAATAATAAAAGATTATATGTATTATATATTATATTAATAATATGTATATATTTCTCCCCTAATTAAATTAGAAGAATACCTATGGAAGTGTGAAAAAAATTATTTTTTAATGTTTTGGCATTTTCCATTTTAGTCCCTAGACTTTAAAGACTTAGCGGTTTCCCCCCCTCAACTTTAAAGACTTAGCGGTTTTCCCCCCTCAACTTTAAAAACTTTATCGCTTTTTCACCCTCAACTTTAAAAACTTTAACACTTTTTCACCCTCAACTTTAAAAAATTTAACGCTTTTTCACCCTAAACTTTAAACGACTTTTAGCTTTTCCTGTCTGCACTTTATATGTTTTTGCGTTTTCCCCCCCTCAGCTTTAAATAATACTTTTACGCTTTCTGCCCCTCTGAATTTTTTTTGTATTCAACTAATACGAGCATCTACTCAAATTAATAATAAATAACGGCATCGTTTTAGCAAATAGCAACATTTATATTTCGATAAAAAAGTAAAAAAACAAAAACTCGAGTCGTTTTATCCGGAGTAGGATAAACGACATCCTCTGCTCTTCTCGCTTCGATCGATTAATAATAAATAACGGCATCGTTTTAGCAAATAGCTACAATTATATTTTGATAAAAAAGTAAAAAAACAAAAACTCGAGTCCTTTTATCCGGAGTAGGATAAACGACATCCTCTCCTCTTCTCGCTTCGATCAATGACTTGATCCGGACCTGATGGGATGGAATGTCGTAAAAGTATTATTTAAAGTAAAAAAAAAAGTTACGATAAGTAAGAAATAAAAAATACGTGGAAGCCCAACAATAATAAGCCCAAACAAAGCAAAAAAAAACCCCAAAAATACCGTTGCCATTTCCAGAAACACGTTGCCATTTCCAGAAATACCGCAAAAAAAACGAACCCGTGCAACGCACGGGAAACCTCTAGTTAGTATTAATTAATATTAGGGGATAGGATTTAAAGGAAAAAACAAATCGTGAAACAAACACTTCTAACCGTTGATTCCAATCGTTTTGGTGGATAATTATGGTTTCTTTTTCTTCGGTTATGTTTTCCCTCTTTGTATATTCAGTTGGCGCCTGTAAAATTGAGGCTTCCCTTTACAGGTGTTTCCCCTGTTCGGTGGTATTTTAACCGTTCGTGGTTTACTTCTCATGTTCCGATTAAGGTATGTAAACCTATTTTCGATATGGTGACTTTCTCCGGTTTGATTTCGGTAGATGATGAGAACTTTGATTTGATTTTAACTAAAGCTCTGATACCAATTGTTGGGGGTTTAATCGCATGTTATAATCATGATTGAAACAAACCAAATTAACTATTTAATAAATTGAGAAAGTACATATTGAATTTGTTTACATTGAGCCCTATTTATACTAAACGAAAGGTTGCTATCCGAACCATTGCAATGGTTCGGTGTTTCCTGGAGGGTGGTGGTGGTTTGAATGAACCGACACACCATTTCACAATTACAATTTTGATACATAAATTATTATTTAACTAGTTGCATCTGGTGCGTTGCACGAGTCCGAGGCGAAAACGAAATCTGTGATCGTGTTGATGGGATTATTTGATTCGCAAAGAATATTTTTCGTTTTGACGAGATTATTTGATTCGCACTCAAGATGAATAACCAACCAAATATAAAAAGAATTATTCGATAGCATGTTTTGGGTCTGATTTTAAGTTTTCTATAGATGTATATTAATGATTAGAATTAATAAAGAATTAATAACAACTAAAAAAGAAAAAAAAAAAGAATTGAAGAGCAGCCAAGATTCGAACCCCCACCACTTTGATAACAATCTCACTCACCAACCACTCCGGCAGATTAATGTTTGTGTATAAAAATTGAAATAAAGTGTATTTAATCTCAAACTACCCTTCGTTTTAATATTATATAATGCACAAACTCATAGGCAAAGATGAGTTTTAATATATAGATTAATTACATATCTATAATACTAATTACTTTTTTGTCATTAATTTCCAACAACTATTTCAAAATATTGTTTTAAAACATGTCGCAACAACTTATAATATTACATGAGTAAGAAGGGATCCCTTCATTAACCTATATTTAATACGTAATCCAGATTCATTCTATATCTAATTCTACTATGATGTTTTAGAGTCGCGTACACATTGTGTGTGCATTCTCTTTGATACTCCACTTTAAGATTAAGATCAGGAGACGCATATTGATATTCAATTCTTATGTATGAGTCCAACTTAAATGGTGAGAATCTTGTTGGAACCCGACTGCAACACACCCACTAACAATACAAATACTTGCTCCCACCTACGAGATTGCATCACGAGACTCCCAACCTTGTTACCTTTCTGAAGTGTACGTTTGTTCTTGTCGATCTCTAAACACTTTTACACATATAATCTACCCCTAAATGTTTGACAAATGATTCAAACCGACACAAATAGCCTTACGGGAGATTCATGAAGCAACATGCAATAGAAAAACAATGTGCTTCTTGGTAATAAGTTGTTATATAATAAGCTTTATTCACATACATACCGTCTTTAGTCGAATAAGACAAATAAACCCAAAAAGATTACAACCATTGATTTTAGTTTGGAATCAACTAATGTTTTGTATCTATATGAGTGATAGGTGGTAGTTTTGTAAAAGCAAACATATAGGAAGACTATGATCATAATCAACAAAATATGTCTAAAACTATTACATAAAAAAATGTTCAATATCGTTCTCGTCTTATAGCTCAATAGTAAGAATGATAAGAAGATAGTAATATGTAGTTAAGTTATCCGATTTGAACCTACACACCTTCCATTAATTTACTCATTTTTAGAGTAATAAAAGAGAAACATAATTTAGGTGTCTAAATTGTCCATTTACACCTTAACTCGTGCTATACACACACACACACACACATATATATATATATATATATATATTCCAACCTAATTTTCACTTTTGATTTTGCTTCACGTGAATTTTAATTTTTATCAAATTTTTTAAAAAAATACGTTTTGCAGCAGTGAATCACTTTTTATTTAAGGTTTTTGCTAATCATCTCTTTTAAAGCGATATTTAACATTTCTACACATATAAATTATAATCACTAAATACTAAATGAACATCGATAGTTTCGTATTTGTAAGAAAATAATAAGATACCTTGTATATCTAGCTCAAAGATTATATTTGATGTTTATAAACAGTTTGTAATTTATATGATTCAAACGTTAACCATCATTCTAAAATGATAATTAGCAAAATCCACTTAGTTAAAAACAAGGCATAGGTTATGCAAACCCCCCCTAAAGGGTTATGCAAACCCCCCCTAGCCAACTTTATGTCACATCTATGACATCCGTGTCATAGATGTGACATTTCTTTGTTTTTTTTTGTTTTTTTTGTCTTTTTCTTATCGTTCTTTTTAATTTTAAGTATCGTAAAATAACAAACATTATACATAATTTAACAAAAAAATAAATTTTGTATTAAAATGCAACATTCGTATCTTATTATTCACATATTCAGTATAATAAAAAACAGTACATATTGTTGTAAAAATCCCTATTAAGATATATAAGTTGCAACAAATCTTGTCGAATTTGTGTCCACCCTTTTCACAAATATACTCGATCTTATGTGTATACCCGTTCTTTTGTCTTGGTTCTTCGCTTAACAATAAGTATTTTTATAAATACATTTTTATATGAATATTTATATAAGTATTTTTATAAATACATTTTTATATAAATATTTTTTCAAATACATTTTTAAATCCTAAATACTATTTTTATAAAAACATTTTTATAAATATTATTATTAAACATTTTTATATCCTAAATATTAATATTAATTAAAATACTTTTATAAAAACATGTGTGTCATGGATGTGAATAATACTGTTTTTTTATTAATACATAATTTATTTATTCGTTACATCATTATACTGTTTTTTATTATACCGAATATGTGAATAATAGAATACGAATGTTGCATTTTAATATAAAATTTATTTTTTTGTTAAATTATATATAATGTTTGTTATTTTACGATACTAGAAAAATAAAAAAAAGACAACAAAAAGACAAAAAAAGACAAAAAATCAAAAAAAGTCACATCTATGACACATTATGTGTCATAGATGGGACATAAAGTGGAAGGGGGGTGGAAGCATGTGGGGTAGGGGGGGTTGGCATAACACAACCCAAAAACAATTCTGTTATCTTTTTGAAACATTATTGTTCAATTATGGAAGATGACGTCATTAGAACACCTGACTTCCAGATGGTTAGACAGGCGCGTGAGGACCGTTAATGTTGAGGGGAGAGTAGGGTCAGAAATAACGGAGTTTTACCGGGTAAATAATTTGACGTTAAAACCGATCACATGGGTAATGGTGGGACCCGTTCCATTAATGGCATCTGACGTCATCTCTTGACTTGTAACGTGGAAACGCCAGCAAAGTAATCCCATCGCTTACGTCACGCCCACAGCTGAAAGCGAAACCAACAGCATTCTCTCTCATTGCTTACGTATTCCTATGTATTCCTTCTTTATTTATTTTGTTTTGATTTTTTAAAATTACAAATTGAGGAGTATAATAATACGCCATATTTTACACTCGTTTTTAATTTCTAATTTATTATTTATATATTTAATTACCCTTTTGTTCTAAAAAAAGTATTTGAAAACAAAAAATAATTAAAATAAGATAGATACAATTAATAAAGTGTGTTTTATTTAGATTACCTATAATGTCTATGTATTAAAGACGACGATTAATTTTATAGTTTAAAATTTAAAAATATATAAGGATAAAATAGAAAGTTATTACATTTTAATTATTTAAATTTATAAAAAATATAAAATTTTTGAGACAAAAATAAGTAAAAAGAGTTTGAAATAAACATGAATCACGAATATGAAACTTTACAATCAAGTTAATATTCCTTTATAACTTCCTATGAAACATGAATCATGAATTCAAACTTGTAAAATTTGAGACTTTAAAAATTAAAAAATAATATATCCTCACATTAGATAACTATAACAAATAAGTTTTTTTTTACTGAATATATATACATATAAATTTGTCAATTATAAATAAATATAATTCTCTTTAAATATAATGTTTAGAGTTTAAAAGGAATATAAAGTTTGGTTTAATCATTTGTTTGAGAAAAATATAAAATGTAAAGTAAGTAGTATATAGTTTGGTAAAACGAAGAACGAATTTTTATGTGTGTACGTTGTTATGGGTTTAAAAATTTATATTTTAATTGATAGCATAAAACTAGAAGCAACAACCTAAACTTAAGAAAAGTACAAAAGAAAAAAAAAAACCATAACACAAAAAGAATAATATAAAACTAAAAATCAATATTCAAAATACATAACAATTTTATTAGACCCAAATTAAACAAATAAGCGAAATAAAAACATAACGATATTATTTTAATAACATAACACAAGAAGTCATACGTTGTAACCATTCATTTAAGCAGTTTAAACAAGTGGTTACAAGTCACACGCTGTAACCATTCATTTAAGTGGGAAAATAAGTTAGACATTTGATAGGGTCTCTTGGTTGGTAGCATATTTAGTAATCACATTGATGAGCCAAAATATATCGGTTAGGTCCTCAACTAGGGAACGATGCCCCCAAAACCCCGACAAGGGACGCTACCCCTTGACTCTTGCTAACGAGTTGAAAAGAGATAACTCGAACAAGTGTGCATCCCTCACTCTTCTACCCGTAATCAAGCTTAACTTGTTATCGTTTCGGTGTCAAATAAGTCACAACGACACTAATATGACCACTTATACTAAAATCATCAGCAACATGTAACATGTCACTACTCGAACTCGAACTCAAGATACGCTCATGGGTAATTTTATGTGCTTATTTAAAGTTTTTTTTAGGCTCGTGAGCTTTATGTAGGAGTTAGGGACTCAAGCTAGTTTATTTAACGAGCTCATATTTATGATGAACTTTGTCTAGCTCTTGCTTAGTCCAAATCAAGCTTTTGACGAGTTAAACCCGAATGGCTCATGGATAACTCGATTAATTTATACATCTACATGTCCCGAAGCAACATGATGTGTAGATAAAAATTTATAATAACTTAGTAAAAAAAAAAGGTTTAGTTAACAATAATTAACAACTAACTTCTCTATTTTCACTTTTTAAAACTATTAATCCTTTTATATTATTATTAACTATCTCTGCATTTTTAATTTACAATTAGCAGAAAATGATTCTTGTAGAAAATTTGAGAATACATTAATCATTCCTATATAAAATAATAATTATTTGAGAAAATGTTAAAATATGTTAGTACTAGTTAGTTATTAATAAGGGGCATTTGTTAATCTTCATTAATTACACTAATATTTTCTCGTAAATTGTAATATAAAATGAATAATTAGGGATTTTTTTGAAATTATAAACGGTTTTGCTATATGATGTCTAATAGGCATAAGATATCGACATTTATTATACATTAACTAAATTTAAAATTTCCTAATATTTCGACAAAATGTATTTAATATACATTATTTACATATGTTTATCTACTTCTATTTAATACATTTTTTAATATATTAGGTGTCCCGTTTTTCTAGCCATTGCTAGGCGGGTTTGGTGTTTATATATATTTGCCGTTTCCAAAAAAAAAAAATACATTTTTTAATATATTAGAAAATTTAAAGTCTAATTAGTGCAAATTAAATGTCAATATTCAGTACCCAACGGACGTCATATATTAAAACCGACTATAAAATATAGAGTAATTGACACATATTAAATATTTATTAATAACTATGAGATAAATAATATTAATTAATGAAGATTAATATGTGCCTCCCAATCCCTAATAATAATAATATTAAACCATTGTTAACACAACACACAGAGAAATAATCGCTATTTAAAATCTGAGTTAAAGATACCATATTATGGTGAAAATGATGAGTGTATTTAGTTGTGGATGACGTCAATAGTTAATATAGCTACCCCACTGGCACGTGGCATTTCCTTTATCTCTCCCTCGGTCATGGAGATTTTGGTGGGTGGGTCTTGTAATAAAGCATAAAGTACACACTACACACTAATTCATCATGCACTAATTACTCAGAGCATCTCAAGTTGTGCACTATTTTAATATAGAAAACGAATATTTATATATTTAGTATGAGTTTTACTCCAATGTATACACCAAATCTCTACACCAAAACTATTACATATGTTTCTTTTAACTATAAAATATTGATTTTCTCACTAAATATATCAAATAAAAGTATTTTATATATATTAGTAAGTTACCCGCGCTTTGCAGCGGCGACGACAAATAGATAGTTAAAACTTTAGATAAACAAGTTTTTCCACGTACATGTTTTTCGCAATAGTAATAATGCAAAGATGGAATTTTTTAAATGTTTCACAAAATTTTATATATGTAAAAATCGAATAGTATTGTCCTGTAAAACTCTCGATACATTACATTTGATAAGTAGTTTGTCTGGATCTAAGATTTTGACAGTCTTTACTAATAGTCTAATACCTTTGTGTTGCCACGTGAAATCCCTATCTACAAAACCACATATATTTGTCCATGCAAGTAGGGTTGTAAACAAACGATAAGTGAGCAGTTAACGTTTGTTTATGCTAGCTTATTTAGTTAATAAAAAGAACATGAATAAAGTAATTTGTTCGTTTAATTAAATGAATAAACATGAAGAAAAGTTTTGTTCGTTCATTTACATTTATGAACGTTATACATTTATATTCTTTTATTAATACTAATTTATTTTATACATTTTAAAAATACTTGTCATAACAATATATTATTTAAAGTTAATTTTTTTCTTGAGAAGTAATTAATAAACCAAATGATTATAGATATGAAAATAAATATAAATATAAATGATTTGTGTTTAGATTTAGAAATAAGGTAATTATTTTTATAAATAATTTATGTGTGTATATTTATTCGTATCGTTTATGTAGGTTTAACATCCAAACAAACAAACAAGCTTAAATTCCTAATAAACGAACATTACACAAAATTGTTTTTAAGAATGTGTTCGTATTCGATTATTTGTTCGGCTAAATTTATTCAATCCAACACAAAAAAGCTTCATCTGTATTCGTTCGATTCATTTATAGTACTACATGTGAGAATATGTATATTAATTATTGAAATGTTGAATGTTAGAGAAATTGTATTAATTCTTATTCTTGACTTTAAATTTCAATAATTATGTCGTTTTATAATTGAAAAAGTTCAAAAAATATATTTAAGTCAATTTTTTAAACACGAACCGATTATTATAAGTAGAAGAAGATTATTATTAGCATTATTTGTTGAACCCATATTATTTGTGACCCTCATTGATCATTTATCCTTACTGATATGATGACTGACACTAACTGAAATCTGTGTCTAGTAAATATTCGATGGACGTATTTACCTTAACGACACTATAGATTTCCCATTAGGTGATCGGAACTATGAGAGCTTATAATATAAACACTTATTAAACACCAAGGACTAAATGGTACACACTCCTAATTTGAGTGTCTATATAAGGACCATCATAAACTCTTATTAGGGTTGGTCACTTAAGCCACCATCTTCATCCGTAACACACACATAGTGTTTTCTCTCAATTACTCCATCATAATACGATCATCTCGTTCTGGGAATCAATGGCTAACATGTTCAACAACATCCCAGGATCGTCAGGAGGTATGTAAATAACATGAATCAATCTAATTTAATCCAACATGTGGTATCAGACCCAATGGCTCGTGATTATCCATTGGTTCATGTTTATTTATTGCTTGGCTATTGCTATTATTGATTCTGCAAATTATCTGGCCGGCGATTTTGATTTCTGATGGAAAAATGGGGTTTTTTGAGACCTGCGGCGGCTGAACAGCAACCCTAATTTCGATGAACTTCGTCCGTGCGGACGAAGGCTCATCCGTACGAATGAGTTTCTTGATTCGTGCGAACCTAACTTGTTCATTAGCACGAACCAAAGACTATCTCATGCGAACCTAATTTGTTCATACGTGCGGATGTATTGCTTGATTCGTGCGAACCTAACTTGTTCATTAGCACGAACTAAGAATCATCTCATACGAACCTAACTGTTGATCCGTACGAATCTAGACTAAATGCGTGCGAACCTAGGCTTACATCCGTACGAACTTAAACATTACATCCGTACGAGTCTAGGATTAATCCGCACGAACCTGGACTTACATCCGTACGAATCAATGCTCATCCGTACGAATATAATCTCATCCGTACGAATGACTAAAGACCCTAATTTGACCTGCTTTACTGTCGTGGTAACTCTGTCACCTTATTTATATGTGACCTTATTATACTTATGCACTAATATTCATGTTTTCATCTTTTGTTGCCCAAAGGTCAAAGGTGATTCCTATGATTGCATTTTTTTCCTTTAGCATAATAAACACGTAGGATATTAATTCTGCCCAAAGGTGATTTAATGTACTTGTGTGCTTAAAAGGATTCTTATTATGCCTCAAAACACGATGTTCTATTTTGTTGCCCAAAGGTCAAAAGACAAACGTTGTGTTGCATAAACCTTATGCTCATAATTTTACTTAGATATTAGTTATTTCTGCCCAAAGGTGATGTAACATCTTAGTAGAACCTTACTTTAGCTTATTATTTTGGTGTTTTTTAATAGGCTTACCTATCATTGGCTTCATTATTAATATGGTCTTAGTCTCAGGAACATTACTGTTAGGTCTACTTATTTTAGACATTACTCTAGTTCTATTACCTTAAGAGACATTACTTAGTCTGCCTCATATAGCTAACTCTGTCACTATTAAATCTTCTAAAACTCGTATCATAAATCTAAATCCTCCTTATTCTCCACTACAGTACCAAACTTCGGCATTGAGGCACTTACTGGTGCTAATTTCACTTCTTGGAAGGATCAACTTTACTTAACTCTGGGAATGCTCGACATGGACTATGCTATTCGCCATGATGAACCCGCCGCTATTACTGCTGCGTCTACTGCGACTCAGAAAGCGGACTTTGAGAAGTGGGAAAGGGCGAATCGGCTGTCCCTAATGATGGTCAAGAACTCAATTCATCCCAGCATCCGAGGAGCTATCCCTGATAACGACAAAGTGAAAACTTACCTCACATCTGTTGAGGATCACTTTAAGGGATCGTCTAAGGCAACTGCGAGTAGTTTAATGCTACAGATGCTAACTCTTAAATATGAGGGTTCTAATGGTGTCCGTGAACACATAATGAAGATGGTTGACATGTCTCACAAGCTTAAGGATTTGAAAATGGAAGTCTCAGATAATTTTCTTGTGCACTTCATAATGACTTCCTTGCCTGCTCGGTTCGACACTTTCAAAGTGAATTATAACGCTATGAAAGATAAATGGTCGATAAGTGAACTGATTGCTATGTGCGTTCAAGAGGAAGATCGTCTTAAGCACATTCAACCTGAAGCTGTTCACCTTACTACCACCTCAAACTCCAAGAAGAGGAAAGGTAACTACAGTAATAAGACTGAAAATAAAGTCCAAAATCATGGTGCTGCTACCTCTGGCCCTAAATCCTTGAATACTAACTGCAAATTCTGCCGCACCAAAGGGCACGGACAGAAAGATTGCTCTAAATTCAAGGACTGGCTAGCTAAGAAAGGTAACATTCTTTACGTAATATTTGATTCCTTTACTACTGATGTTCCATTTAATACATGGTGGGGTGACTCTGGTTCTATGGTCCATGTGACCAATTCCTTACAGGGATTCCTTACAATCCAGAAGCTACCAAAGGACCAAAGAAAACTTAGAGTTGGAAACGGTGATCTCTTAAATGTCGAAGCCATGGGGACTTTAAATTTACATATGAATACCGGAAAGTGTATTAGATTAATAGATACCTTATATGTACCGAGAATTACTCGGAACCTTGTATCTATATCTAGACTTGATCTTGAAGGTTATGTAATTACTCATGGTTGTGGCAGGATCACTTTTACTCTTAATAATGAATTGTTTGGTTGTGGTTTTTTGGATGGATTACTGTATAAATTAGAACTAGATCATAATTTCTCACAGTCTTTGTTGTCTCTTAATATTGATGACATAACTAAAACAAAGACAAAATCACCTAAACAAGCAGAGAATTCCTCCACATTGTGGCATAAACGTCTCGGCCACATCTCACGAGATCGCATGACACGACTCGTAAAAGAAGGAATCTTACCCTCTCTTGATTTTAGTGATTTTGAAACATGTATTCAATGCCTCAAAGGCAAAATGGCTAAAGGGAATAAGAAAGGAGCCACCAGATGTTCCAACTTGTTGGAAATAATTCATACTGACATAAGTGGCCCCTATCCCGCATCAATAACAGGACATACATCATTTATTACATTCATTGACGATTATTCACGTTATATGCACCTTTATCTGATTAAAGAAAAATCTGAATCCTTACAAACTTTTGTCGATTATAAAACTTTGGTTGAAAACCAACTTGATCATAAGATAAAAGTTGTCAGATCAGATAGGGGAGGTGAGTATTACGGTAAACATACTGATATTGGTCAAGCTCCTGGTCCCTTCTATAATTTTTGCAAGGAACAGGGCATAATTAACCAATACACCATGCCAGGTTCTCCTCAACAGAATGGTGTTGCTGAAAGGAGAAACCGAACTTTAATGGACATGGTGAGAAGTATGCTCGCCAACACTAACCTACCCAAATTTCTTTGGACTGAGGCCTTAAAAACAGCTGTTCATATACTCAATAGGGTTCCATCAAAATCTGTCCCTAAAACTCCTTATGAGATCTGGACAGGTAGGAAACCGAGTCTAAAATATATGAAAGTATGGGGCTGTCCTGCCGAAGCAAAAGTCTATAACCCTAACTTAAAGAAACTGGATCCTAAAACCCTTACATGTTTCTTTATTGGTTATCCCTAGAACTCAAAAGGTTATCGGTTTTACTGTCCTTCTCACTCTACCCGCATCATAGATACGCAACATGCCACTTTCCTCGAAAATTCAGAGATCAGTGGGAGCACGACAAATCCTGATTTAGATTTGCAAGAAGTACAAGAAGCGGGGGGAAACCACTCGTCGGTTATTATGATTCCTCCGATAACTCCTCTTGTACCCAACGCTGCTCCCGCTATACCTGGATCTCCTAATGAACCGGTTGAACCTCCCATGCCTCCTAATCTAAACGCCGAAGAACCCGTAATTCAGCTCAGGAGATCATCAAGGGCTCGCAGAAACACTAATTTTGATGGTTTCAAAACTTATCTGGCTGAAGTCGAAAACATTGGGAAACTTACTGATCCAACCTCTTACCGAGAAGCTATTAATAGTGATCAGGCCACTCATTGGATTGAAGCCATGATTGAAGAGCTCAAATCCATGGAGCGTAATGGCGTTTGGGTATTGGTTCCACTTACTAAAGGATCCAAAGTAATTGGTTGTAAATGGGTCTTCAAAACCAAATTAGACCCGAATGGAAACGTCGAACGCTATAAGGCCAGACTGGTTGCAAAAGGCTTTACTCAAAAGGAAGGAATTGATTATCAAGAGACCTTTTCCCCTGTCTCTCGTAAAGATTCCCTAAGGATCGTCATGGCACTCTAAGCTCATTATGATTTAGAGTTACATCAGATGGATGTCAAGACCGCTTTCCTAAATGGTGACTTGCAAGAAGACGTATACATGCAGCAACCTGAAGGATTTATTCCAGAAGGTAAAGAGCACATGGTCTGCAAGTTGAATAAATCGATATATGGGTTGAAACAAGCATCACGACAATGGTACCTTAAATTTGATGAAGTCGTGAAATCTGATGGCTTCCTAAAGAATCAAGTGGATCAATGCACCTATCTCAAGATCAGTGGGAGTAACTTTATTATCCTTGTTTTGTATGTAGATGATATTCTACTTGCAAGTAACAACTTGGATTTGCTACATGAGTCGAAGCGAATGCTTTCGCATAATTTCGACATGAAAGATCTCGGTGATGCCTCTTATGTTTTAGGTATCGAAATAAATCGAGACAGACGTAATGGCGTTCTAGGTCTTTCCCAAAGGGCTTATATTGACCGTATTCTAGAACGCTATAACATGCAGCACTGCACACCCACTGTGGCTCCGGTAGTTAAAGGGGACGTATTTGGACCTCATCAAACTCCGAGCACTGAAACTGAGAAGGCTGAAATGAGGATGATACCTTACTCATCTGTAGTTGGGAGCATTATGTACGCTCAGGTCTGTACTCGACCGGATATCGCTTACATCGCTGGTATGCTGGGGCGTTACTTATCTAACCCCGGATTAGCACACTGGAAAGCGGCTAAAAAGGTTCTACGATATCTGAAAGGGACCAAAGACTACAAATTAACTTATAGAAGAAGTGACAACTTGGAAGTAGTAGGTTATTCTGACTCTGACTTTGCTAAAAGCAAAGAAGACCATAAATCTACTTCTGGGTATATTTTCATGTTAGCTGGCGGACCAATCTCTTGGCGGAGTCATAAACAGAAACTGACCACGACGTCTACTATGATGGCTGAATATGTTGCCGTTTATAATGCAACCTGTCATGGGATGTTGTTAAGGAACCTGATCAGTGGACTCAAACTCGTCAACTCAATCTCTAGACCATTGAAGCTTTACTGTAATAACTCAGCTGCTGTAACTTTCTCGAACAGTAACAGTTCGACTGGCGCTGGGCTGTATCTCGACACAAAGTATCTGTTTGTACGCGAACGGGTTGAGGAAAATGTTCTTTGTGTTGAGTACATAAGTACACATGACATGCTAGCGGATCCGATGACCAAAGGTCTTCCTCCTAATATATTCGTAGGACACGTGTCGAATATGGGGCTTACAAAAGACTTAATTTAATAGCATATTGTACTTATTGGTCATTATTATTTATTAATGAAAATTTTCCTCCTTATTCAGATTTTGTTTGTCTATTATTTACACCTTATGCGCATAACTGTGTTGGACATTATTATAACAAAATTTGTCTTAGTTGGTCTATCATTGCTTATTCAGTTTTGAATTTGAGTCATAGTTTGACTAGTGGGGGTCCTGAGTAGATGTTCTTCTCTACGACTGTACTTATTGACTATGATTTCGGTTTGAAACAAAATGAGTATTATCTCGTACGGACTTATTAATACTCATAGATAAATGATCTACTCGGTCAAGTGGGAGAATGTTGGACCCATATTATTTGTGACCCTCATTGATCATTTATCCTTACTGATATGATGACTGACACTAACTGAAATCTGTGTCTAGTAAATATTCGATGGACGTATTTACCTTAACGACACTATAGATTTCCCATTAGGTGATCGGAACTATGAGAGCTTATAATATAAACACTTATTAAACACCAAGGACTAAATGGTACACACTCCTAATTTGAGTGTCTATATAAGGACCATCATAAACCCTTATTAGGGTTGGTCACTTAAGCCACCATCTTCATCCCTAACACACACATAGTGTTTTCTCTCAATTACTCCATCATAATACGATCATCTCGTTCTGGGAATCAATGGCTAACATGTTCAACAACATCCCAGGATCGTCAGGAGGTATGTAAATAACATGAATCAATCTAATTTAATCCAACATTATTATTTCAAGATATATTTTATTTTTCTAAACATAATTTTATTGTTTCTAAAATAAAAAGTTTGTTATTAGTAGTTTAGTACTATTATATTAGGATTTACTTTTATTTTTTTTGATAGTTAGCATAATTAGGTGTAAGTTAATTATCTAAATTGTAGTATAAGTTTTATTTGAATTCTAGTTTTGGTGACAAATTAAATATGAAAAATCAAAAAAAGAAAATATTTGTTGGCATATTTAAATATGTTAAATATAAAATAAAGGGTATTTTAGTAATTTTAGTACTTAAATTTAAAAAAAAACCTCAAATGCTTTATATGTAGTTAAGATAAAAGAACATTAAATATAAAACATCACAACCTCTTCATCATCAATTTCTTGAAAGATAATTTCTTTAACTTTTTCATTAACAACCTCTTCAATAACATCATTTTCCACAACATCTCGAGCAACGTCTTCATCAACAACTTTATCATCCTCGATCACAATAACATCGTTCCAATTCCATTTTTTCAAGTCTTCCTCCCTTTTTCGTTTCTAAACAATGCGATCAATCTAATTTTTGAAAAAATATATTAATATAAAAAAATCGATATAATAGTATAGAAATGCCATTTTTTACAACATCAACTTATTGTTTCTAATAAGTTGATTTTTACCTCAACAATATTATTGATGTCATCATCGATAATGATTGGATCAGTGATGGTGTTACCGATAGTGTTTACCATGATAACTAAATAAAGAAAAAGTATGGAGAAATCGGATATATTAAAATAATGTAATTTTGATATGTTAGTGTAGATTGTTTATATAGTGTTGGATTGGAGAGAAACAAAAAATTAAAAATTGTAAACATTTAATTTTTCCCACAAAAAATCTGTTAGTGTTAATTATTGACAAAATTAGGATAGTTAAAAAATTTTGTTTGTGTATACTAAAACGCGATGCATATTCATATATGATAAAAAGTCAACACATATTCAATTTAATCCAAGGATATTATCCTTTTTTGTAATTTTAAAAATGTAAGGATGATATGCCACGCCTAACAAATATTCATATTAGTTAATATGTTATTTAAGTAATTATAATTTAAAATAAGGGTAAATTTGTTAGAGTTAATTATTGACAAAATTAGTATAGTTAAAAAAATTTGTTAGTGTATACTAAAACGCAACTCATATTCATATTAGATAAAAAGTTAACACATATTCAATTAAATGCAAGGATATTATCCCTTTTATAATTTTAAAAATGTAGAGGTTATATGCTACGCCTAACAAATATTCATATTAGTCAATATGTTATTTAAGTAATTATAATTTAAAATAAGGGTAAATTAGTAATTTTAGTGTATTTAAATTTCAACACAAATACCGAAATGATTTATAGATAGTATGATATAGATATAGATTTTTAAGTAAATGCAACGATATTATCCTTTTTTATAATTTTAAAAATGTAAGGATGATATGCTACGGCTAACAAATATTCATATTAGTTAATATGTTATTTAAGTATTTATAATTGAAAATAAGGATAAATTAGTAATTTTAGTGTACTTAAATTTCAACACAAATACCCAAATGCTTTTGTAGATAGTATGATTACAAAGAACAATTTTGTTTTTATATGGATATTACTTTTAACAAACTTATTAATAATATATATAAATAAAATAAAGAAAAAAAAAAAAAAAATCAAAACACTCAAGACCCGTCTTATTTTAAACATCTAAATGAGATTAAGTTAATAATACACCTTTTATAAACTAATAATTAATATTTATATAAAATATATACTAAATATGAGTTTATATAAATTTGGTGTGGTGAATACTATAACACCAAATTTGGTGTAAAATGATAGAAATTTGGTGTCACACCAAAAATTTCCACCAAAATAATGTGTTGGTTGGAGATTGTTTACACCATTTTACACACCAAATTGGTGTTTTGGTGCATACATTGGAGATGGCCTTACCATATCATTTTCAATATTCACAATCACATTTTAAATCTTAGAGTTATTTACATAAACCGTCCTTATGATTTACTTAAAATTATGGATTTTTCCTAAGTTTAAAAAGTTGCATAAATCGTCCACTTTTTTCGTCCCTAATTTGTAATAAAGACCCATAATTGGGGCAAACTTTAGGGACAAAATTCGTAATTGGGCAAAACTTAGGGATAAAATTAGTAATTGGAGCAAACCTTAGGGACAAAAAGGGTATTTAGTTTCTAAAAATAAACGATTTATGCAACTTTTTAAACTTAAGAACGAAATCCATAATTTGGGTAAAACCCTAGAGACGTATATGTAATTAACTCTATCTTATATCAACTCATACCTTTAGAGTAATATTCCTACACTATTTTTAGGACAAATCATATATGATTTGTCTGACGTAAGTAGCTAGAGGTGGAGCTTAAATTTATGTGGGGTTTGAGTTTATATATAAAGATGAAAAACATATTTGGTAAAATAGCTAGAGCTTGATCTTAGATGTAAAAAGACATAAAAAAGAATATGTGTTTTAATTAAAATGAAAGGTATTTATGTCATTTTGTCTACTATAAGCCAAATCATTTCCATAAACTATTTCAAATAGTTTATGGTTTTGTGGCGTATCAGAGCTTATATTTTTAATAAACTCGTGAAATCAAACGATACTTATAAAAAAATTTAGAAAAAAAAAGCTTAAACCCTTATAAATTTCAATAAACTTACACACTAAACACACCTTAAGTTGTTAGCTCTACACAACTTGTATGTTGTAAAGACAAAAAGTAAAATGAAAATTATATTTTAAATTCTTTAAAAGTTTTTTATTAAATAAATAGCTCTTATATTTACTCAAATAGTCTTTCTTTTTTAACCTTGGTGCAGTTTGTTACAACTATGTTCAAGTGTAGTTTGTTACACCATCATTTATTTTTTTAAATCTAATTGACCTTCCGTTCAAAAGTAGGGTAAAAGTTTAAAATAAAATGCTATATATTTATCAATTTGTTTCATTATATATCGTGTACTAGTGAAAAATATTCATCAATTTGTTTCGTAGTACCATGAATGAGTGAAAAAGCAATAAACTAATCAAATTTTGGAGAAACTACTTCAAACTTATAAATTACATGTTAATGTACTCAAGTGGTAACATGATGACGTGAAAGTCATATTTTCTATCATATTTCTCGATCGCTGCATTTTAGGGCGTTTTGTTTTTCGATCACACATTTTTCCAATGACATCTTTGAGCAACACCATTTTTTTTCGAGCAAATTACCAAAATAATCACCTATCACTTACACTTTACAAAAATAATCATCTGATTCGCGACGAATTTCCCGCGCCACTTTACCGTCGCGAGAAGTACATAAAACAAAATCCGACCAATAAAAATCAGACACCTCGTCGCGAAAATAAATATTGACGCAAGAAGTGAATAGTGTTGCGACAGCGTGTCGAATTTTTATTGGTCTGATTAAAATATGTGTACTTTCGCGACGAAAAAAATGTTGCGAGAAATCCGTCGCGAATTAGATGATTATTTTTGTAAAGTGTAAGTGATAGGTGATTATTATGGTGATTAATTCTTTTTTTTTTTTCTAATGAGTGATAATTAAGGTTATTACCCATCGCTCTTGTAATGATAATTAAGGTTACTATATCTAAATAAGTTGTTGTAACGTCCAAGTTTCGGAAATAGAATATTTTGTAAGTATAATTTGTGTTTTGGCCTATAATAAAAGTTAGAAAGAAAAAGGACTAACTTGGTAAGAGAAGTAGTTAACTTTAGTTAGAAATGATTTAAATTGTTAACTATATTGGTTAGGTAAATAAGTTAGTCAAGGTTTGTAAGATGAAGAACTAAAGTTGTAAATTAGGAAATTATGCCTAACTAGTGAAGAGGTGGAAGTGAGGTGTCATTTTCAGAAAATGTATGTGTTTGAGTCGGTTTGGAGAATAGATTTGGAGGATAGGAGCAAAGGGAAAGAGTCGTGTGTGCTGTAGGCTTAATTCGACTTCAAGGTGAGTATACGAAACTTGTTTATAATGTTTTATATGCTAATGTTATGTGGATTGAAACCTTTGAAAGATAGGTAAGATACTTGTTTAATATATGACTAAACGATTAACAGAAAAAGGGGCTATAAGTGTTAGGCCCTAACATAAAGGATTTTGCAAAGGAAACCAAGACACCCCTTCTGGGTCACCGCTGCGTCGCTGTGAGCGCCCACTACGCCGAAGTGAGACCCCAAACTAGTTTTTAGTAGTTTTAATGTAATTTATGTGTAAGACTTTTACCTTAAACTATTGGTTAGTTATAGAAGAGTTAGACATGACATTTACTTATCGGTGAAGTGTATACATGGCAATTGATTGTCACGAAAGGGGTAAAGTCGACTTTCATTAGTCGTAAAAAAGTAGTTATAACTTAACATGCCATGAAGGTAGGTATATGACTTTGAATAGTTGGAAAAGAGTAAGATACGACATTGAATATTCGGAAAGAGTAAGATACGACTTTAGATAGTCGGGAAAGAAGGCTAAGACTTTCATTTCGTCTTGTAAGATTTAAATTAAAATAGGGATAGGTATAGTCACTAGCTTAACGCTAATATACTATGTTAATTGTATGTTTTGTAGGTAATCGAGATATCTAAGGCAAGACAAGCTTAAGAAGAAGGAAATGAAGACCGTAATGTATAAGCTTAAATGTTTTTGTAAGAGCTTCCGCTCAAGTTGAATTGACACACCTTTTGGTTAAACATGATGTTAACGTTTTCTTATCGTTAGGTTATGTAATGAATGAATAACATTTTTTTAAATGTTGGTTAATGATATTGTAATATATGAAAAAAAAGGACAGAAAATGATGTGTATTTAAGTGTTACAGTTGCATTTAATGAACATAAACATTTTTATGTTTGTAAAGAATCATACTAATACAATTTTTATTTATGATTAATAGATTCAATAATGATATAAAAATATTGATATTAATTAAATTGTTATCATTTGTAGGCATTATGATAACTGTCATCTGAGTTCTGTCTGGATGGTAAATTTTGATGAATGAGGGGTCTCGAATTCGAGCTTTATCTGAGAGTTTTCCCTTGTGAGTGAAGTTAGATTTTTTCTTATGGGATGTGTGAGTTCATGAGTTATTATATTCTTTCTTATAAAAATATATGAGTTTATAAGTTATATACTGCCCAAATAAATATCACCCAATTTAATGTTATTGTAACTCCGAACCTTTATCTTCCTTTTTCGAAAAAGAAAAGGCATTGTGACAACTCTTACATATGCACCCAATTGGACCATTATTCATATAATATAAGATTTTAGTATTTGATTAATTTGTAGTAAATTATATAGTTAATATATTAGAAGTGGGGTTTGAAATCTATAGTAGTAGTAAAATTAGTGAAAGGAACAGGCTGCTTTTCCAAATGAAGCTAAAAACGATGTGATGGGAGATGCCAATATGAGGGGAAGGCCTCAAACCACACTTCTTGTCAAATTCCCTTTTTCCTTTTTCTTTTTCACCTTTGCCTTTTCCCCAATCATGACATCATCTACAATCCCATCCTTCTATTTAACTTATTAAATATATATTTTAGTATATAAATTAACTTTAATTTTATCTTTTTTGAATGGCTATAATATGAATAATTTAAATAGCAACATGTTATAATTACATCGACAATACATAAAATATTTGATCAAAACGATTTAAAACAACTATGCAACGATAATGAATAAATTTTTTGACCAAAATGGAACTAAAAATTTATTTTAACAAAAACAAGCCTAAAACTACAATAACCGTAAGAACAACTATAAAATTTGATGTAGCGTGGTGGAAGGATAAGTAAGATACTAGATAAACTCCGTTTATTCAAGCAATGAATATCTGAAATGAATCACAAACAATCAAAATTCGTTGAATAAATAATGAATACCGTATAATGATTAAACCAAACAATTCATAAAATTATCAAAGAGTTTTGATTAAGAATTTCAATGGAAAAAAGATAGCCGCCATGTTATGTTGCATACACCAATATTAAATATCAATCCTAAAACAAGAAACAAAACAAATCCCTAAATTTTAAAAGTAATGCAAAAATAGTCCTTAAAACAAAAAATGCATCTCAGCTTCGACCAGCTACCGCGGCGCACTCCTTTTCCGCTGCGTCGTAGTCAAGGCTTCTCACAAAAAGCAATCACGTCTGTTTCCCCCCTGCGACGCACTCCTCCCTTACTGCGGCACAGTGGCGAATATTGTGTCTCAGTCAGTTTACGATCTTTCAAACGCCTCATAATCTTATCCTCGATATTAACAGCATCATTTGCTCCCTCTTGAGAAAGACTCGACCTCGAGTCTTGTTTCGACTTCACTTTTCCCTTAACTTTTAACATCCAAACTTGTACTTCGTGCATTAGCAATCCACTCTTAAAAATATCCGACCTCGAACTTTGATTGTATTCATACCCAATTTCGGGACCTTATATGCGGGATTTATATTGTCAACTAGATCACTTTTACTAATTAAAAAACTAATCAAATTATATTTATTGATCACATCATCTTTTTCCAACATAATCAACCCAAACAAATCTTGATAAACAATATTTAGCAAATTAATACATGATACGCTTTCTACACGATCACCATTCAAAAATACTTCATCTTTATATTGATCTTCTTCATCGGTAACTATATCAAAAATATTTTCTTTTTCCTCGTTATCAGTATCATAAATCAGATCTGATTCTTCCTCAATAAAAATTTCTTTTTCTTCGTTATCAGTATCATAAACTAGCAACGAGTCTTCTTACAACATGTCTGCTTCCACCATGTCCCAAATAAGGTTATCATCCGTAACAATTACATCATCATGATGATGTTGCAGATCAACAAACTCATTCAAACGTGCAGTCAAAACTTTTACTTGATGTTGCAGTTCAGCGTGCAAACAACACGCGGTCAAAACTTCTACCTGATGTTGCAGTTCATCGTTCAAAAGAAGTAAATCGTTAACCCCTTGGCGTGGAGGCATGATCGGATTGTTCGCCTCTGATACCAACTAATGTAGCGTGGTGGAAGGATAAGTAAGATACTAGATAAACTTCGTTGATTCAAGCAATGAATACCCGAAATGAATCACAAACAATCAAAATCCGTTGATTCAATAATGAATACCGTATAATGATTAAACCAAACAATTGATAAAATTATCAAAGAGTTTTGATTAAGAATTTCAATGAAAAAAGATAGCCGTCTTGTTATGTTGCATACACCAATATTTAATACCAACCCTAAAACAAGAAACAAAACAAATCCCTAAATTTTAAAAAGAATGCAAAAATAGTCCTTAAAATAAAATAAAAAACTGCATCTATGCTCTGACCAGCTACTGCGGCGCACTCCTTTTCCGCTGCGTCGCAATCAAGGCTTGTCACAAAAAGCAATCACGCCTATTTCCCCACTGCGACGCACTCCTCCCTTACTGCGGTGAGTGGCGGATATTGAGTCGCAGCCAGTTTACGAATCTTCCAAACACCTCATAATCTTGTCCTCGATATTAACCGCATCAAAATTATCATAATTTACAGATAATTTATAGCCCACCAAATCTAACAATCACATAAACACTTAAGAGTAACCACCTAGTAGAAAGTATGAAAAACATATGAGAACGGATCATGGTCCTAACAATTGAGACAAACTCGTTGGAACCTCCAACCAAAATATGATGATCTTACAATTAGTCTGAGAGGCGGCACAATAAGATATATGACAAATGAATGAGAAAATACCCATGATCGTAAGGCCACCACGTGCTGCAAAAACTAGTTGTTATTCCAACCCTTAACAACCAAAATCGGTGGCAAAACCACCAATACTAACATAGTCCAAAGACTTGAACACGACACCAACCACATATTTTAGCTAAGATTCGAAATTATCATCCACCATAGTTGTCGTAATGACCCAAACTACCATTTGTAACATATTGGAAAAACACAACACCACAATGAAACTCTTGCTGGAAGACGACCATGGCGGTAAGGAAACAACCATGACCTTAAAATACATGCCAAAAACCGATATAAACGTTTTTTTATAATTTTGGAACGATACAGAAAACCTAGAGAAAGGGGGTGTATACGAAGGAAAGTGGTATATGGAGGCCTTCGATAGTGTCTGTGACAACCGTCAAAACTCAGGTCGAGAACGCTAACTTATAACCTCGATATGTTTATATTTGATACTCGATATAACTAACTTTACGTGTTACGTGGTTACGTAGACATAACTCTTTAAGCTAAGCTCGATGTAACTCACTCAAAACTTTAAACGTAGGTTTACGTTATTTAAACTTTTAGCGCGTGTCTCGGAATCGGAATCGAAAACCAAATTTGAATCTATAAATAAATCCTAATACCTAGGAAAAACACATAATGAACTTGCCTAAGTTCATTGCAAAAACAATCGGAAACTTTCAACTAACGAAAAGGCTTAACGATAACAGAAACGTAAAACAGAAAACTGCAGAAAAGGCCTAGGACGCCTCCCTAAGGAATCCAGGACGGCGCCCTAGCGGGCCAGATTTTCAAATTTTGTGTTTTAAGACTTCTTCTTGGTTGCAACATCAACCTACACTTGTCCTAGCCCGATTTGAGACCCCCCCCCCCCCCCCCCCCCCCTTATGTCAGTTTTCTGCCATCCCTTCACCCCAAAACACTCAACACTCTCTCACTTTTTCATTTCACCAAAACACACTCATTTACACACACTTTAATCTCTCTCTAGAACTCTCTCTAAAAATCCCTTTGATTCCAGTCCATTTCCAACCATAAAACACAGAGAAATCACCATAAAAACACCATCAAGATCGTTCTAATAGCAAATGGTATAAAGGGTTGCATAAAAACCGGGTCAAAGAAACGTTTTCTACACTTTTTGAAGCTCAAATCTTTTCCAAGACCTCATCTAAGCTTTTCATCCGGTAGAAACTCTCTTTTTTACTTTTACTACTAATATAACTCATTGCATGAATGATCTAACACATAGAAACAAGTTTTTATGAAGTTTTATAGCCATTTTTATACAAAAACGGGTTTATATATAATGTTACTTAGATCTTCGTTTTTGTGAGAAAATGTTGTTTAAATGTTGTTTAAAAAGGTTTAAATTAGTTGCATGTCGAAATCTACCGTTTAAATGACCAGATTCGCGAAGAAAACGATTTCCGGGTAATCTGCAGCAACCAGGGTGTCGTCCTGGATCCTCCAGGACGCCGCACCGTGACTGCTGGCAGATTCAGGAAATCTCCGTTTTGTCGTTAAAAAGCTATATTCGCAACCTGACTTTTCGAAACTGAATATTTGGGACTGAGACTAATAGATACTTGTATTTGGAATGAATTATTTGACTTTGTACATTACAATAAGCTCGTTGAGATGTATTAATTAAGCGTATGAAATTTGTAAGCGGGAAAGTGTGGATATTTTGGACATAAAAATTGAGGCGCAAAAGCGCTGCCCAAATTTCGGTAGACCATATTAAAACACTTCAGTAACGAACATATAACTTATCATAATAATATTGACCTTGGACATTTTTGGACTAAGCGTAATGATAAACGATTTGAACGATTTTCGGACATAATAACTTTTGGTACTAAGAGTTGAACAAAACATTGCAACTTGTAAAATATTATACGATATACGAATATCAAGGTTAACAAATAATATTATACTTACCCGAATTTGACACATATTAGGATTCCGGTGATTCCGAGCACTTTTCGAGTTTTTCCGAGCACGCTACGATCTTCGCAAACAGTGAGTTACAAACCCCTACTTTTTTAAACGCTTTTAATACATTTTTGGGGTGAAATGCGAGTCTTAGGCTTAAACATTATATTTAAGCTGAAAAACGCTTTTATACTTTGAACGCTATTACGAAAACACTTTTATACTTTGAATGCTATTACGAAATGCTTTGATATTTTGAATACTATTGCGAAAGACTATTTTGCCGGCATTGTTGATGGTTTTTCCAACAATGCCGAGGATACGAACACTATTTTTGCCAATGACTAAACATCGATCGTCATGTTACGGACGTTGTACAACATGGTCGTGAGATAACACAAAAATTCCCGATACTACCAATGACATTAGTTGCTATTAATCCATTTGGAAATGACCGTTAGTAGATATGGATAGCGCTACTAGGGTAGATTGACCCTCACCACAACGCCAAATAACGATGGTGCATAATACTAAATGGGTAGGCTTTAGGCTTAGCAACGATCATTGGGCAATACATAGGATTGTCACATAGTCGCGCTATGTGGTCAATGCCTACAAACACGAATACTATACTTTGCACATGTTTATGCGATAACTATTTGAATACTAATACTTTATGCATGGTTATGCAGCAACTATTCGAAAACTATACTTTACGCCATTTTATGTGCGTCGAAACTTGTATGCTCTTACTTAAACTTGTAGCTCACTAACTACGCCTCCCGTAGTTAAAACTTGACTCGTATTTTCAGGAAACGAGTAAGCTTGAGGCGATGCTAGTACACTTTTGGGCTGATGACTTCAAGAATGGGAAAGGGTTCGGGTGGTTTGGCTATGAACACCTATTTTGTATTCGGATATGTAAACCATGTTTTAACTACAATGTAAACTTTGATGTTGTCTTTTATTTTATATAACTTGGCGTTTATCTATAACTTGTTATCGAAAGTTATTGCTCTTCACTTCTCTTGTTTCCGCTTTAGCGGGGTGTGACAGTGTCAACCAAAGCCGGCGTTGGGAGAGGAGGTTGGTGGGAGGTTGGCGGGATGTAGGTGCTGATTTAGTTTTAAGATTTTGCGAGAGGGGTTGTATTGCCCGACTCTTTTGGAACTAAAACCGAGACACATATTAGAAAAAACAAAACTCTGTAATTCAAAGATTTTATTAATTAACCCAACAAACACTATAACTTTATAAAAATTTTATAATTCTCGTTTAATAAAAAAGCATCACTACAAGAAAAAAGGATTTTGGTGACGATTCAAAATTTTTCACTAATATCATCAGTGATAAATTATTTTGTCACTAATAATATTAGTGACCAATTTAGAGTGGTCACTTTTCGTCACTTTAGGTTCGTCACTAATTTTATTAGAGACCAAATAAAGTTATTTTTTTGTCACTAATTTTATTTAGTAACAAAATTTTGTGACCAATTTTTTTTTTATTTTTAATAATAATTAAATAAGGCTATTATTGACTAAAATTATTCATTATTAGAAAATCTCGTTATTAAAGCCCATTTTTATTTTAGTGCATGTAATATGACATAATATTAAACTTACGACTTTAAGTTACTTTTAAAGAATTCAATAAATAATGAGTGTATACGTTGAAAGGTTTCCAAAGGCTTTACCCGTTTACTTTTATGTCGTATTATAATAAGTATCTTCTATTGTCTTAAAAAGTAGTCATTTTAAACTTTAGATTATCGTACTAAACAATTACAAGCATTGGTCTTATCGTGAATTTATTCTTATATAGTGTCGTTATTAGTTTTGGTTTTCATGTTTTTGATAATATTGTATAAATAGTCCAATTTAAAATTGAATATATCTATTGTTTATTCAACTTTTTTCAGAAAAATCCTTCAACACAAGAACACTTTTTCATGACTACCGCCTTTTTCTTGTGAAGAATCCATAATTCGTACCTAGACCAATAGAAAAATGTCACGTCACTTGCGAAAAAGAACACGAGTATACCATCCCAAACAAAATACCACAAAAGGTATACATGGAGTAGAAGGAAAAAGTATACTCACGAAAAGTACTTGCGGAAAAATACAACGTGAAAGAATCTAAAGTGTCAATTTTCTATCGGTCATGTTTAATAATTCATTTTTCTAGGCGCACGAAAGAATTTAATAAAAACTTCTACATATTTGGTAAGTATTTTGCTAAAGTTTTGATCAAAAATCGTTTTAGGTTATTCAAGACAATTAAGTGTTTAACTTCGGCTACGGCTTCGGTTTTGATAAATGGAAGTCCTACAAAAGAGTTTCACTTCGAAAAAGGTCTACGCCAAGGTGACCCGTTATCTCATTTTCTATTTCTTTTGGTTATGGAATCTCTACACATTTCATTTACTAAAGCTATGCAAAATGGTTTTTTTAAAGGGGTAGAAATAAAAGGAAGTAATCCTTTATGCTTATCGCATCTTTTTTATGCGGATGACGCGATTTTTTTAGGTGATTGGTCGGAGGAGAATGTTAGGAATATTGTACTAAAACTACATTGTTTTTATTTAATTTCGGGTCTTAAAATCAATATTAATAAATGTGGTATAATGGGTGTGGGTGGAGTTACTTATAACGAGGTAAAAGTTGCTTCACAAGTTATTGGATGTGAACCTTCAAAAACCCCTTTCAAATATCTTGGAGTGATGGTTGGCGAGAAAATGCTTCGGAAAAAACCTTGGGATTTAGTAATAGATAAGATTAGCGCGAGATTATCTTCTTGGAAAGCGAAATCACTTTGTATGGGAGGTCGTTTGACGTTCATTAAATCTGTCATAAGTGCACTCCCTTCATATTACTTTCAACTTTTTAAAGTTCCGAAGGGTGTTCTAAAAATCCTAGAAGCTATTCGTAGTAAATTTCTAAGAGGAGTTGAAGGGGATTCTCGAAAGATGGCATGGTTCGGTTGGGATAAGGTGCTTGCAAGTAAGGATATAGGAGGTCTTCATGTCCCAAGTTTTTTTTTTCTATGAATACGGCGTTATTGAGTAAATGGGTTTGGCGCTTTAAAACACAACAAAATGCTCTTTGGATATCGGTCATAAAAGCTATTGATCATGGTGATGATGGGAAACTTAATAATCCTATGAGTCTTGGTGCGACTTCAATTTGGTCAGGAGTAGTGAACGGGATGATGTAACTAAAAGAGTTAAATATCGACTTGTTGAGCTTTATTAGCACATCTGTAAAGAATGTGAAGAATACTTGTTTCTGGGTGGAGAATTGGACGGTTGCAGGGTTGCTTAAATCTTTATTTCCGCGGTTGTATGCGTTAGAAAATAATCAAGTCGTCTCGGTTTTTGATAAACTTTCTAATGGTCTCGAGGGCGGTTTTCGTAGGGCTCCTAGAGGGGGAGTAGAAAATGAGCAACTTTTACAGTTTAGAATCTACCTTAGTGATGTTCATTTAACCAATGACATCAATTCATGGATCTGGAAGTGGGAGGAGAATGGGTTGTTTTCTGTCGCTTCTATTCGGAAAGTTATTGCTTCTAATCTTAATTTGGTAGAAGGTGATCCTAAAAGATGGTGTAAGCTTGTACCTATTAAAGTCAATCTTCTTGTTTGGAAAATAGGAGGTGATAAACTTCCGACAAGATTTAACATGTCCTTACGTGGTCTTGATATTCAAAGCTTGGAGTGTCCGATGTGCAAAGAAAGGGCGGAAACTACTAATCATATTTTTTTCTCGTGTTCTTTTACAGGTGAACTTTTAAAGAGGATGTTGATTTGGTGGGATTTTCCTGCAACTTATTTTGATTCATGGAATAGTTGGAAAAGTTGGTTTGAAGAGTTAAAAATAAAAAGAGAGAAGAATGATTATGTGGAAGCCACGTTTTTTGCTTTATGGTGGTCTTTATGGAACTTCAGGAACAAATTGATTTTCTCTCCCAAGAAGGTTTATTGTAGTGATGTTTTTAACATGATGGTGTCGTAAGTCTTTTTAAGGTGTAATAATAGGGGTAGACACAAACTTGATTGGTCATTTTGGATTAGAAATCTAATGTATACGCTTATGTAACTGGTTCTTTTTAGCTTCTTGCTAATTTAATATATTTAAATACAGACATGGGGTGATAACAATGTCGAAGCTTCTTGTTTGTATTTTTGTCATTAAAAAAAAAAAAAAAAACAATTAAGTGATTAATCGTTGAATACAAGTTTGATAGTGTTAGTAGGTGATGGCTTATATTTATAGCCTATCAATCCTAACATTTGGGTTAAGCCCACTAAAATGTGACAAAAAGGCTAGAACCGACACCAGAAGCCCGTGACCAGGAAAAATGGCCCGGCACCTGGCCCGTGTCCGGGAACCAGGCCGTGTCCCGGCCAAATGTCCGGGAGCCAAGCCGTGTCCCGGCAAAATGTCCGGGAGCCAAGCCGTGTCCCGGCAAAATATCCGGGAGCCAAGGCCATGTCCCGGCAAGTGTCCGGGAGCCAAGCTGTGTCCCGGCAAAGTGTCCGGGAGCCAAGCCATATCCCGGCAAAGTGTCCGGAGCCAAGCCGTATCCCGGCAAAGTGTCCGGAACCAAGCCGTATCCCGGCAAAGTGTCCGGAACCAAGCCCGTGTCCCGGCAAAGTGTCCGGAACCAAGCCCGTGTCCCGGCAAGTGTCCGGGAGACAAGCCCGTGTCCCGGCAAGTGTCCCGGGAACCAAGCCCGTGTCCCGGCAATATCCCGGGAGCCGAACCCGTGTCTCGGCAGGTGTCCGGGAGCCAAGCCCCGTATCCCGGTAGCGTCCCGGAACCAGGCCCCATGCCCCGGCAGTGTCCGGGAGCCAAGCCTCGTATCCCGGCTGTGTCCCGGCACTTAGCGTCCCTGTGTCGGGAGACCTTCCTACCAGTCAGACACTCAGGCCTAATCCTTGAGTGTAACCGTCAGAGCATTAATAAGGTCATATTAATGACATAGACGTTAATGGCCATTGGAATCCTATTGATGAGCCATAAATGGTCATCATTGCCATACGTTGTTAATACCTGGAAGTGTTGGGTATAAATACTTAACACTTCAGGTTTTGGAGACAACTTCATCATCTTCCTCACATACTCACTGACCGGAATACTTAACCATATTCCGTCAAGCCCTTCCGATCAATCTCTTGTCCACCTTAGACTCGCCAAGAGTCTGTTAGGTTTGCACTGCTTGAGCAGGAGGTCAAGAGAGTGATCAATCTAACCCAAGTTACTGAGCCTGTCAATCCTTGCTCAAACATTGGCGCCATCCGTAGGACACGTTTTTAGCAACGGTGTTTTACCTTCATTTCCAGATTTTCACAAAATTTTTTCTTTAATCCACTTCTTCTTTCATCATGGAAGACATGAATTCTGCACCAATAATTTCCTCAGCCCCAGAGGTAACTACCACCACACCACCGCCAATGACTACTGTGACCTCATCCCCAGTGACTGTTGTGACCACATCCCAAGCTGAAGGGAGTACCACCCTGATACCAACGACTGTTTCGTCACCTCGTACCTTTGTTTCATTGCCTATTCCATCCAGTCCATTCTTACCAGACATGGAGACAGACATGACGTTTGAAAGAGGTCCTATGGGGAGGACAGGCAGGCACGGATTTTCCGCCTTGGAGGATTGGACACTAGGGGATTCAGGTCCTGCCCGCCTGTATCGATCAACAACCACTGGACCTTTGTATTCTACAAGGGTGTCCGGAGCTAGTGCATCTGCCATACCAACCCCAAACGTTCCAAGTTTTCAGATCCCCATGGCTCGTACCTCAACACTGCACGAAGAAGCCGCTGAGGCCTCTAGACAGGCTGTCCCAGAACTTCCTGGCTTTGAAGCCCCTAGGCAGTCTGCCTCAGCAGGATCCCAACCCGGCACTCAAGGAACATTTCAGAATATCCAAGGAGCAGCATCGGTCCCGGCACCAACCTCATCTAATCACCTCCTGGCCCAACTATTGGCATCCCTGCAGCCAGCACCACCACAGGTAATTCCCCAACAATCCGAAACAGATATCCTGTTGACACAGTTGGCAGATCGCCTGAGGCAGAACGCGCCGACACCGGTGCCACCTCAAAATCCCAATTCAGAGTTATTACGACTGTTGCAGCAACTAGCAGAAGGAGGAATGACAAGAGAAGCTATTATGCCGGTATCAATAGTAAGTTCGAAATTTTGTGACTGGGTATCCAGATATCCGATGCCAGACAAGCAAAAGGTCCCCTCCATTGTAGGCACTTATGACGGCACAAGGGATCCGGACGACCATATGGCCTTGTTTGAGCAGGCCATCATGACAGAAAAATGGGTAGACCCTGTAGCCTGTAAAATGTTTCCAGGAACATTGCAAGGGTTCGCCAGAGATTGGTTTGCTGGCCTTCCAGAAAGGGGCATTAGAGACTTTGCGGATCTAAAGGCAAAATTTGTCTACCAATTCTTTCAACAAAAGAAACAACGCAGGACACATCTGGAGGCCCACCTAATCCGGCAGAAGGAAGGGGAAGCTTTGCGAGACTTCATCCTGCGATACACACAGGAATGCCAGAAGATCCCAGGTTTGCCAGAAAGCCAACAAATTTCAGGTTTCACCTTTTCCCTATTGCCTGGTCAGTTGCAGGAAAAACTTGCAAAAAGGACTCCCGCTACCTTCAAGGAAGCGACAGACAGGGCCTATGACTTCTTAAGATCAAGGGAAACTGTCTCCTTGGCAAGGGGGGTGGCTGGAAAGAAAGACAAGCTTTGGAACGGGGGGTCAGCGTCAGGTAGACAGGACCAACAGAGGGAGGATAGGAGAAATGACAGACGGGATAACAGCGGCAACAGAAGGTTCAGCCCTTATGACAAAACTTCATCCGAGCCATTTCTCAACAAGACCCCGAAAGAGATCCTGCAGACAGAACGTGTAGGCTCTACCTTTAAACCTCCACCACAAATGGCACACAGGTCCGGTACAAAAAACATGAACAGGTACTGTGAATTTCACGAGGACCATGGACATGACACCAATGCCTGTCGGGAATTGAAAGGAGAGATAAGAAGGGCGCTGGACGAAGGGAAGTTAGAACATCTAGTGCCAGCCGCCAGAAAACAAACCAACAAGACCCCAACCCAGAAAACGTATGCCTGGCAAAAGAAGGGGGAGGATACTGAACGACCAGGACCGCCAGAAGGTCACATCTTCATGATTGAAGATTAGATATCATAAACTAAACCTAGCTCAAGGTCTGATAAACTTTTATTCCATATTTTCTTGTTTTGTCGAAATTTAATCTTTACTTCTGTCAAGGACATGGATACCATGCCTTATAATAAAACGTTTGGTCTGATATTATCCCAATTATGCACTGCATTATCTTTCTACTTTTTGAACATTGTTCAAACATCACAAGCATAAGGCCAAATAAGACACTCATGTCTAAGCCAAAACATGCAAACACGTCTTTTCATCTACTTGAGAAAAGATAAGCACTTCCCATAGGGAAGCGACATACCTCGCGAGTAATACAAATAAACGGTTAACCAAATAATATATCACTGATATAATACGCTTAAATAGCAAACAAATAATAAGATAAATATCCAACGGATAAACATTTATTATTAAGAAATCACTCATAGAGTCAAACAAAATATCCAAAACATAAAGCTTATAAAGCTGATATTCATAACAGAAAAGGAAAATGTTCAAACATATAAAAAAGAACACAAACTACACTGGTGGCATAGACACTGGTGGTGTAACAATAGCGAGAAGATCTTCAACAGAAATATTCAAGTCTTGGACAATGCGCTCCAGAATAGGAAAATTTTTCTTTTCAAACAAGGCATTAGCAGCTCGCATCTGACTTTCTACCGAAGGATCAAGAAAGGGTAGCACTGCATCACCAGCAACGGATCGCAACTTGGTCCCTACAATGTGTTTGCCAAATGCATGAGCAGCCCGATTAACTTCCAACATCAAATTCATCACATCAGGATGATCAAGTAATAGCTTGAACAACTGAGGAAACACAGCAAGAAGGTCTTTTCTACCCTGGACGGCCGCATCAAGTTGCTGGCTCTGAGACTCAACTGCCTGTCTCTCAACCTCTAAAGTCTTGGTCACTGTGGCCAAGTCCTTATCCTTTGCAGCCAGGATATATTCATACTCCTGCGTCTTCCTTACCAATCCATCCCTCTCTTTCTCTAAGTTGGACATCTTGGCAGAAAGATCACTAATCTCCTTGTCCCGGCTGGAAACAATCTCACGTTCGGCCTCAAGATCTTTCCTAACCACAGCCATACTTTCCACCTCTTTCTTCAGATCCGAATAATTAACTTTCAAATTTTCATGATCTTCACATATACGCTGCTTAGCAAGTATATGTCCCATAAAGCCATGAAAAAGGCTCATATCAGCATCATCCAACAATTCAGAAGTTCCTTGCAGCTTTGACTGCATAACAAGTTGAGGAGGGACAACATTGTCCATAAAATCCCTAACAGATCCAGCAGTTTGCCCATCGTCACCCACACAAAATGACCAGGCAGGCACAAAACGTTGACCAGATGGCGTGCCAACAAATGCAGCAGGCTGAACAGTATTGCCACCAGCAGGAAGAGCCATGATAGTAGATCCATGGGGCGCCATCTGAAGGCCCCCGTAACGCCTTACAAGATTTGTTCCAAGAGGTGGAGAAGCAGGGAACAACACTTTTTTCGATTTGGGTGTAGGAAGCTCATAATCCTCAACACTTATGGATGACCTCTTTCCTAACACAGATGGACCATCAACGCATGGCTCCTGACCATCGTCAGAACCAATATCCTCCAACTCAACTGCACAAAAGAAAGGCAAGTTAGTTACTCACACAGCGCAAAATAATCATAACTCATAAGTACCTTGTCTATGACGAGAAGAATCCTGCTCTTCAAGCATGTAATCATTGGGATCAAGATCATCACCTACACAAACAAAAAACATCAGTTATATATAGCTATTATTTAAATAGACCAAAAAAGGTTTGAAATAATACCAGCAGGGGATACTACGAGATCTCCATCCTCAGTACTCTCTGGAAGCGGAGGCCTAACCTCCAGGCCCTGCCCCTCTCTTCCTGTAGGAGGCACGCCAGGGACATCAACACCAGCTGCTTTGTACATCTGGCAAGCTACGTCAGGCAAATGATCCTCTACTTCACATGCTTCATTCCCCACTAAGAAATCTAGCAACCCCATAACTGCATGAAAGAAACGATATAAATGTCAATCAACTTCACGAAATAATAAAGACAAAAAAGGATTTTACAGAGACCCACGTTTCTTTGATGTCTTCGACACAATGACAGGAACCGTCTCCTCTTCCACATTCTTAATAATTCCAGTCATCACCAGCACCCCTTCGGGGCATATCCTATACCTCACAGACATACGGCGGAGGCGTGCATATGCCTCCGCCTTAGAAACGGAAAGGTGTGGGAGTTCATTTACTCCGTTGGGTATCTTAGATGACCAGCTAAAAAGGGCACTTGACCAAAGCTTAATAAACGATCTATCCACGAAGATAAAGTCAAACCGCCAGTTCTTAAGACTATCGGGAGGATTCTCAATCAGTTTCCACTCTTTGCTTCTCTCTCTCTGTTCTAGGCTAAACCAATCCCTAGATTTACACAGTTTATAAAAATGCCTAAACAGATCTACAGAACAAGCAATTTTCATACCCACCAACAACATCTCAAACATCATAACTTTAGCAGCACCTACAGGATGCATTTGGGCAAACCCAATTTTGTAGTGAGTTAGCACTTTCATATAAAAGGAGCTACATGGAAGTCTAAGGTTTGAATGGGTAAGAAGGTTAGTGTATAAAGTAATTTTTCCTGAAGGAGGGTCAGTGGCACGTTGGTCTGTGGTAGGCGCTACAGGATTGAAGGAACTAAGGCATGGAAACCTAGTTATTAAATCCGCTAACTTAACATCATCAATGCCACTACTGCATTTCCTAACCTCTTTCTCTTTTCGGGAAGCCATTTCAGCTTTTTATAGCAAACTGCTACAATTCAAATAAGATAAATATAAGACTCAGGTTGCGAGGATGGAAAAAACAAAATAACTTACCCGCAAAAACCGACGCTTCTGGTTGGAACTCACCTGAACAAAAAAAAGACATCCGTTACAAAAAAAAAAAAAAAAAAAAAAAAAAAAAAAAAAAAAAAAAAAGGCAAACAATTTTCGCCGGCACAAAGGGCCGGCTATATGCCGGCTGTCCGAAGCCTATTCGCCGGCACACAAGGGCCGGCTATATGCCGGCTGTCACAAGCCCAATTCGCCGGCACACAAGGGCCGGCTATATGCCGGCTGTCACAAGACGAAGTCGCCGGCACACAAGGGCCGGCTATATGCCGGCTGTCCGAAGCCAACTCGCCGGCACACAAGGGCCGGCTATATGCCGGCTGTCCGAAGCCAACTCGCCGGCACACAAGGGCCGGCTATATGCCGGCTGTCCGAAGTATAGTCGCCGGCACACAAGGGCCGGCTATATGCCGGCTGTCACAAGACGAAGTCGCCGGCACACAAGGGCCGGCTATATGCCGGCTGTCCGAAGCTAAGTCGCCGGCACAAAGGGCCGGCTATATGCCGGCTGCCGGCTAACTAAAAAAAAAAAAAAAAAAAAAAAAAAAAAAAAAGAGAGAAAACTTACCAAAAAGCAGAAGAGTTAGGCTTCAAAACCTAATTTTTAAAACCTAACTGGGGGGCATGATAGTGTTAGTAGGTGATGGCTTATATTTATAGCCTATCAATCCTAACATTTGGGTTAAGCCCACTAAAATGTGACAAAAAGGCTAGAACCGACACCAGAAGCCCGTGACCAGGAAAAATGGCCCGGCACCTGGCCCGTGTCCGGGAACCAGGCCGTGTCCCGGCCAAATGTCCGGGAGCCAAGCCGTGTCCCGGCAAAATGTCCGGGAGCCAAGCCGTGTCCCGGCAAAATATCCGGGAGCCAAGGCCATGTCCCGGCAAGTGTCCGGGAGCCAAGCTGTGTCCCGGCAAAGTGTCCGGGAGCCAAGCCATATCCCGGCAAAGTGTCCGGAGCCAAGCCGTATCCCGGCAAAGTGTCCGGAACCAAGCCGTATCCCGGCAAAGTGTCCGGAACCAAGCCCGTGTCCCGGCAAAGTGTCCGGAACCAAGCCCGTGTCCCGGCAAGTGTCCGGGAGACAAGCCCGTGTCCCGGCAAGTGTCCCGGGAACCAAGCCCGTGTCCCGGCAATATCCCGGGAGCCGAACCCGTGTCTCGGCAGGTGTCCGGGAGCCAAGCCCCGTATCCCGGTAGCGTCCCGGAACCAGGCCCCATGCCCCGGCAGTGTCCGGGAGCCAAGCCTCGTATCCCGGCTGTGTCCCGGCACTTAGCGTCCCTGTGTCGGGAGACCTTCCTACCAGTCAGACACTCAGGCCTAATCCTTGAGTGTAACCGTCAGAGCATTAATAAGGTCATATTAATGACATAGACGTTAATGGCCATTGGAATCCTATTGATGAGCCATAAATGGTCATCATTGCCATACGTTGTTAATACCTGGAAGTGTTGGGTATAAATACTTAACACTTCAGGTTTTGGAGACAACTTCATCATCTTCCTCACATACTCACTGACCGGAATACTTAACCATATTCCGTCAAGCCCTTCCGATCAATCTCTTGTCCACCTTAGACTCGCCAAGAGTCTGTTAGGTTTGCACTGCTTGAGCAGGAGGTCAAGAGAGTGATCAATCTAACACAAGTTACTGAGCCTGTCAATCCTTGCTCAAACAAAGTTAGAAAAATCAAAATTAAGATATCAATAGATATTGAGATACTATCATTTTATAATATATTTATTTGACTAATAAAATGATAATGGCACCATCACTTATATTTCTACCTATGTTGCAAAATGATGAAGTGGCCGAGCCACTAGTTAAACTTAAATAAACATTTAGATTACCGACATGACGAAAAACATTAAAACAAAACATTATTTTCATGGTTTTTCTTACAAGATACAGACAAAACAAGGCGAAAAACAATAATTTTTTTATAAGAAGTTTTACGAGGATGGGACTTTGGAATAAAAAGTAGAATCGTGATAATTCTTTCCAATATCGAAAGAACCCCGTGAGTTTGAGTAACTATGTAAAGTCTTGAATTAATCGTGATAAAATTAAGAAACGATTGAATTAATTAAGTTTCTAATATCACAGAACTAAACTAGGTTTGAACTCCCAAATAGCCGCGTCTAAAGGATAACCTAACTCGACATAAGGCTCCTTGGCGATGATCAATAGCCGCAAATAAGAAAAAATTACACCCCACTTTTGGATGTGATTTTATGTCTTTAATCAAACAAGTTGATGAACATGAATATGTTATATCATATACATAATACATATAAAAAGTTAAAAACTAGTGTGTGACATATAAAGAAAGTAAAGACCCCATTATAGAATATGAGGTAATAAGCAAAGGAATCTAATAATGAATCTTTTAAGCGCATTGAGGAAATAATAATGATGGTAAAGTGCAAAGCAAAATGAATCCAAGTTCCTTAATGGGGTGGTTTGGTGCACAATCTGTCTTTACTTGGTCTACATCATCCCATAAAGACAACTTTTTTTCTTCTTTTTTTCTTCACATTATTCCATTCTCTATTTTTCCAAAATAAATAATTACTAACTCTTGTACATAACGTTAAGTGATACAAATTGTTAACCTTTACTATAGGCTTTGTAACGGGATATTACGTGTCTGAAGTTGACTTGAGATAAATAAGATATCGAGTTTCAAAATAACATGATTGATGTTTGAAAATAATGAAAAATACCGGATCGACACTCTCCTAATTGATGCATCTTAACAATTTTTTTTAATTTTTGTTTAATGAACATAGTCATTAGCGATTAATGTTTTAGTTATAAACTAGTAGCGTATCTATGTTGCACGGACGGGATACTAAATAATGTAAGTGATTGACGTAGTAAATCTTGAGTTTTATTTTATTGGTTTTTAGATTTAGAAAATGAAAATGTAGTGGGTGGTTAGGTTTCTAATAATCCGTCGTTACATTTCTAAAATGTGACACTCAAAATTAAGATTTATCTTCTATCTAAAAAGTAGTTTCAATAAAGTGTATATTTTTTACTTTTGATAATAGCATTTTTATTATACATGCAAAATTTGTATTTCATTCACCCTCTTAATCTATGCATCCATTAATCACTCTATCATATAAGTTACATTTTGACTATTTCTTTATTATAAAAATTGTTACATTTTAAATTAAAGAGTAAAACATATTGCACATTTAAAAATATTAAGCATTATTAAGAACATTATTTACCACTTTCAATTGAATTTATTACTATTTTACAAAAAGAAAAAGAAAAAAATATAGATGATCAAAATTGAATGGATTACAATCCTTCATTTAAAGATCAATGGTTAATATTTCACCTCCTTAAAATTCAAACTTAAAATTAAAATAGGTTATATGTTTTATATAGTAGTATAGATTTGTTATATATATACTTATACACCATCACTATGACTATAATTCTTTGTCGTAACAAATCAATTTTACACACTACAAAACATAGATTTACTCAGGGGGCGGTTGGTTCAATAAGTAGTTAATGGGAAAAGGAATACTATGGAATGGAATGGGTGGTTAATGAATAACCCCGATTTGGAATATAATGGAGTATTACCTATTATTGTGCAATGATTAACTACAACACAACGAACCAACCTCCATCAATCATTATCATTACCCCCATTAACCCCAACCAAGCACCCCCTCAATGTGTTTTCAGGCAATCCCAAAGCCGAAAGTATGTTCCTCAATCCACACTACCTTGAGAAACATTTTTCATTATTTGTTTAAGGAAATTACGTTAAATGCATGTGCTGGCCACCCCGGTTTTCTGAAAATGAAATATATTTACGTTCATTGTATTAAGTTAATTTTTATGTTATCTTTTACTTTATAATCGAATTGATAAAAGGTAAAAGCTAAAGAAGAATGTACACTTAAATTTGTAGCAATATAATTAAAAGACACCAAAGAATACTAGTGTGATATATGTGTCTCGGCTTTTTGTTCCAAAGTGATAAACAAATTCATAATCTTTACCCGCTACTCGTTAAAAAGGTCATTTTTTTTAACATATGCCGGAAATATTAAAAACTTTAGCAGATATTCGATTAAACACTGCATAAAACTACGACATGTGGTTAGGCTGTTTTTCACATATCGTCCTTTTGAAGAAAAGTTAGCACATATCATCCTTTTGTTTTTTAAAATTATCGTCTGTGATCCTTCCGTCAAAATCCTGTTAATTTAATCCGTTAAGTGGCCTCCACATGAGGGTAAATATGTCTTTTTAGGTGTTATCTCCCCCACCTGACCAGTTTCAATTAAATTCAAAAAACCCCTCTTTTCTACCACCATGATCTCCACCAATAAACCACCACCAACAAACCCTAACCCTAATCCAGTTCCAGATTACTTAATCCGACAGCTACAGACAATACGCGCCACCATAAACCACCTCACGCGCCTCCAACCCAATAACCCATCTCCCACTACCGCCGCCGTTGCTCCCTCGGACTTACTCCTCTACACGCAAATGTCCCCGATTGCCTCAGCATGTCGTCATCATCCCGATTTGTTACATCAGTATATGAATTACACTCCGTTTGCCACGTGTCCGGCAGCTTCGAATGCTGCCGGAGAACCGTTGATTCTCCGTGGGTGTCACCCGCTTCCTCGCCGGAGATGCTTTGTTTCTACTCCGGTGAAGCTGCCGGCGACACTTCCAGCGAACCCTTTTTCTCCGGTGCCTGAAAATGCTATTTTGTGGGGTAATTATAAATGTAAAAGCTTTAATTGTTTAAACCCAGATCTGGGGTTTGATTTAAAGAAAGAAAAATCAAATTTTTTAAACTATAAAACTGATCTTGATCTCCCCATTTCGCAATTACTCGACATTGCGAGAAAGGCGAAAACTGTTATTCGGTTAGCGTTAGATATAGGTGGTGGTACTGGTACTTTTGCTGCTCAAATGAAACAACATAATGTAACTGTAGTAACTACCACAATGAGCTTAGGTGCACCTTATAATGAAGTAGCTGCCCTTAGAGGATTAGTACCCTTACACGTTCCGTTACAGCAACGGTTGCCGGTTTTCGATGGGGTTTTGGATCTTGTGAGATGTGTAAATCGTCGATTGAAAAATTAGGGTTAGAAAAAGAGGGGTTTTTTGAATTTAATTGAAACTGGTCAGGTGGGGGAGATAACACCTAAAAAGACATATTTACCCTCATGTGGGGGCCACTTAACGGATTAAATTAACAGGATTTTGACGGAAGGATCACAGACGATAATTTAAAAAAACAAAAGGATGATCTGTGCTAACTTTTCTTCAAAAGGACGATATGTGAAAAACAGCCTAACCACAAGGACGAATTGTGACATTCTCTCTAATTAAAAGACACCAAAGAATACTAGTGTGATATATGTGTCTCGGCTTTTTGTTCCAAAGTGATAAACAAATTCATAATCTTTACCCGCTACTCGTTAAAAAGGTCATTTTTTTAACATATGCCGGAAATATTAAAAACTTTAGCAGATATTCGATTAAACACTGCATAAAACTACGACATGTTTTTAGTAGTTTATTAGTAGTATAACTTCAGCAAATATTAATAATCATATATTGGGTTTGAGTAATTTTTAATTTTGTTAAGCTGTGTGTGTTATGTTGATGGATGTAGAAGAAGAAGAAGAATTAGAAAAAAAAATCGTTTTTTAATCTAAAGAAAAGAAAAAAACTCGATCGAAAAATAGTAATTACCGAAAATTAGTGGACGGAAAACTAGTCATTGGAAAAGTATACCGAGAAAGATGACTTATAGGTAACAAGTTACTGATTTATCTCTTTGACAAATTAAAATGATATATATAAATTACATTGATATTTTTCAATATCCGTTTATTAGAGTGTTACAAATTTAAAAATATGTTTGGCTTTTCTTTTAACATTTACCCAATTAATAATTATATTCAATGTTGTATTATACTATATTCCAAGATATAGTACTTGTGGAACTTAGATTCATATGTTGCCATTGACATTATGATTACCGGCAATCACCAAGTATGATTAGTCAAGTGCTATGAAAAAGTATATTGTAACATTAACTTGTCTTTTCTAAAATACCAAATAAAATATTTATTGTTAAAATTAAAAAGACCCAACTTTACAACTTAAAAAATATCTATGCCACTAAAACAAAATAACATGAATTATTAATTTGGTTATGTGTCAAATGTTTGGTAAGATTCCCTCCATTGAATTATTAAGCTAAAAAACAAAAAGACATCAATAAGATAACCAAAATTACATAACACCCCAAGAAACCTATGATCATACATGACTTCGCTTCCACACTAACAAGTTCGAAAACACTAAAAATACCATGTTTTTAAATGCATAGAAAAAAAAAGTTAATTGATTATTTCTATTTAGGAAAAGCAATTTAATATGCTGATGTGTAAAATCTATTTTAAATTTAAAACTTGAAATAAGCTAATACTCAACTACACTTAGACAGTTGACTTAATCGCGTATAATATAGTTTAAATAAGTCGGATTCGTTTGGAGGGACTTAGTTTAGTTTAAATTAAGAATTAATACGACTAATTATTTTGGGTGTATCAACGGTAGAAGAAGTATCAACTTGTTCAAAAGAGATCTCAGTTGAAGGGGAAGTTTTAAAGTTCTCAGTTTAGTGTTTGTTTTGTCATCATCAAATAGGGGAAGATTGTTGGGATAATATTTTGATTTGATGAGACAAAATATAAACTGAGTATATACATCAAGGAAACATGGAGAAGACAAAGTTGAAATAGCAGTTGTGATAACATTCTCATCAACAATTTACATTGAAGAAACTTATTGCTTTGCATGTAGAAAGCATAAGTTTAGGGGAAGATTGTTAGGATTAAATTGTCGAGATTGTTATTCTAGAGTTGCGTTACATACAACAGTTAGTATTGCGCAGTTCAAAAGAACTCAGTTACTACTGCTCAGTTAATACTGCTAAGTTAATACTGCTCAGTTACTACTGCTCAGTTACTACTGCTCCGTTACTACTGCTCAGTTACTACTGCTCCACATCAGTTACTACTCCTGCAAATTACTACTCCTGCAAGTTACTACTCCTGCAACTCAGTTATGGAAGACTTGAATTTCAAGATAAAGATCTAAAAAGATTTAGTCTCCTAATATAACTAGGTTTCCTTATGTAACTAGTTTCCTTATGTAAGTCATATGAGACTCTATATATAAAGAGATCTCTAGACATTGTAAAGGTGTGGTTTTTCATCATGTTTATTCTTTAGGAAAACACCAAACGATCTCACCACTTGAGATCGTTCCCCTTTGTTCAGCCTCAAGGTCAAATTGATCCTTGTAAGATAGAAGAAACACGTCTATTCTGATCAAATAGATTGAGGCTGTGTTAGATGTTTCCTAGAAAAGCTAGGTTTAGCCTCAAGGTCTTTTATAGATCCTTGTATGTAAAGAAACACGTCTGTTAATTTATTAATAGATTGAGGCTTGATGGTAATCGTTATTGTGTTATTGTTCTTATTGTTTTTATATATACAATATTCGATTATCATAAACTTGTGAATATCAAAGTGTTGATCCATTCCTTCCCTAGAGCGCGGATGAACTTTCTGTTGAGATCATCTTTATCATACCTGATTCCTGCACTAATCATCTCTCCAGTGAGCTTTTTGTAACGATCGAAAGTCTGAGTCATGCGTTCGCCAGGCAGTGAGTTGAAGTTTTCATACTCCTGTTTGAGAAGAGCTTTCTTGTTCTTTTTGGTATTCTTCGTTCCGCTGAACCTCTTTTCCAAAGCTTCCCAAAGCGATTTGGCATCCTCATATTCCTCAAATTGCGATTGATATTCGTTGGGGATTGCAATTAACAGAATACTGAGGGCCTTGATCTCAGTTTGTTTTTCCCGTCTTTCAAGATCAGTTACCAGTGCGCGAGCAGCCATTCCTGGTTCTCCATCAGCTCCATTGGCGGTAACACGTTTGTTACCATTGATGATAACATCCCATACTGTATAATCAGACAGTAGGATGTGTTGCTTGATTCGTAGCTTCCATAAGTCGAATTCGTTGCTATTGAGAATGGGAACTTTGCCAATTGCAACTTCCGTCATGATGGTTGTTTTGATTCTTGATTATGAGGATTAAGAACTCGTTGATCGATGGATCTAAAGCACCTCCTGTGCTCTGATACCACTTGTCAGGATCGTATTAGCTTGGATAAACTAATATGTTTGCCTTCGTTAAGATCGAGATCTATTGAAGAAGTTCAGCAGCGGATGAACACTTCAATATTACGAGTTTATCGAACAACTAAGAATGAATAAGAAATAAACAAAGTTATTGTCGAATTATATGCCTCAATTGCATTAATCAAATAATATCAATACAACGTAGCAGCAGCATCAATATAAGCCCAATACTAGCTAAAAACTTGCAGCATATTAACAATGAAGTAACTTTTCATTGACCACTCCGATCATGCTCAAATTTTAGAAAAAAGTAGATCTGTGTATCTCGAACCACATATCAAAAAATCAGAACAATCCAACGGTTAACGAATACACAATAATCTTTTTACCACAGCTGCGCTCAGCAAACAATAAACATTCAACATCCGATTTTGAGATTGTATATCTCCTTATCTAAACATACAATAACGTTCAAATTTTAACACAAAGTAGATCCGTATTCCTTTAAGAACATATCCAAAATTCGCCAAGATCCAATGTGTAACGAATAAGCAACGATCGTTTCAGTATACATAAACACAATAATTTTAACCTTTCAGCAGCAGATTTCGAAACTTCATATCTCACTGATAAAAGCTCAGATCGAGAATCCCTTCAGTTAGATTGTGCGTTTATATCTGAAGAATCTACAGTCAAAATTTCGTCCAAATCCGACGGTTAACGAATGAGTTATGCCCTTTTTACTACGGCTGCCCAGATTTTGACGAACATAAACCCTAGTTTCCAAACTTGTAGATCTCCTTCTATCTTCTTCATCTTCTTCTTCTTGTAAACTTGTGAATCTTTGATCTAGAGCACCTCATGTGCTCTGATACCACTTCTAGGATCGATATGATTACTTAGATCAAGATTTATCAAAGAAGTTGCAGCGGATCAACACTTTGATATTCACAAGTTTATGATAATCGAATATTGTATATATAAAAACAATAAGAACAATAACACAATAACGATTACCATCAAGCCTCAATCTATTAATAAATTAACAGACGTGTTTCTTTACATACAAGGATCTATAAAAGACCTTGAGGCTAAACCTAGCTTTTCTAGGAAACATCTAACACAGCCTCAATCTATTTGATCAGAATAGACGTGTTTCTTCTATCTTACAAGGATCAATTTGACCTTGAGGCTGAACAAAGGGGAACGATCTCAAGTGGTGAGATCGTTTGGTGTTTTCCTAAAGAATAAACATGATGAAAAACCACACCTTTACAATGTCTAGAGATCTCTTTATATATAGAGTCTCATATGACTTACATAAGGAAACTAGTTACATAAGGAAACCTAGTTATATTAGGAGACTAAATCTTTTTAGATCTTTATCTTGAAATTCAAGTCTTCCATAACTGAGTTGCAGGAGTAGTAACTTGCAGGAGTAGTAATTTGCAGGAGTAGTAACTGATGTGGAGCAGTAGTAACTGAGCAGTAGTAACGGAGCAGTAGTAACTGAGCAGTAGTAACTGAGCAGTAGTAACTGAGCAGTAGTAACTGAGCAGTATTAACTGAGCAGTAGTATCTGAGTTCTTTTGAACTGCGCAATACTAACTGTTGTATGTAACGCAACTCTAGAATAACAATCTCGACAATTTAATCCTAACAATCTTCCCCTAAACTTATGCTTTCTACATGCAAAGCAATAAGTTTCTTCAATGTAAATTGTTGATGAGAATGTTATCACAACTGCTATTTCAACTTTGTCTTCTCCATGTTTCCTTGATGTATATACTCAGTTTATATTTTGTCTCATCAAATCAAAATATTATCCCAACAGTTTGTTACCAAGTTGTCACGTTGCTTAACTAATTTTGGAGTAATTATCATGTGTAAACGTTGTTTGAAAAGATTGAATGTTTCGAAACTCAATTAAGGTAAAAGACACTCGTTTAAGTAGTTCACTAATAGTTTGACTTCACTTAAGCAGGTGAATGTTAGGTTTATAATTAAGTTTCTCTCGAATACCTAATTAACTTTAATTATATTCAGCTCTACCGTTCCTCTCGAATACAATAAAAGTCCTAAATAACTAAGCTTTATGAACCAAGTCGATTTTTATCATTCAATCTTATAAAACTTCATCTCGAATAGCTTAACTAGTTTTCTAATCCAATCTCTTGTAATTATTAACTAGTGTTCTCCTTTTAACCTAATTATTTAAGTTTCTATTACTAATTTCTCTCAAATATTGGTTATTTTAAATCAATTAAAGACCGATTGATTATTTCACTCAATGTTTTAACCTAATTCTAGATTCCTCTCAAATACCTAGAATTTAAATCAATCAAAGAGTATATGTAACTTTGAAAATATTTAAGATGAAAACAAAAACGAATCTTCGATTAAACATGCTATCTAATTAACATTCACCGACAAAAGATAAATCATCCTAAAAGATCCCTAATCCAAACAAGTGTTTAAGGTATTTAGATACTCATAGTTATTAAGCAAAAACGCAATAAAAATACGAACAAAAATAGTGTTAATTCGAAAATAGAAAAGAAAAGAGTTTGGAAATCAATGTTGTTGAAGATCTCTCTTCAAAATTATGTTCCTTACTCTTCTTGCAACTCCAAATTCGATTTCTTAACCCCAAGATCGACATGCGAAAACTGTTAATAAATGTGATGTTTTACGTTTTTATTTATAGGCCAAAATCTAAAATCCCAAATTTCGACCACTGCGCTGCATTCAAAGGTCACTGCGCCGTATTGCGTGACATCCCGTATTTTTGAGGTACTAATCGTTTCCGTTTATCTTTATTTATATTCGCTTTGGTTTTCTTTGATTTTACTTGTGATTATTCACGTTTATTGCGATTTGTCGGGTTTTATGTTACTGTTCCTTCGTCTTTCGTGACAAAAGCGTTTTAGTTTACCTAAGGGCCTGTTTGCGATCACCACAGACCACGGACCCGGACCCGGACTCAGACCACAGACTCGGTCCGTGGTCTGCGCGTTTGATAATTCATGAATAGCTCGGACTCGGTCCATACATCGGACCCAAATCTCACACTGAGTCCAAAGTGAATATATGCAGACTGAATATTTTCCATCATCATACCCCTCTCTTTGCTCCATCTCCTCCACAGTAACGACTCCGCCTAGCCACCACCGCCTCCTCCAGCTACCGCCACATCCTCCTCCTCCAGCGTAGGTAAACTGAAGATAATAAAAGAAGAATGTGGCTTACCCGATATGAAGATGGCGAGCTTCTGACAGGACCCATAGGAGAATTTGGCGTAGACTCTTTTGGTGAAGCATATAATGTTGGTTTTGTGAAAGGTTACTAAATAAATAAGGAAATTGGTGAACTTAGTACAGAAATCGGATGGCGTGACGAGATTGGAGTATTTGAAGGTGATGAATGAATTGGAGATGAAACCAAGATTTTCCAGTCCAAATGTGATGCTGATGCTGCCCTAGATCTTAATGAAGATGGAAGTATGTTGATTTTCATTCTGAAAACAGGACGTATAATAGCAAACAAAAAATATTAGTATTAAGCAGTCTCCGTTAACATTGTATGTTTAATTTGGATTTTGTAAGACATTTGGATTTGTTTAATTTGGATTTTTTTTTAAGACATTTGGATTTATGTTTAATTTGGATTTATGGTTAATTTGGATTTTGTACGACATTCAGTATAAAAATAAACAGAAGGGTAAATTAGTCATTTTTCCCAGTCAGCATAGCCAGTCCGAGGCATAATCAAACACAACAAACTCAGTCAGAACCTAACTCAGTCTGAGCTCCAACTCAGTCTGCAACTATCAAACAGCCCCTAAGTGCAGCGTGGCGTTCGAGTCAAAAAGTTAAAAAAACGTCTTTTTCTTACACTTTGAGATCCACAATGCCATTTTCACGTGAAATTGGTCTGGAATCTCCCCAAAATGAGGTGTTTGACCATAAGACTAGATCTCAATCCAATTTTCAACCTTTTCTCTTTCCATTTTTAATTTTTACATCTATTTTTCTTTTCATTTCATCTCTTTCTCATCTCATTTCTCTCATTCTCTCTCAAAGTTTCCAGAAAATGAGAGAACAAAACTGTTTCCAATGAGTTTGAAGAGAGAATAAAGTTCTTCATCAACACCTTTGATTCTTCTCTTTTTGGTAAGTTCTAACACATAAATTTCAACATCAAATTCCTTCTTTTTCTAAGTTTATGTTAGATATTTCTAACATATGTTCTTTTTGGTGGTTTACAAGGGTTTGTCTCTCTACCTCCATCTCTTCATTTTCGGATTTCTCGTTTACTACCTTAGAGGTTTACATCTTGGGTTTTGGAAAGTGAAATCCTTTCACCATTTTACATTCTTACTCTATCTTCCTTCTTTTCTACAAAACCTCTTACTATTGGTGTCTTATTTTGTTTTGGAGTTGGATTTTCTCATCACCACCACCACCACTGGAGTTTACCTTTCAAGCTTGTTCCCATGACCATTTTCCGATAAGTTGTTGAGTTTTGCGGAGGTCTTCGGTACTTCCTCAGCTTCCCTTCTTATCTCTTACGTTTCTTAACTTTCGGTAAATTATTTAAGTAACCTATAAAATAGTTAAAAATGGAAGAAAACATATATGTTTGACTAAAATTACTTAATTGCTTCATATTATTAGTTACTGAAAATTTATAACATAAAAATGTATGAAAATATATTTTGAATTTTATAATATATTATGACTAATTAATATGTAAAAATTACATAATTGGTTTATATAAGACCTTATAAACATGTATAATACATAGTATACCATTTTGGACAAAATACTATTATTATGAAAACTTATCATAAAACATAAATTACGTAAAACGTTTAAATTAAGAAACCGTTTTTGGCTCCAATGCGCCACAGTAAACGTTTATTGCGCCGCAGTGGGTGTGGAACGAGCTTTGTGCGCCTCAGTGGTGATTCACTGCGCCGCATCTATGACTTCAGTACGTTTTTCAGCTGTTGGCAATACTTGGACTGCGTCGCAGTAAGGTATTGGTGCGTCGCATTGAGCTTCAGAACAAAACACTTTATATTTTGGATACCTAAAAACATGTCTAAGTATCTACTATACGTAAAAATAGTAACTATTAACAAATAGATGTCTTTGGACTCAAAAGACGTAATCGCAATCATAAACATAATTATTATTATTATGATATTCACTAAACGTATATATTTTTGATAAATATATTTTTCTCAAAAATGCGATCATAATCTTAAATGATAATAAATACTGTATTTTCAATATACTCTTTTAAAATCTTTTTCAAACTATTTTTCACTCAAAATACTTAAACTTTTCAATGTCGAATGTTGACTTTGACTTCATTTTCGTAATCGTTGACTTTGACCAAGTCAACTATCTTTTAAAGTTGACCTTGGTTGACTTCGACTAAAATTTGGCACCGGTATTCAATCTTCAATCGATATTTATGTTAGTCATTTTCGGCTCGAAATATGATTCCATTTCGATAGTCATTATTGACTCCAAATTATCGATATTTTCCTAGTAGTCATTATTGACTCGAGATGTCATTATCTTTTACTCGTCATTTTTGATTCGAAATATTATACTTTTGAAACACTTTTAATATACTATATAATATAACGTTAATTAATAAGGCTAAACCGTACTAGACTTATAGAGATATTTAGACTTTTGTTATCTCGTGTTTCTAGGGCACTTAGGCGTTGGAACGATCTCTCCGTTTTTTCGTCCCGACATTGCTTTTGCTTGACGTGTGAGTTATTCGAGCCCCTTTTTACTACTTATCTTTGGGCTGGAAAGCGTTATTTGAAACTTGTTATTACTTAAATCTTGTTTTACCTAGTGGATCAGAGTTGCCTTAGATTGTATGATCATTAGGCCCTGTTAGGCCCCCCCTGTTTATACTTGTTAACTCTTTGAGCCACGGTTTGCATATATATAGATCTATATGGGTTTTACCGAACCCTCATAACTTGATAGGATGTCCCTATGAGTGGATGTTATTGTCGTTTGTGATTATTTGTTTCCTTTGGTTGATCGCCTTAGGATTGGGGTTACTTATTTTGGTTAGGATGAGGTTTATGTTTATCTAGGCAGTATACGTCGCATTAGTGTTGTAAAACATTATACTTTGGAACTTATTATTATTATTGTCATACTTATTTAAACCAGGTCAAACCTCACTTTCGAACTTAAATGCGAATAATTCACCAGCATGTTGTTGATGTCGTTTTTAACGCTTTCTCGGGAGTTTGAGGATTAGCTTTTGTGATCATGCCATGCTTGTAAGCGGATCGTTTATTTTTGTTTTATGGAACTTGCTTGCTTTTGATGTAGTTCCTTTATGATCCGTGTATTTTGGATTTGTTATGTTATGAGACATTTGGATTGTATTTGTAAACTTTTGGCGTGATCCAATATATTTGATGTATTTTGTTATGGTTGTTTGTTGTAACCTTGAGTCCTGATGCCATTAAACTGTACACCTCATGTTTCCACTTTGAGCAGGGTGTGACACATTGCCAATATTTCCAAGTTGTAAACAAACTCAAATTCTCGTTGTGTCGCATTCATTTATCATTGTGTCGTAGTGACTTGTTTCTCGAATATTCTTGCCCATTGATTGTTTTGACTGCGTCGCATCTCCCACTATTGTGCCGCATTGCCTGACCAGATCACAAATTCTCGTACTTTTGACCATTTTACGTTTCTTTGGCCAAATTTCCATTTCCCGATCATATTTAGAATTGTCACTTGAATAAACACTTTCACACGATTAAATATAAAAACTTATAATATCCATCATGATTTTAATACAAAAATGATCGAATATTACATATAAACATAGATGTAAATATGCGTCACAAATATTTATATTTGTCTTCAACCTTCAACTCGAAAAGAGAGAGATACACCCTAATCATAGCTCGATAGTCGATACAGTCATGCCAAAAACTATATGGAACTTAATTAACTAATGAACGGACTAGTGATGATTGTTTTATAAAAGAGTATAAATACTTCGGAAAGGTAATATTCCAAAGTAATAGAAAAAGAGTTAGAAAAACTCCATTAAATATATGCTATGAAACCCTTCTTTTTCTTTTTTACTTATAATCATGTTACACATGATTAAAATAATTGTTGAGAAAAGTATACAATGATTCATTGATTTGCTTTGATTACACAATCTTTTAAAATTCTAAAGAACAATAAAAAGTATAATACGAAATGATTTTGTCACTAAACAAACATATTAAAATAAAAGATTACTTTAGAAAAATCAACATGATGTGACCACAATAATAAAAAGAATATATATTTTCATTCTCATATATTACTACTAGATTAATGTCCCGCGATAGCGCGGAAAAAAATAAAAATTGAATCGATTTTAAGTTATTATGAAAATACAGTGTTATACTTATAATAACATATATACCTTTACGTTTATACACATGTTGTTTATAGTTATAATAACATAAAATTTTTTACGTTTATACACATGTTTTAATATTTTTTATTAGAAGATTTTAAAATAACAATAAGGTAAATCATAATTTAAATTTAGTGATTTTTTTAAGTAAATTGGAATGTTGTTTTTATTTTAGTAGAGATGGGAATTAAAGAGAGAGAATGTAATTATTTACTTTAAAAGAGTGTAAAATGAAAATATTGTTTGATGACATCATCGATTTGATCTAATGGTTGAAATCAAAAAAGTTAACCCATCTAAGGGTCATTACTTCGCCATGTGACATTTAAGGTTCATCTTTTATTATATATTAAAGATTAAAGATATTAAAGATAACATATACACCTTTACGTTTATACACATGTTTTGATATTTTTTATTAGGAGATTTTAAAATAAGAATAAGGTAAATCATAGTCCAAATTAGAATTTTGTTTTTATTTTAGTTGAGATAGGTATTAAAGAGAGAATGTTATTATGTATTGTAAGAGGGTGTAAAATGAAAGTAGTATTTGATGACATCATCAAATTTGATCTAACGGTTGAATTAAAAAAGGTTAACCCATCCAATGGCCCTTACTTCGCCATGTGACATTTAAGGCCTCTCTTTTATATTATATTAAAGATTACTGTTTTTAGGAGTGTCAATTTAGGTAGGTCCAGATTGACGAGTTCGGATTAATAGGTTGACGGGTTGAAATTACTCAATTTGAACCTAATCTATTAACATAAACAGGTTATCGGGTTCGGGTTAGCAGGTTATCAGGCTCAACCCGAACCTAACCTGTTTAATCCGTTTATTATACATGTTAGTAGGTTAACGAGTTTGGTTCAAACCATACTGATAGGTTTCAGGTCAATCGTGTCAAAATAGGTTTCATCTATGAACAAATTAAACTATTTATATTCTATTTTTGCAACTACTAACGTTGAAAAAAATAATATATATGTTTTAAAAAAAAACAAAAAAGATAAATTACTATCATTAAGATTAAAATAAGGAGTTATTTTAGTTTAAACTGCTTTAAAATATATTAAATATTATATAACATTTTTTATAAAAGTTTTCGGGTTGTCAGGTCGACCCATTTAACTATATGATCAACCCGAACCTGATCAGAAAATAATTCAGGTTAGCAGGTTGACGAGTCAGCGGGTTGGAGGGTCGAGATTAAAGAACCTAACCCGTTATTTTTCGTGTCGGTTTCAGACCGAGTTTCGTCGTATCGAATATTGCCACCCGAGTATTACTATTTAAAGAGTATATTACATATGTTGTCCCTAGAGTTTACCATAAATTACGATTATTGTCTTTAAATTTAAAAAATTACTTAATCGTCCACTTGAAAGAATAATTATATTTTCCGACTCTAAATTGGAAGTCCGTTATAAGATTCTGTTAGATATTCTAAAAATTCTAACAAAATTTTGTAAGAGACATCCATTTTCAATGAAAAGCATAATTACTTTTACTAAATGGACAAGGTGTAGTTTTTAAACTGAACGATGAAATCCGTAATCTTTAATAAACCATAGGGATGATTAAGGTTATTTACTCATGTTTAAATCGGGGAAATGATTCGTGCTTTTATGAATGCACATAAGATTGCGTGCAACAAGGTGTAAACTAGAGTAATTTTGTGTACGAAAAAAGTTAAAAAGTCCGAAAAAAATTTATTACTTTACTTTGCACTGGTGTTTTTAATACTACAGTTTTGGTAAAATGTCTATCAACTCAGTTTATTTTAACTGTTCCAGAAAAGTACTCGAAGAACCACATTTAGAGAAAGAAAAAAAAGAACACCAAGTTTAAAGGTAAGTTTGATGATCATCATATAGATTATTGTACTATTTTCCGAATTCACAAACCAATAAAAATTTCAAAACAGACACAAACTTGTCGATCTTCGACATCTTTCGGCTCTCCCAATCTATGTTTATTCGTTAGCAAAATCTCATTCTTGTTTCCGCATATTAAAAATACGTCATCAAACTGTATCGTTTCACCTACCTCGCATTTGTATTCATTCGTTAATGTAATCCTACCCTAATCTGTCCTACAAACTTATTAGCTCGTTATGAACATACCAGTAAACATCAGGGTTGTAATGTTCCACTCCAGTCCATAAACTTCTTTACTTCATCATACATAACCAATATCGCGGCAGCCCCTGTACTTCTAAACATGTTTGAAAGAGCCCCTCGATAAAACGACCCAAACCCTTCTGTTTTATAAATCATTTTCCAGCAATCCAAAGTGTTTCTGTACATTGGTTTTTCTATTCCCGATTGCATCATCATTCGTCTCCTGACAGTATCCATCGGGTATGATAAAAGCCCCGCGGATGATGTTACGGCTTGTGCTACAATCCATCTTTTCCATAACACGACCTCTGATGTGGCGTTTTTCGCCATTTTTTCCTTTATTGTATCAAATCCGCCGAAATAGAGACCTCGGTGAACCACCATTCCTTGAAGGGAAGCTGGGAGGCCTTTGTAGATTCCTCGGATTCCGTTTTTGGCTTTGACTGTTGTGAGGAAGTGACGGATTCCTTTAAATTGACGGGAATCGTTTCTTCCAAGATCGGCTGCTAGCCGAGTGTGTGCAATATCTAGGGGGTAGATTATGACTAATGTGGTGCATCCGGCTGCGGCCCCTGCTATGAAGTTGGCGGGGGGACCGGATAAGAAAGTAGATTGTTGAGAATTTCTGCGTAAGATGCTTTTATAAAGATCCTGTGGAATGGAAAATTTTGTTCATTAATACAAAGTTACAAGCTAAAACAAAACCATGCATAGAAGGTTGCAATATAGACGGGTCGGGTCAGATTAGCTTACTATCCAAATTTTCTTATAAATAAGTAATGTATCAAATAAGATGACAGTAATATGCTAATTTGAAGATAATTTTAATTTATGAATAAAAATATCAAGTAAAATGTAGAACACATTAAAATTTCCCTTTTTGGTGACTTTCTACTAGTTTTCTATATATATATATATATATATATATATATATATATATATATATATATATATATATGTTTTTTATATTACACTTTGACCCGTTAAAGATTAGGCACAACTGAAGCAACAAATTCGTACGTAAATGGGTCAAAATGACAACATCTAACCTAATAAGTAATAATACACAAAGTTGCTCTTAAGAACACAAACACAGAGTTACGTAATAACACTCATTTCCCCGAAAAACATTATCAATACTTTTCTCATTTTCATGACAGTCAAACAATAATCAATTTACTTCAAATGGAACCAAAAATGCACAAATAAGTAAATAAATCCCTTGCAGTAAATACCGATAATAGGAGGCACACAAGTGCTCAAATAAGTAGATAAAATCAACAACTACGCACAATTGCACAAGAACTGCCTCTAGAACTCTCCGAATTTTGAAAACGTTTCTGTTAATCAACCTACAGAAAAAAATTAACAAGTAAATGGGTCCAAATTGCTACCTCCAAATGTCATCTCTTCATCGTCTAGCTCTTATGACCACTTTGTGTTTCGTCTCTGGGCACTATCGTAAAAAAGTGGGATTATTTTGTTTCTACTTACGGTTTTGTGCATGATAATTCTACTGTGATAATTATGAATGATATGTAGCATACGGGAAGTTATTGATGATAGTCTTATCTGATATGTTATCTGCATGTACATTTATTACATATGTGCTTGTGCTTAAAAGAAAATAATATGTGTCTTTTAAATATTACGAAACTGTTAGGGTATCTATTTATGTTAGTAGTCTTTTACAGTTTATTACTAAAAGCGATGTGTAAGGTTATCTGCATGTACATCAATTATCTGTAGCATACGGGAAGCTATTGATGATAGTCTCATCTGGTATGTTATCTGCATGTACATTAATTACATACAGTTTAAAATCCGATTAATATACATAATAACCAATATAGTAGAATCTATGACGCCAGCATGAGGAGAATACATTATCAGATGCTTAATCATAGTTTTCATTTAAATACTCATTTCACAAGTATCAGAAAAAGCGAAGTTATTTAACGTTACTTGAAAGGGATATGTAAGGTCCCTTTATCAGATTCCGGTCAAAACAATATAGTATCAAAATCTTTAAGTATCATATCTTAACATAATCTACAGTTAACCACACTCTAGATACTTATATCAACAGTTTATGCTTCTACTAACGCCTTTTTGAACACTATTCTCACATAGACTAGTCAAGTTATTCCGCCACTACCAAAATTCCACTTGAAGGTTATACTAAGAAAATAATCTTCAAAGTTCCAATAATCAGTTCTCTCCTAATTGATATTTATCTTGGTTGCATATTATCAAACTAGTGGTTGTTGCCAATTAATAATGATCAATAGAAGTAAGTCCAAGAAGATTCATAAAACAAACCGTGTTCATCAATGTAGCACAACAAGTTAATAAATAACGTGAAAAACTCATATCACGACAAAAACAACTACGACATGTGTGCTTCAATCAACAGCTAAATCTCTTGAAAATCTTCACGACACACACTTAAACGCTTAATAAACGAATATGTGCAAACTAGAATCCCCATACAAGGAAACTACACTTATTAGTTTCTTACATTTTCCAAACCTCAACTAAAATCTTATAAAGCTTTATAACCGCAAATTTTCCCCTAGTTTTCATCTTAGAAACATCAGTAGCTCGTCCTAATACGCGTAATTTGACTAATTTTTCACATATCAAACACAACTCCTACATTCTACATAGCACAACAACTCTTTGTAAAAACGCAAGCTAACCTTCTTGAACTACTACTTATGATAATCAATACCCGTTATCAAGAATCGATTTTTTATCATAAACCCATATGCAAGAAACTAATCTAAACACAAAAGCCCAAAAAAAACCCTCAAGTAAAATGTTAACTACACTCACTTAAACGCTTAATACATGTAAATGCAAACTAGGATCCCCAAGCAAGGCAACTACATGTTGTATCTTAAATTTTCCATGCCTCAACTAAAATCTTATAACCAAACACCATAGCTCGTCCTAAAACGTATCATTCTATTACTTAACATTATCAAAACCAATTACCAAGATTCAAACTTTATCACAAACCCATATGCAAGAAACTAATCTAAACACAAAAAACCGAAAAAACCACCAAAAAGGGCAAATTACCTTTAACGAAAAATTAAGCGCAACAGACGGATAATAACGAAGAACACTACTCCCATTACCTCTCCAAAGAGACAAAAAGCCTTCATTTCTAACAGTCTGAAGAATACAATCAATCATACCATTAAACCTCCTATGTTTCCCACCAACAATTGCAATATTACTTTCTTGAGTTTGCAACAATAATTTCGTTCTTTCGATTGGGGCAACAACTGTATGCACCATTCCACCCATCATTGCTCCCGCCATTAGATCTCGAGAAAAATTCGTTACCCAGTAAGAAGAATACATCATCTTTTTTTTAGGGTTTGTTCCTCCGTCGTCACCGCCGCCTTCCTCCGCCACCATAGTCGCCGGAGAGTTTTGGAATTGATGGAAAATGGAGGATTTGGAATAATTCCTTTCTGGGTTTGATTTGAAATGAAGAATTAGGAAAAGGGTTGATTTTATTTGTTTGAGATGAAGAGTTTTTTTATTTAGTGGATTTGTTAATTGGGTGGCGCTGTTTTGTGTTTACCATGTTGTTGTTCTTCTTCTTCACCTTTTTTGTATTATCCAAATATATAAATTTGTTTGTTTATTAGAGGTGTTTTGGATTGTGTTTTGGATATGATTATAGATTTATAATAGTGATTGTGTTTTTATCTTATATTATAAGTAATATTTTGTCCCTCTCTCTATTAGTCGATCATCGTCCCACTCTCTACGGAGTGCCCTCCAGAAAATCGCTAGGAACGCGACTAGCCCTCATCACCCCTCACCATTCACCTTCCTCTGATCGAGTTCACCTATGTCAACGGCTTCCATGCCAGCATTAAGTGCGCACCCTTCAGTCTCTATATGGACGCAAGTGTCGAACACCGCCCTATCGGCTAGAAGCTGACGGTCGGCAACGTGCAAGTCCAACGTTTATCCTTAACCGTGAAAGACTGGAAGCATTCCGTACCCGGCCAAAGAGCTGCGTAACCGACCAGAAGAAAAACCTCGACTCCTAGGATGGCAATAGAGTACTTCCCAAGATATCGCCATCGAAATAGAGATGGCAAAAAAAACCGTATCCGATGGAGACCCGAAAATCGAATCCGAGTTGACCGGGTAAATCCCCGAGTTGACCGGGGACGGGTACGGGGACGGATAATAACCGAATTCAAAAATCGGGGATGGATGCGGGGATGGTATTACCTATCGGGTATCCATAACCGTACCCAAAACCGGACCCGATGGATACCCGAATATATATATATATATATATATATATATATATATATATATATATATATATATATATATATATATATATATATATATATATATATATATATATATATATATATATATATATATATATATATATATATATATATATATATATATATATATATATATATATATATATATATATATATATATATATATATATATATCCGTAAGAATTTTGCTATTTTGGCGATTAAAGTGTTTGCTTATTATTATTCCTATGTTTTTTTTGTTGGTAGTTAAAAAGTGTGAAGTTATTTATAATAAAAGTTCAAAAACTTGTAATGGGGAAAATTCCCCGATTACCCGCTGGGGATCCCCGTTACCCGATGGGGATGGGGATGGGGCCAAAATTTTAATACCCAACGGGGATGGTTACGGTTATGGGTATAGAGGTGGAGATCTGATTATGGGGATGGGAAATGCAATACCCGACATAACCGTCCCCGTTGACATCTCTACATGGAAGGGAATAGTCTGCTTCTGGAGACGCGGCAGACTGAGCCCGAGGTACACCGGTCCAATCTAAGTCTTAGAACATATCGGTCCGATTTCTCATTGCCTTTAACTTCTCCAATCTTCTTCTAACATTCATATATGTTCCATTCTCACACTTGAGAAGTGTTCATCGGGTGAGACTCTCGTCATCCCTCTAGACAAGGTCAAGATCGGTACCGAACCCAAATTTCCTAGATAAACCGCTTAAGTTGTTGACTCCTAGGTCAAACAACCTAGACGGAACCCTGTTCCCATCTCTAAGTTCGGTGGAACCTCTGATGTAGCCCCACAACCGCGTGAAGACGCAGGGACCGAAATTCGTCAGGAAAATCCACCATGATCCGACGGCACTTCTTCCCCATGAGACGAACTAAAATTTCGGGACGGAATTCCTTTCAACCCGGGGAGAATGTGACAACCGTCAAATTCCAGGTGTTCTTTACGCTCTATGTTTCTCGTTTTGTCTCTTGTGCCTTTAAATTGAACTTTTATCGGAAACGCACTCGTGACTGAATCACAACCGGAATCAACTTATATAAGTCCTAATGCCAAGAAAACACCTAATGAACTTTCCTAAGTTCATAATGTAACATACTCTAAAACTTTAGTTAACGAAAAGGTCCAACGAAACAATTATACAAAAACAGCAAAAATCAAAAATTTGTGACAAAAACGGTCCAGAACGGCGCACAGTGACCTTGTGCGCCGTCCTGGAGAACCAACTCCGAAAATATTTTCAAATTTTTGCATGTCTCGGTTTTCTACAAAATTCCACAATTAAACTCGGGTTCCAATCCATAATTACTGCTTTTGGCAGTCCCAACTTCCCATTTCATTATTATCCCTATTTTCTTTTACATATTCATTTTATTAAAACATAAAACACACACAAGTCCATTTTTCTCTCAAAAACTCTCTCAACCTTCATCATTTCCAGAAGTATTTGACCATCAAAACCCAATTTCTATCCAACAAAAACGTTTAAAACCTCAAGAGAAACAAAAGGAACCAAGAAATTTCGGAAAAGGACCATTGTTGTAAAGATTTTCGGAGCTCAAACATCACCAAACCATCATCCAAGCGATTTCCACCGGTAGATTTCTTTCTATTTACTGTTTTTATTTAAATAATAACTTGCATGGATGATCTATGGACCTAAAATAAGTTTTTGCAAAGATTTATAACATCTTATGTATAAAAACGATTTTGAACCGAAATATTACTTAGATCCATGTTTTTGTGAATAAAAACACTTTAGAAACACTGGAAATGAAGTTTTAATGAGTCTAGACCAAATGCATGTTAAAATCCGTGGCCAAAATACTCGTTTAGAACGAAAATCCCGAAAACGCGATGTGTGCGCCGTCCTCATGACCAGGACGACGCAACGAGCAAAAATTTGGCTTATGTGCACCGTCCTGAAGGTCACAACGGCGCACATGCCTGGACTTTTTCCCGATTCTTCGTTATATGACGTTTTTGAATATGTTGACCCGCAGACTTTTGAGAAATAGCATTTTGGGACTGAGTTGGGAAAAATAATATACATTGGTGTCTTGAAATGAACTTTTGGAACTTAAATGGACTTGTTTGGATATAATATAGTGTTGTATGTATTTTTTTGAGCGGAATTGGTAGGTACATTTTTGGATATGAAATTTGGGCGCGGAAGCGCTGCCCAAATTTCCTTAGAAAAATGTAAACCACTTCAGCGAGCAAAAACACTTATGACCTAACAATGATAAACGTTAAAATTGGACTTTTGGACATAAACGTAACTTTCACCGTTTTGGGACTATTTTGGAATTAAACTTAACCTTGACACTTAAAGTTTAATTAAAAACTTGATTAAATTATCTCAAGTACAATAAAATAATAAGATAATAACAATTGGACTATCTTGGTATTATTAGGCGACCCGTGATTCCCGGCTCCCGTTCCGACCGATTCCCGAGCTCTTTGTCTTCGCAATCCGTGAGTTACACCCCTCCCTACTCTTACATTTTTTTGTACTCTTTTTGGGGGAAACATGAGATCAAATTCTTTTGTGAACAACATCTTTATGTGAAACTGTTTTATGTGCTTGAATCTATGTACTACGTATTGTGTTCTATTTTTGGAAACTTTTTAAACTATTGAGCTACCTTTCTATTTTTGGAACTTTTTGAACTATTGAGCTACCTTTCTATTTTTGGAAACTTTTTGAACTATTGAGCTACCTTTCTATTTTTGGAAACTTTTTGAACTATTGAGCTATCTTTCTATTTTTGGAAACTTTTTGAACTATTGAGCTACCTTTCTATTTTTGGAAACTTATTGAACTTGCAACTCTTTGAATCTTTGGAACTTTGAGAACTATTTGACTATTTTGGAACTTTGCAACTAATATGCGTAGACAATATCATGTATTCGGATTGGCTTACTTTAGACTAAATAGGTTTGCCTCTTTGGATATTTGATTAGACAATGATAGCTTGGTTGTATTTTGGAGCAAAACCCTAGGTGATGATATAAGCGTCGTAAGTACAAACAAACAATTTTTAGAACGGAACGAACTAAATGCCCCACAACCTTTTCGTGGAACTGGACTCTACACACTATTAACAATAGCCGTTAGCAAAATTATGGGTATCGGTCACTCCTTACTTTAGGGTAGCAACCTTGGTACATATTGCTAAGTTCTCGCGAACTCGAACTCTAGACTGGAACTAGGGGCTGGAACTTGACCAGAATCGGATTAGTGTGCAAAACTAAATCTTACGTATATTAAGCTTAGTGGTTGGTACAACTCGAGGGTCATAAGTCTTTATTATTTACGCATATGCTTACTTTCTGTCTTACACATGTGGATTAACCCACCACTGAGGTAATGACTACTCTTTTTACCGCTTGCTGCGCGATTTGAACTTATTTGAACTTGAACTTATTTGAACTTGAACTTACTTGGACTTGAACTTGAACTATTCTTGAATTTTAAGCACTTGAACCTATTTTGAGCTTCTTTGACTTGAACGAAATCTTGAACTTTTATGAACTTTGAACTTGTCTCGAACTCTTTCGAACTCTAAATTATTGATTTGAACTATTACGACAGTATATAAACTATCTTATGCGACTGCTCATTCGCTTACTCCTTTTGGAAACTTTGTACATATATATATATATATATATATATATATATATATATATATATATATATATATATATATATATATATATATATATATATATATATATACTGGTCGAACTTTTATTTGAAACCTTTTGTCAACTTATAAAATGTAACTCACTCACTACGTTTTCGTAGTTGACACTTTATCTCATGTTTCAGGAACTAAGCGTAAGATATGAAGTGCATTGCTCCGGCGGGTCAAGTATTTTATGTGAAGTGTACCTCGGGAAGAAGACCTTATTTTGGGAATTTTTATTTAAAAACATTTTATTATGTATTATGGTCTTAACTTTGAATCTTGGTTGTAACTTTGACTTTTATACTTTTTCAATTTAAATCTTAATGACTTGAACCGTTGATTTTAGTGTAACCCGTGAAATGATTCTTTGCTCTTCACATTCCGTGTTTCCGCTTTAGCGGGGTGTGACACAAATCGACCGTCCGTTGTCTTCAATAATCATGTTGTACAATATGATACCCCTGTACATAACTCTTCTAAACTTGTTCGTCTTGTAAAATCTCGCTGCATGTTTTATAATCTCCCAACGAACTTGAAGAACGCCAAATCCCCGTTCGATATCCTTTCTCGCACTCTCTTGAAAACGTTTGAATTTTTGACGCGGTTCGTCAAATGGGTACGAAAAAGCTTTAACAAATGTAGACCACTTCGGATATATACCGTATGCAAGGTAATATTTTTTATTGTACTCGTGGTCGTTGGCGATGAATCTGTAATCCGAGGATGAGTCGTTGATCATATCATGAAACAACGACGATTGTTTAAGCACGTTGATGTCGTTGTTCGACCTCGCGACACCGAAGTAAGCATGCCATATCCAAAGATCGTACGACGCAACAACTTCCAGTATAACCGTTGGATAACCACGGTCACCTCGCGTGTATTGCCCTTTGTATGCATTTGGATACCGATCCCATTTCCAATGCATACAGTCGATGCTACCAAACATACCCTTAAACCTGTGAACCTCATCGTGTTTTTTATATAAACGATTAACATCATCTTGTGCTGGGGTTCTTAGATAAACGTTTGTATAGAGATGGATTACACATTTTAAAAATTTATCTAGGGATTCTGATGTTGTTCTTTCTGACATTTGTAAATATTCGTCAAAAGCGTCCGGAGTAATCCCATAGCAATCATACGCATAGCGGACGTGCATTTATTTAAACAACTAAAACCCGCTTTACCCGTACAATCTAGCCGTTATATGAAATATTTAAAATAGTCAGGCAAAGGTTCTATGGAGTAATTAGATATACCTTAGACTATTCTGAGGAAAAAGAAGTCTTGGAAATATTCATCCGGGTACGTGCTTTCACCGGATAAGTAATGTCGTTGCACGTTTTCGTTTGCTACAGTTTGCTCGGGGTTGATATAACGCCTTTTCCTTTTTCCAGTCCGACGTGAACCATCTTCCTCATTTTCTTCCTCCTTCATTTGTTCAACAGCTTCTACCACCTTAACTAGTAATTCGACCAATTCGGATTCGGACGATGACGAATCATAACATCGGGATCGGTTGAATAATGTGAACTCATTTTTTGTTGTATATATTTTTTATAAAAGGATTTAGATAGATTGAGAAATATTATGGGTTTTGGTTAAGAAATTATGTTATATTTATAGAGGAAATGTGAAAAAAAATGTAAAAAAGTTAGCCGTTGCCACCATCCAACGGTAATATTAATTTTTTTTTTTTTTTTTTTTTTTTTTTTTTTTGATATATTCTACCTTTGGAAAAAAAATAATATCAAACAGCCACAATGACTCGTCGATGGGACAACGGACTCCACAACAATCTCCCACAACGAGGGTACCCGAAGTGGTAACGACTCGTTGTAGGTCGAGAACGACGAGGCAACGAGGCTAACAACGACCATTCCCCGTGCTCTAATTAATTTTTGTTTTGTATATTAACGGGAACCATATATGTTACGAATGTATAACAAAAATATATATTATTCTTTAGAAATAGACCATGTATTTGTTGTTATCAAAACTCATATAGTATAGGTTTTTGATTATCTATACTACTTATAAATCATTTGGGCTATTAATCTTAAAGTTGAATTTTAAAAATAAAATTACTAAATTACCCCTAACTTGTTATTTAAATATAATTTTAAATTTGGTAACCCATTTGAGATATCATTAATTATCAAACATATATTTCCTTAATATATATGACTTTATCAAAAAATACATTAATTAAAATTTATATTAAATATTAATTTAAACAATAAAACACTTATCTATACTACTTATAAATCATTTGGGCTATTAATCTTAAAGTTGAATTTTAAGAATAAAATTACTAAATTACCCCTAATTTGTTATTTAAATATAATTTTAAATTTGGTAACGCATAGAAGATATCATTAATTATCAAACATATATTTTCTTAATAAATATGACTTTATCAAAAAATACATTAATTAAAATTTATATTAAATATTAATTTAAACAATAAAACACTTATTGCCAAGTTTATAGCTATCTTTGTTTTTATATAATTTTAAAAGTCATTTGTTGCGTATATCGTCAATATCGTACCTAAAAGAATATAATAAAATTTTATATAATTTAGTATAATTTATATTGAACATAAATTTTTTTTTACCCTACTGTATCGCGCGGGTTTCTTGCTAGTCAGTTATAATAAATAACATTTGTTTGTTATAATTCAATGGTTTTTCCTATATTGTTATGTATATTTTGGTATATATATATTTATTAAGTTAGATATATTTGAAAATATAAATATGAATATATTTGACATATTTGAGTTTGAGTTTTTATGAAAACTAATTCTTTTTTATTTTGGAGCTTTTAACTCTTTTGTGTGTTTTTACTTAACAAAGAAAAAGAAGAGTTCCACACTTAAAACAAAACTTTTTATTTTGGAGGAGTTTATTTTTTTGAAAATATAAAATTTTGACTTTCAAAAATCCAAAAGGCTCTCCGCAAAACATATCATATGTACTATGATTAAAATCACATTATACAAAAACTATTTTGCCAATTACTATATTTAAGCTAAAGTAAAAGTCTTAATTTAATTGTTATTATTATTATATAATTATTTCCAATGCTATATTGATTATCAATAGAGAAAAAAAGAAAATAAAAAAAAAATTGTTCGAATTTGTTTCGTTATTCATAATATCGCTTTCAAATAAAGGAAAATGTTAATATGTATATACTTATCCATTTTTCATTATATGTCATCATTGACAAGAGAGCTTGTAGATGAGGCAAGGGTAGTAAATTAAAGCCCACTTGATTAGAGCAAGATAGCTTTTCTTTGGTTCTTTTTTTTTTAAAGGACCACGTTTGTCCGACTAATTCTTGCAAAGACACCTACGCAATCAAATGAATTATAGTTGCGTGCTTCCTTTGAAATCGAATATATAAACTCTATCATATATTAGTGTTGATCATGGTTGTGGTTTATGTGTTAACACATACATTAGAACATTGTATATTAGATGATTTTTTAAAAATTCGAAGATGTTATCCTAAATGAAGAGGACGATTATTGATAAAGTACCGATAAATAATATAGGTTTGAAGTTTTTAACCATAACCTACAAGTCTCTCTATATATTTAAGAGCTTTGATTAATAAAGTCACTGAGGGCTATCATTTATTAGTTAATACATGTATTGAAAATTTATAAATTTGTCAGTTTTCATAAAATTCGCGGCTAATACCATATATATAGAGAGACGGCTATAGATAAAGTACAAGTACATAATGTAAGTTGATTTTAACCACAACTCTACTTGCCGTTGTCATCAACACTCTACATTTAATACTATATTATTAATATTTTCTTTTGGTGACCAAGCTTAACTCGATAAAAATATTGTGTATCTAAAAAATCATTAACCATAAAAAACAACTTGAATTGTGTCGTAAATTATTATATTATATAATTTCGTTTATTCGAATGTGCTTTCATTTCACCTTTAAATTAATTGTGATATACGTTACCAAATAATGTATGGACCTAGAAAGAAACAAAAGATTGAAAACTTGTTCATGTATGGGATCCTTACGAAATACTCTAGCTAAATCATGGTTCTTGACATATTTTGGAATGATTGTTTTCAACAAAAGACATTTCGTCATTACCATGTCTCTCCCAACTCAATCCGCGCATATGTTTTAAAGATTGGTAATATTCGTTTATTGCTTGATGATTCACAATACAAATTATACGCATATAAATAGGCAAACAACCCTAGAACCCCTAGAGCCCGTGAGTCCATTGGACTACACGCTGGGTTGGGCTATACATAAATACGTATACTCTAATATGCTCCCGCAGTTTGAGCGAGAGATGAATGAACGCTCAAACTAGATCAAAAATCATGAAAAAGAACTGAAGGAATCCCCTTGGTGAAGAACTGGAAAGTACATGAAGAACTCGAACGTGACCTATAGCAACCTTTTAACGAACAAAATGGATGTCAATCTCGATATGTTTGGTTCGTTGATGTTGAACCGGGTTCGTGGAAAGATAGACCGCACTAATATTGTCGCAATAAACAATGGTGGCCCGATTGTGTGGGCAGTGAAGCTCAAGAAGGAGATTGCGTAGCCAACTAGTCTCAGTCACGACATTGACAACGCCGCGATATTCAGCTTCGGCACTAGATCGAGAAATGATATGTTGTCGCTTGGAGGACCATGAAACTAAGTTGTCCCCTAAAAAGACACAATATCCAGAAGTCGACATGCGAGTGTCGGGACATCCTCCCCAATCAACATCAGAGTAAGCCGTAAGACCAAGAGTCTTCGAAGCATATACTGTATGCCATGATCTAAAGTTCTGTGAAGATATCGAAGAATACGCTTGAGAGCATTGAAGTGAGGCTCTCGTGGGTCATGCATATATCAACAGATCTGCTGGACTACGTATGAAATCTCGGGTCGGGTGAACGTAAGATACTACAAAGCCCCGACTAAACTGCGATATAATGAAGAATCAGTGATATGCGGTCCAAAAGGACCAAGCTTAGATCATGTCTCAACTGGAGTACTGCACGACTTGCAGTTACACATATGAGCTCGATCAAGAATGTCACCGATATACTTCCGTTGAGATAAGAACATGCCCGTTTTGGTTCGACGAACTGAGATCCCCAGAAAATAATGTAACCGTCCACAATCTGTCATGGAAAACTCGCTGCTGAGAGAGGTGCTGATACGGAGAATGAGACTATCAGAAGATCCGGTAATCACAATGTCATCGACATATAGTAGCAAATAAGCCATATCAGATCCATGCATGTAAACGAACAACGAAGAGTCAGATTTGCTTTGACAAAACCCGATCTTTGATACATAAGTTGCAAACCGTTGATACCAAGCTCGAGGTGCCTGTTTCAGACCGTATAAAGATTTCTTCAAATGAAAAACATAATCTGGATAGTTTGGATCCACAAACCCCGAAGGCTGATGCATATATACTATTTCCTCCAATGAACCATGTAAAAATGCATTCTGGACATCCATCTGATGTATAAGCCATGATCGGGAGAGGCCCAAGCTAAGAATTGTGCGTATGATTTCCGGTTTTACAACCGGCCTAAAAGTCTCCTCACAGTCAATACCTGGTTGTTGGTTTTTACCATTAGCCACCAACCGGGCTTTATATCGATCAAGAGAGCCATCAGAGCGTTATTTACACTTATATAGCCACATGGAAGTAACAATATTGACCCCAGACGGTCGAGGAACAAGTTCCCACGTTCCATTTTTAATAAAGCACCATATTCTGTTTTCATAGCGGAATTCCAGTTTGGATCTTTTAGGGCTTGAAGGTAGGAGCGGGGAATAGTGTGTGTGGTAGTTGTAGTGTGAAGGTTTAGTTTATGAATAGGTTTGTGAATGCCCCGTTGGGAACGGGTGACCATGGGATGAAATGGAGGTGGTGGATTTGGTGGTGTTGAATCAGGAGATGTTGATGAAGAACTAGATGAAGATGTGATGTGATCAGCTGATGAAGGACTGCAATAGATTGTTGAGACGATGGTGTACTAGGATCCGAAGGTGGTGTATTTGGTGGATTTGAAGATGGTGGAGGAGTCGGAGATGGTGGAGTTTGTGGTATGGTGTTATTCGGGGTTTCCCCCGTGGTGTGAGCAGGGGGAGGTCGAGACTCAAGGAGTTGTCGAGCAATTGGAGAAATATCACATGATGTGTTTAAGAATTCATATGAGGGAGCTTTTGTAGGAGTGAAGGAAGCAAAAAGGAAAGATGACTCGTCAAAGATAACATGTCGGGAAATGATTATTTTCTTGGTGTTGAGATCTAGACACCGATATCCACGGTGGTTGAGTGGGTAGCCAAGAAAAATACATGGGGTGGTACAAGGAGCTAGTTTATGCGGTGGGAAAGTGTATGGTAGCAAAGATATCCAAAAGCCCGAAGATGAGTATATTTTCTCTCTTTGTGAAACAATTTGGTGAAAAGAATTTCATTTTGGATGGATGTGGAGGGAAGGATGTTCAGAAGGTGTATGGACATGTGTAGAGGTTCAGCCCAATATTCGGGTGGAAGATGGGCTTGGAAGAGAAGGGTTCGAACTACATTGTTGATGGTACGAATCATTCGTTCCGACTTTCCATTTTGTTGTGAAGTACGTGGGCATGAGAATCGAAATTGTATGCCATTAGTGGCAAAGAGATCATGCATGGATTTGTTGTCAAACTCACCACCATGATCACACTGAAAAGCTTTGATTTCACATTTAAATTGAGTGTTAACATATGCGTGAAAGGGAGAGAATCTGGAGAATGGTTCAAATTTTTTATGAAGTGGGTAAGCCCAAAGAAAGTGAGAGAAGTGATCAAGAAACAAGACGTAGTATTTAATGCCACTAATGCTAAGTATTGGAGAGGTTCAGATGTCGGAATGAATGATGTCGAAAGGTGAGTCAACTACAGATTCATATCGATAAAATGGAAGTTTAATTTGTTTTCCAAGCTGACAAGCACGACATATAGACAAGTTTTGTCTTTATGACAAGAGATTAAGTTGTTTGACGCAAGAGATCTTAGAACATTATCGCCGGGGTGACCCAGACGTTGATGCCAGAGGGATTGACTTTGAGCAAGAAGTATAGAAGCAGAAACGGTGTGAGCAGATATCGGATACAAATCACCAGTGTTGTCACATCGAAGGAGAAGTTGACGGTTTTAAAATCTTTTACAGAAAAGACATATGGATCAAATTCGATGGAACATTTATTGTCGGTTGTGAACTTACGCACAAGAATTTGGTTTTTGATTATGTTTGGTGTGATGAGAACGTTTTTAAGGTATAAGGGTCGATAAGGGCTAAGTAATTTACTATATCCCGTTTGTGTTACGGGCATTAAAGATCCATTACCAAATATTACAGATTGATTAGTGTTAAAATTAAAAATAGATTGGAGGTTACATGCATGAGAGGAGAGATGTGATGTAGCTCCTGTATCAATGAACCATCTTCGATAAGAAAATCCCATTTTTTATTTATTTATTATTATTATTATTTTTAATCGGAAAAGTCAACGATGACGTGAGCAGTCAACCGATGACATCGGCAGTCAAAAGTCAATAACCATCAGTCAAAGATGACGTTACCGAGTCAAACAATGACGTCAGCCCTACAAGCTGAAACTGCCGAGCGACTCGGCTGAAACTGCAGTGTGGCTCGATCCAGTAGCGCGTGAGATCCATGCGCGGTGTTGTTGGCGGCGAGTGATAAGGAGTTAGGCGACGAAAGTTTGCAGGCCGGCTCGGAATTCCACGTAGATTATGAATATTTGGGAGGTGAGATGTGATAGTGAGCATAAAATGTTGTAATTTCATATCTGTGAATATCTTTTGCGATTACTGATTTGCTTGCTCGCGGCGCGTTTTTAGGTGTTACGGTTTGAAATTTTCAGGTTTTGCTTGGAACTTTGTTCTGCTTCTAAGGACAGTATAGGTGATCAATATTGCTTGAAATAGATAGAGATCGAATATGGAGGAAAAACGTAAGAAAATGAGATAGAGCACAAGACTCTAATACCATAAAGATTGGTAACATTCGTTTATTGCTTGATGATTCACAATACATATTATACGCATATAAATAGGCAAACAATCCTAGAAACCCTAGAGTCCGTGAGTTCATTGGGCTACACGGTGGGCTGGGCTATACACAAATACGTATACTCTAATAAGTTTGTCCCAGATACCGGGCATCAATCCACACCCTTCTGCTGATTTTCATGATGATCATGATCAAAGCGACTACTCATATTGTGAGGCCAAATTGAGTTTCCTCTTCGGGAATGGAATCATCAACCACTTTTAAGACCAAACAACTACAAGGATTGTTGAAATACCATGATCCATATTTCATCAAAAATCTCCTACGTATGTTATGTACATCCATCTAGGCTCGCAACCAGACTACCTCCACATAATCAATCGTAAACAATTTAGCAAGTGCCTTATCGCAAAAACAAACCCTTATGGCTTTTGCTATATGATTCCGCTATATAAAGCTGATCAGAAGAAAAAAAAGGCCTACAACCTAAACGATCTTAATTGATGGAGCTTAAAAACACTCGGTATGCAAAGAATATGCTTCGTATAGTGTCTCCTATGAGACTTAACACATGACAAATACATAGTGAGAAGACTAAACAAACAATAAACACAACCGCCTTAATTTAGAAATAAAAGAACATCGGCGATTGCAAATATTAAAGATACTAAAACTTCTCAACAAACATAGCAACAAAAAAGATAATCAAAACAACAAGGTCGAATACAACATGCTATTAAAACAAAATCTAGATATAACACACTAAGAACTCATACTTGTCGTAAACTTATTTCAAGAGCATAATGGAAACTAGTTAAAACTTAGATATTAATAAGCAGTACTACAGTTTTGCCTCTTGCAGCACTTTTTGAAATATCATATATCTTCAGACAATTGTTTCGTTATAATTGCAACGGAGAGATGCAACAACAAGGTGATTAATTCCTTACTTGTGGGGTTCAACCCAAACTAGACTCTCAACATAGGGAACAATTTTGGTCTGGCCAGGTGCTCTCAGAATCTTGAATAATTTAACCTTAGCTGCATCTTGATCGTACAGAGCTAGACTAAGACCAACTCCAAAAAGAAACTCATTATTTAAAGTAAATCCAAATGGGTCTATATTACCACTAAAATGTGAGAATATATGTTGTTTCACCCATGATTCGGCATTCATCACCCAACCTCACACTCATCGTTTGTAACACATGACATCACACAAAGCTTTCCAGCCATATTACCCATAAAAAAGGTGCGGTTTTTGTTTCCATCTTGTATAGGATGGGGAAGCGATATCTCACTAAAAGTCTCAACATCCAAATCAAATCTCACTATTACTTGTTGATTCTTCTCCTCACCAATCGAACTAAGCCAATAAATATAGCCATCATGTCCGTCAACGCAAACTTCACTTTTATCGTCAATAACTGTAATGTGAGATGGAAACCTTGAAGTGATTAATTCCCAACAACCCTTTTTCATGCTATACACCTCTACTTCTTCCATATCACTAATAATAAAAGGTAAACCGGCTAGCTGGATTAGCAGGATAATCAAGATAGAATGAAAGCTTGACAACTTTGTAATCATCAGTTTTGGGATCAAACCCGAACCGAAAACATACATTACTCGAGTAGTGCATACATGGTGGGAGAGGTGATAAAGCTGAAAGAGAAGGGTTTCAAATGTGAACGATAGCTTCACCCTCGGTTTCATAACTAGCATAACATATTAAGCCGTTGATGCAACCAATAACTGCATTGTAAGAAATATCTTGAGAATTTCGTACATTAGCAGGGAGTTTGATAAGATTAGTGAGTTCGCGATGGGGAGACTCAAAGCTGTGTGCTATGAATGGTTTACCGTTGTGAAAAGAAAAACCATTTTCAAAGATCATGAGCGTTTCATCATTGTTAAGAACTGTAGCATCGAGATGTGCTTTAATAAAGGATGGTTTGGATAAAAAAACATTCCACGGTTTAGAAGCACATCTCATTTGAGCAAGTAATTTAGCTGGTAACCGCATGCATATGTTGTCGAATAAAATATCTTCAGGGATGTACGCCATAGTCGCTTACTGCTTCCGAGAAGCCATTTTCATGTGTGCCCAATTGAGGAAGATTTGAAACCTGTAACAGAAAATGTTAGGGTTTTATTTTTCGAAGTGCACTAATATTGCATATAAAAAAAAAAATCACGCAATTTAAAGTGTTCAAGTAAAGGAGTTTTTAATTGCTTTTAAAGTATGTAATCCCAAACACCTTTTAAAACTTTGCCGGTAAATTCAAATGCGTTATCAAAGTTAGGTTTTTTTGTCTAAATTATACATTGATTTGATTTCATTATTATCTCATATGGATCATTGACCTCATTGAGTAGTTGAGACTTTATTTTTTTGTCCCAACTAAATCATCAAAAAAACGCATTGACTATCATAACGGGTACCCAATAAACCAAATAACATGTATTTCAAAGACTTAATATATTCAACCAAGGTGGAGAAACTCAAACGCAACAAAGGTAACGACATCACATAATATCACATGCGATTGGTAACCGATTATAATAGATAAGATGTTTTTCCGATGACCCAATTGAGACAAGAATTAAAAATCTCAATTATCCAATGGGACCAAACATAGTATAGTGGTGGATAAGGAACAAAACTGAAAGTAACAAACTAACAATACGTTAGGAAAAAAAAAACCCCTTAAACTAAGTACACTCCTTCACTTTTCTGGTAGGTGATTAATTTCAATCACATAAATTATGCATGCTCTAATAATATCAAGTGAAACAAAAATATTCTATCAAAAAAAATGTCACCATAGCCCCGAAAACTATAATTAGCAAAAATAATAACAAGTGAAAATATTAAAGGGATTACAATTTGTTAATTAATAACGTCTGAAACTATTAACCATAGCCCCGAAAACTATAATTAGCAAAAGCTGTGAAAGTTTTATACAATTTCAAATTGCATGGATAGAGTAAGAAATGGCATATTATCTATTTCTTTTTCTTAGAGAAGAAAATGTCACGTTACAGGTGGGAGTCCCTTTAATTCGGGTCTAAGATCAATAACACTTTTGGCCAATAAATGTGGTACACTATCAAGTTCCTCAAGTTCGGTGTGACTAATGCATAGTTGTCGTGCCAAACTTCCATAGTATTTTTCGTATAGTTGCATTGAATCTCTTTGAGGCCGGTGGTACCTTTCGTGTTATGTCACCCTCACCAGAGTTGGGCACGTCAATTCCTTCTACAACATTTCGTGAGATTGTCATAAGGCGGTTAAGATTCAGTTACAACCAATGAGCAGGCCTTACGATTGTAAATAGTACAGTGGTGATCATACTTGGTCATTTCCAAGTTTTCTTTTGGAAATCAAGATGGTTTAAATATTTGCACTTTCTAAATAGTTTGGAATGAGTAAAAGACTCAGCCTGCAGATTAGAACATATCAAAACACAACCACATTCCAGCAAGTTACCGTTGACTCGGTCTCAAACCATTTAATTATAGATAACTTTTTAAGGTCATGTTTGCGTATTAAAAACATCTATTATATGTATATAATACCAGGCTCGCGCGATAGACATGTTGATAGATCAAAGATGATAGAAAACATAATATAAAAATAACACTATTCAATAACTGCCAAATGCTAACATTCCTAGGCAAGATCAATCTTTGGTTTCATCACCTTAAAAAACATACACATCAAACAGCCGGCCTTCTTTACATGTCGTTGTCTGGACCTATTAATATCGAATCTTTCATTTCCTTATAATAACTCAACGAATGTTAGAATCTTAGTACACGTATTCCTCATTTCATCCACATTATCTAACTTAGAAAACAGAAATGAACAGTGGTGGTGTGCGAAGGAAAGTGGGGGCACCACTGTCTAACCGTTCAAAGGATAGAGATGAAGATCTCGTTATGTTTCAAGAAATGCATAAGCGTGACAGAAATCGAGTTGTTAGCCTTCTTCAGCCTGTTTCAGATGAATTTGAACCCAATGGTGAGTATCTATCTACATGTTTATCATGCGAGCTGAGGCTAGTTTTAAGCACTATGCGATAAGTCTTGATATATTGTTTTGAATGCAGGGAACTATCCAATTTATGGGATGGCATCTGCGAAGAAAGGGCCAGGATTCCTTGGAGAAAGTGAGAAAAACGACTATGACTGGTAAGTGTCGTTGGCATCAACTTTTTTACTTCCTTAAGCAAAAGTGATTAATCGTTGTGCTTGTAACGAAGGTTGAAGACACCACCTGCCACACCTCTCTTTCCATCTCTGGAGATGGAAACAAAAAATAATCATGAACTTGTGGTTCAACGTGAGCTGCCAATCATTCAGCCGCTTTCTCGGGTACAAATATGTAAACTTGTGTGCGTTTCTTATTCTGTGGGAGAACTTTAAGTAGACGTGGTAAAATGGATGATTTGGGTAATGGGTCAAAACATGTATTTTAGTACGGGTCGAAACATGTGAGATTGGTTTTGGCCGACCTGCAAAACACTCTATTTCTTTTTTGAAATTTTGTGAATCGTTTATTTCTGAAAACAGTTTTCGACGTTTTAAACATTTTGAATACACTTTGCGAACTTTCTTTGTGACCGGTTTCCATTTTAGCCAAAACAGAATTTAACCTTCACTGGTTTGATTCGTTAGAAAAAAACCATCACCTCGTACTGGCCTAACGTTACCAACAGTTTGCAGAAAAACCAGAAGAGAAGGAAATAAAGCAAACAAACATTGGAGCCAATGCAGTAAAACCCAAAACACCAAATCCTAAACCTAGGATTCCTGTAAGATCGGTAACCCCTAACACGAGGTCAAGTAGTTTGTTTGCTGATACTAAAAAGAACATAAAAACGGCTCCAGTCCCATTGATCAGCAGTGTCAACAAGACGAACACACCTCCATCAATGTCAAAACCGTTGGTTGAAAAAGACACTCGGCTCAATCTCTCGGCCACAAACCAATCGAAAGGGATTCAGGGAACGAGTTCGTCATCAAGAATGACACAGAAAACTAGAGGCGTTTCACCTCTCATAACATCCAGAATAACACAAATGCCTGGTTTTTCGATTGAAACGCCACCTAACCTAAGGACAGATAGGTCCACTTCAGCTTCAAGACCACGACCTGTTAGCCAAAGTAATAGTCAGAAGGCTGAGGTTTCCAATATGAGAGGAAGAAGGCAGTCGTGTTCACCGAGTGTTACTAGAGGTCGAAAAGTGGCTCCCACCAGTGAAGAAAATACAAACACCCCAACTGCTCGAAATGGTAATAGTAGTAGGATGTTTCAAACAGGAAACGGAGGGCAGTTTCTTGGAAGCAGAATGGTGGACAAGATTATGAATGCAAGGAAATCGAACATCGAAGAGAAGAAACTCAACGTTTCAACAGATATGGTATAGTATTACCGTTTATCCTTTGTATAATTCAATTCGAGAAAGAGATGGAGTTTGAGCTTTAAGATTTGACTGATTGATGTTTTATGATTTTACAGGAAAGTAAACGAGATTCAGTCCACTCCCGTCAACTTGGAACATTGTCGGGAAGGAAATCTATTTCTACACCTTATGCTCCTAGTTCAAGGTCAAGTGGGGGAAATTCTCGAGCACTATAAGTTCACATTATTAAGTTATAAATGTTTAAAACAGTAAGATTGCGATTTCTGTTTCCATGTAGTCGAAGTGTTTGTATTACACAATTAATTATTGACGTACACAAAAAATATCATATCATGTACTTTAAGACGGTATGAAATGTGTAACATGGAGTCTTCATATCATGTTTAAGTAGTTGTATCATATAAAATAAATGCCTCCCAACCATTACCTTCAAATTATTGATCTTAAATAATCTCTTCAGCGGTAATCCGAGCTTTCTTCACACTCCAAGCACTCATCTCTGAGATCATCACACTTTCTGTTCCGTTGTTAAATGCAAACAGTCGGGCTTCTTCTCCAATGGCTAATTTTGGATAAACCCTGGCTGTAATGCAAGTTTTTCCACCACCACCAAAGCTCTCAACGATCGAGTGATCTATCTGTAAACATTCCAAAAAAAACAACATTAGAGGCCAAATTTGAAAACTAAAAATAATACAAGGAAGAAACCAGGTTTTCCCACCAAGGTTCTCAGTGAAATTTCCTCTTGTTCAGGATCTATGTCGACAAATGCTCTGTATGTGGGTTTTTCGATCCCATCCTTTGTAGAAGACCTGAAATATGTAAATTTTGGATATGTTAGTTAGGTTAGCATTTTAAATCTATTGGTGATAATTGAGTTTAAAAAAACCAACCGGCTTTGATCACTACACATTAGCACAACATATCGTCCCTTATTTTTGAAAACCCGAAAGAAGATTGCAGTTTGTTCAGTCAAGTCAGTGGAAGCCAAAGCTAACAGCCCAAACCCACCAAATTTTCCTTTCTTTGATGCATCCATTTCGTTGGTGATAAGCTTTGGATCAGTCCAACTTTGGTCTAGTTCTTCGGCCTCTTCTAAGTTAGTTAGTTTGAACGAAATATTCACATCCGCCTTTTAAATAAGCAATACATACATGTTAGTACAAAATAAGCTGAAATGTTTTAAGTCAGGCCATTATGGCTTACCTGTGAAGCGGTTATTCCAACAATTTCATGTAATGATCCACTCTCAAGTTTCTTATTTTTAAAACTAACTTTGTTTTCATGCAACATTTCAATTTCCTCAATAGGCCATTGTATAAGCTGCTTCTGGTTTCCGTCGAGCCAAAGACTTCTTGGAAATGACTGTATATATGTTATAAGCGAGCTCATGTTTTAATATTTATAAAAAGGGATAGCGTATTAGTACATAAAATTAAGTGAAAGTAAATCTGGCCTTACTTGAATACCAGCCCATCCTTTAACGATAGCATCAGCTTCAGTATCACACTCCTTGACCCAACCCAACAAGATCCTTCTGCTTTTCACAGGGTCAAAGAATGACTTCGAAGCATAGTACCTCCCGTAATCTAATTTTAAAGAACTAATCGTGAAGTCATCTCGAGGAACATATTGTTCATTCTCAGGATTGTAGTTCCCAATCAGGTAGTAGTCTTTCTGCTCATCTACTATTCCCAACTTTAACACATGCTTTACTCTGGGGTTCATGACAGATGTATCAGCCCCATTCGTGCTATCAACCCAAACCGGAAAGAAATCAGGACATTCCCATATCCCGGTGCCTGCAACTTCATGCAGTGGTGAATCATGTTTACTCCAGTTAACAAAGTCCTCAGAGTGGTAAAGAAACGCGATCCCCGTATTATCTTTCTGACTTCCCACAATTGTTCTCCATTTTCCGTCTTTTGCAAGCCATGCGGTTGTGGGGTCTCTGAAGTCGTCGATATTTATTCCATCGGGCACGTTTATGACTGGATTGCCAGAGTGCTTGACCCATTCTCTAAGATATGGGTCGGATAAGTTTTTTGGGACAGCTAAGTTTTGTACTTGACGGTTTTCTGAGTCAATTCCAGTGTATAACATAACCGGCTTGTTTCCAGGGAGGATTGTGGCAGAACCTGAATAACAACTATTGATGTCGAAGGGTTCGGTTGGGGCAAAGGGGTGGTCTAGATGGATCCAGTTAATCAAGTCAGGTGATACAGAATGTGCCCAATGCATTTTTTTGGAAAAATGCGGACCAAATGGGTTGTATTGATAGAAGTTGTGGTATACTCCATTGTAGTACATTGGTCCTGAATGCACACATATGGAACTACAATAAGCAGAAATCTAGAAACATATGCAAACCTACTCTTTACATAATGATATGAACCAGAAATTAAGTTAAGAGCTTAAGTGTCGTTATAATTAACTAGTTTATTTAGTTTCTTATTAACTAGATTTATCATTTGTTGGCTTAGTTAGGGTTTATAAGAAGTCTTTTTTATATAGTGTTTTAGGGTTGTATTCTCATTACGTTGAATATTCTTATTCATTTGAGTATCAATTGGGAGAGTCGGTTTACCTCTCGACGTAAACCATTGAGAGAATCGGCATGTCTCTCGAATATATAAACTATTATCGTGTTCATGTTATAATTAACTAGTTTATATAGTTTCTTATTAACTAGATTTATAACTTGTCGGGTAAATAAGGGTTTCTAGGATGTCTTTTGTTGGAACATTATTGTCTGTAGTTGTTGTCATTAGAATGTGTCGTCGAGTTAGAATGTAATTAGATCGAGTTGTAAAGTCCAATACGCATTTACGTAAGTTACGGAGGGTAACTAACAGTTACCCTCGCGTAACTAAGTTACGGTCGCGTAACTCTTTTAGTTTTTCGAGGTGACTATAAATAGCAGCCTCGGGATCATAAATGTTGTTGTTGAAAGTTGTCAGAGCACTCATATCGAGAATAGTTACGTGAGCTAGGGTTTGTGAGCGTAACTGTGAGTTCTTGTGTGTTAAAGTCTTGTAATCGATTGTTTAGATACTATTCGTGTTTGTTATCAATCACGTAAGCTTAATAGTATCATTCATTTGGTTATCTCTGCTGTTCTTCACCATTTACATATACATACTAGTTATTCCGCAATTAGTGTGTTGTTGGGTTCAAAGGAGATCGTGAAATAGGCGACCTACAAGTGGTATCAGAGCCTCTATACTTGTTATAGAGGTCTTTGAATCCGTTTGGTGAAGTTTGGGGCTGATTTGGGTTAGATCTAAGATTTGGAGTAATTGTACTTTATTTCGGATTTTTCAGATCTAGGCATTTCTAGACGGAGTTTGGTCTCGGGGTTCAGATATTGTGTTTACAGTTAGGTATTCTTGATATCTGCAGAAGATGGGTTTCTAGTTTTGTGTATTTCTTCGTTTTTGACCGTCGGAAGAAAATTCTCAGCTAGAGTAACTGTCAGTTACGTGCAGTTACGTGTTCCTGAAGACAGTTACGCGCGTAACTACAGTTACCCTCGCGTAACTACAGTTACCCTCGCGTAACTACAGTTACCCTCGCGTAACTACAGTTACCCTCGCGTAACTACAGTTACCCTCGCGTAACTACAGTTACCCTCGCGTAACTACAGTTACCCTCACGTATCAGCAGTTACCCTCACGTATCTACAGTTACCCTCACGTAACTATAGTTACTTGAAGATTGTTACGTGACCTTGAAGATAATTACTCGAAGATAATTACTCGAAGATAGTTACTTGATATTAGTTACGTCACGTAACTGGGAGTTACGCGCACGTAACTGTTCACTGAAGACGTTCGTTTACTTCGTTCTTCTAGCCGTTACTCTGCCCGATTTTCGTCAGAAACATTAGGTAGGTGTTAGGTTGGATTCTCTGGTTTTCTTGCTGATTCTACGGGTTTTGTTTGTGAAGACTTGTGTGAAGACGTTTGAAGATTAGCGTAAAGTTCGGGGTATTCGGGAATCGTTTGTGTGGTTTATTGGGTATTCTTCTTCGGTAATTGTCGGGTTTTCTGGTTTTTCTTCCTCTAGAATATTAGACATGGCTCTTATTCAAGATGTTGAAAAGGACGAAAGTGCACTTATGGCTGTCGATAACAGAGTTGATTGGAATGCGTTTGAAGACATTGCTCAGAGAACGGAACACTTTGCGCTTATGGCTTCTACATCAGATGCTTCATCTCCAAAGCGTGAGATAGATATCAATCCTTTCACAGCTATATGTTCTAACTGCAGCGAGCTTGAGACCAAACTCGTTGTATGGAGTACATCGGCTAAAGAACTAAGCTCTGAAGTTAATGTGTTAAGATTACGTAACGATGCTTTAACCAAAGAAAACAAAACCTTAAATGTTTTTAAGAAAGAAAAAATGGTTGAAATTTTGGATTTAAAAATCTTAATTACACGTCACGTTTCCAAAATCAAAGAGTTTTCCGATGCACTTGCAGCCGAAAAACTAACTGTTGCTCAAAAACAGAGTGAAATTGATTCTCTGAATGCACAGTTAGCTGCAATTGCCAATTCAAAAGAAATTTTGAATCAATTGATCGAGTCACAGCGGACAAACTCCAAAGACAAGGGTGGAGTGGGGTATACTAGTATGCCACCACCAAAGCATTTCACCCCGATCCCGGTCGATGGTATGTCCGAAGACGTATCTCAGTCTTCTTCTTTGACCACTGAAGCTCCAAAAGCTTAAGTAAATGGTCCAGAAGCAAGTGTTAGTGATTATGAGTCTAAAGTCGTTTTAAAACGCCCAGACCATAAGTCCAAAGACCTTAATGACCTAAAAGACGTCCACTTAACTGCCCACCAAGAGAGTCTTTTTGAAAAGGTCATTCAACGCCTTGAAAGCCGTCTTATCACTAAGATGGACAAGAAGTTTGAAAAACTTCAAGTGCGTGAAGAAAAACGGACTCTTAAGCAGTCCGACTCTGAGTCAAAGTCTACCAAGTCAAAGTCTAAGGGTAAGGAGAAAGTTGAGGAAAACAAACCTATTCTCACCATCCAAACCCCTATGACTAAGATTTTCACTACGGGAAAGGCTTCTTCTTCTAAGCCTAACACGATACCTCCCAAAGTGTGTAGACCAATTGCTCAGACCAAGGCAATTCCCCGACAAGCAGTTCCCAAAGAGAAGATTCAAACTTCTCGAGTTCAGACGGATATCTCAATTGATCCCAGAATCTGCTACTATTGTCGACACGAGGGACATATTGCCAAGGTCTGCCCACGTTTACAAGGTTTGATCTTGAAACGTAAAGCATCAAAGAGTAACTCACCAAAGAAGGATCAACTGATCAAATCCAAAGTTGATTCTCCTTCAGTCAAGGTCAAAACCGATCCAAAATCGAAATTGACTAAGACTGTTAAAGATGATAAAGAGTCGCTCGAACATCAGGATGACACATCAACCACTACTGATTATCAGAAAGACCATAAATTGGTTGATGTGATCATTACCGATGAAAGTGGGAGACCCAAGTCGGTTAAGGCTTGGGTCCCCGTTACAAACTAACCTTTCTTCTAAGATGTGCAGGAACGACCAAAGTGAACTGTAGATAATACGTAGTATGTCAACAGTGGTTGTTCAGGGCACACGACAGGCAACATCTCCCTTCTTACGGGTTTCTTACCTATAGATGGGGTATCGTTGTATTCGCTGGAGATAAGGGTAGTACAATTACGGGTGAAGGAATAATCTCGAACGGAAGGGTCAGTTTTGAGAAAGTTTTCTTCTGTTTAGCAGTGTAAAGGAACATGAAGGATCACGTGAGCTTACATACGATCAATCGATCATATGCCTTCATCGTTATGACGGAAATCAGGTTTTATCTCTACGTTGAGTGTAAAGTTTTTGAAAAACACGGGTTTTTTTACATCTAGTGATAGTGTAAAGGGGAAATTCACTTAAATAAGTTTAAAGATTAAAATTAAACGGAAAACAAACGTTTTAAGAAATTGTCGCACATCACATAAAGTGTCACGCAACATTGAAACTGTTGCGCAACACTTGATGGATGTTACGTACCGTAACAAGTGTTACGATAGCGCAACAGTTGAGGGGGAGGTATAACAACCTTTTTTTCTCACAAAAACGTTTTTTTTTGTGAGTTTAACGAAATACCTCTTAAGTGAGTTTAAAGATTTCCTTCTCAACCGAGAAGGTAAGTTTTCTTACCTAATTTGGTAAGTTTTAAAGCGTTTAGACTTCGCAACATATAACAGTTGCGGACTCGAACAAAAATCGTTTTGCTTAAATGCAAAACTCTTTTCAAAAGAGTTAAAAGTTTTGAAAACTCATTGAGTCAAAGTAAATTAATCTCAATTGAGTATAAAGCGTCCAAATTGATAAAAACCTAAATCGTTTGATCGTGACTTCGAAACTTTTCTTTTTAAGTTTTTAGGATTTGTATAGTTATGAAAAAAAAAATCAGAAAAACACTAAAAATCAGAAAAACATAAAAAGAGGGGGAGAAAGTTTGTAAAAACCTTAGGAAATGATAGTACATCGCAGATTTTAAAAATCAGAATCATAAGTTTTTGTTCGATGTATTAGTAGGTACAACCAATATCATATAAACAATTTTCCGAACCTGTTTCTAATGGGTAACACGGTTAAGTTTGTTCATCTCAGTGATAAGCTGAAAACTTTCGGTGTGCCTAGAATCTGTCACCATAGGATATTATAATATATATATATTAATAAGTATCTGAGAGTAATAGAAAAAGCGAGGAAAAGAAAAATTGAGAGAAAAACAAAAAAATATATATATAATAAGTCGCTTTTATCTAAAACTCAAAGAGTTTATATAATTATTAAAACTCAAAAATTCCTTGAGGCGCTCCTGGATTCTATAAGGTTGCGAAATCATAGTTTCCTTGAAGTTAGTATTAAGGTGAGGAGTTATAAATAATTAAATCTAAGTAAAACTTGTAACCCTTGATGCTTACTTGATAAACGGCAGAGACAGGGGGAGAGTAGAGTCAAATAAGAATTCCATAACTCTTGGTGCTTACTTGATAAACGGCAGAGACAGAGGGAGGAATTCACGAGTCAATAAAGCTTATAAAGTTTCAATAAAGTTTATAAAACTTAAATAAAGTTAATAAATAATGAAAAATGCATAAGTGCTTAAACTTAATACTATACGTATGCTTTTTCAATACTTAGTGTAGTTAATAAAATAGGAATAAGGTGACAGTTTTCCGAAATAAAATGACGCTTTGAGGGAAGTCCGGATTTAGCTAAGTGTAAATATAAGTGGGATCCATATAAACAGATGTAATCTAAATAATCGTAAGATTTTTTATATGATATCTATGTTGTATTTAAGAGGACAAATATACTAATAATCGGTTGATTCTTGTGATTTGACTTCTGCGATATGATCCTATAAGCAAACTAATCCCTAACAAAAAAGATTTGCTCTTTGTAGTTTGTTAAAGTAGTGTAAATAGCTTATAGTTGAAAACCACAAAAAGATTTTCGGTTTTAGGTTAAGAAAACAAACAAAAATACAAAAAGATTTTATTTCTGCGTTTATTTTCTTCGTTGTCACGTATCGTTCATGGTTAAAAGGTTTTATCACGTGTTTTCTGAAAAACGAGAAATTTTATCAGTTTAAAGAACAAAAACACGTATTTGGTCAGTTTTCTCTTTGTAAGCTAGGTTTACAGAGTTAAAGATCGGATCTTGAAGAGTTTAGCACTTCCTGGAAGTCAAGGACTCGAAGCTGATATTCATGGAGCCGCGTTGCTTAATGATGAAGATTAGCTGTCAAAAGGATTCGCAAGTTATCGGTTGCAAACTGAACACCGTACAAGTCTCTGTGAAGTTTAAAGGATCAACTCTCGATCTCTCGACACCAAAAGTTCAAGAAAATTTTGAAGAATACAAGCTACATCCAAGGGGGAGTTTGTTGGAACATTATTGTCTGTAGTTGTATTCATTAGAATGTGTCGTCGAGTTAGAATGTAATTAGATCGAGTTGTAAAGTCCAATACGCATTTACGTAAGTTACGGAGGGTAACTAACAGTTACCCTCGCGTAACTAAGTTACGGTCGCGTAACTAGGGAGTTACGCGCGTAACTGTCTCCCAGACAGTTACGTGCGCGTAACTCTTTTAGTTTTTCGAGGTGACTATAAATAGCAGCCTCGGGATCATAAATGTTGTTGTTGAAAGTTGTCAGAGCACTCATATCGAGAATAGTTACGTGAGCTAGGGTTTGTGAGCGTAACTGTGAGTTCTTGTGTGTTAAAGTCTTGTAATCGATTGTTTAGATACTATTCGTGTTTGTTATCAATCACGTAAGCTTAATAGTATCATTCATTTGGTTATCTCTGCTGTTCTTCACCATTTACATATACATACTAGTTATTCCGCAATTAGTGTGTTGTAGGGTTCAAAGGAGATCGTGAAATAGGCGACCTACATCTTTTATATAGTGCTTTAGGGTTGTAATTTCATTACGCTGAATATTATTGTTGATTTGAGCATAAATTGGAAGAGTCGGTTTAACATCTCCAACTCGAACGTAAACCATTGAGAGAGTTGATATGTCTCTCAAATATAAACTTTTATTTTTTTTGGTAAAAACATAAACTATTATTGTATTCTTTTATTCTATTTATTTTTTTCTATTTAATTATTTGATTTGGTTCGTATCAATTGGTATCGGGACATGGAATAAGGGCAACCGAAGCGTTGTTCATCAATTTCAAGAAATACACCCGCTATAACAATGGAGGAATTTAGGGTGGAGAGAGCAAGGCAACATGATAAGTTGATTATATTATTAGGGAAATGTTCAAATAAAACAATCTTTAAAGATAAAATAAATAAATAAAAAATTAATAAAAAGATAATAATTTTTTGATACAGTGATTAGTTTTACTTTTTCATTAACTATTTGCATTTGGTAGCACAATGTTATGTCGTGCTAGAAGCAAGAATCATTTTGATACAGTGATTAGTTTTTTCTTTTCTATTTTCAGTTTGAACTTTCTATTTTAAATACTCTTTTAACCTTTTAACTTAAATAATTATATAAATTAAAATAATTTGACACCATTATTTTAAATATAAAATATATTTTATATATTAATTTTTCTTTTATAAAAGTTATTTATTTAACTCGTTTTTTTATCTTTTATAATATTATCTAAAAATATAACAATAAAAAGAAAATCAATTTTTTTTAATGTATTACGGAAAACTTAATATAATATATTTATACGTATATTATGTTTTACTAAACTAACAAAAGATTAAAAGTTATAGTTTGAAACTCCATAATTTAACCTCTAAAACTCCAACTTTTAATAAAGTAAAATTAAATATAAAATTTTATTGAAAACCTAATGCCACTAACATGACATAACCTAAGACATATCTAAAATCTAAATTTGACATAATAAAATAATCAATAATGCTCAAATAACCCTCATTCAAAGGAAGAAATTCTCTTATTGACTTTTTATACTCCATTCGACCTCAATCTTATATGTTATGATTGTATCATTTTCGAAAACTTCTCTACAAATACGAATTTAAAGTTGATGCTGTAAACACGTACATAAACGAAACTAAAAAATATTTGATATTACAACTCATATTATCCTACATTGTTAATAATACATAATAACATTCAGTTTCTATATATTATACTAATAAACTAGTTAATTTATTAATCGTCAATAAATGTTTTCTTTTTCCCTTTTATATATATCTTTTTAGTTTAAGTTTTCCAAATAGTATAATGCTACGTCAATAAACTTTTAACCTAAACTTCTTCTTTTTTTTATATATATCTTTCAATTTAAGTTTTCTAAATACTATAACGCGACCTAATAAACTTTTAACCTTTATAACAACCAAGCCTTAATTTTATATTTAACACTTAATTTTTATAAATATAACTCTCTCTTGTTATCTCCCTACACCATTATATTATACACTTTTAATTACATTTGACAAGTTTGGATTATTGTTCCTAAGCCGCGGGTTTACATTTGACAAGTTTGAATTACTGTTTCTGAACTGCATGAGTCGCGGCCAGGCTGGCTCGGTTGGCTGGGGCGTATTTGGTCGGGTCGGTCCGTAGGTCAAATAATAATTTTTTTCTTTTTTCTTTTTTTCTTTTCCTTTTTAGAAGTACGATTTTGAATTAATGTTTACGAGTTACCGTTACTGTTTAAATTTATAAAAAAGATTTGTCTTTTGTTAATTAAATTTTAGGATAGACTCGCTCGGCTCCATTAAAATTTTCTTTTTTCTTTTTTTCTTTTCCTTTTTAGAAGTACGATTTTGAATTAATGTTTACGAGTTACCGTTACTGTTTAAATTTATAAAAAAGATTTGTCTTTCGTTAATTAAATTTTAGGATAGACTCGCTCGGCTCCATTAAAATTTTCTTTCTCTTTTTCTTTTAAACTATTAAAAGAAATAGTTACGTAATTATTTTGATTAATGACTAAGTTTTTAATTAAGTTTTATCTTTTTGGGTTACATTTTATTTTTATTTTTTATGAACATGTTAAAATAATACAAAAGTTCATTATATTTATTTTCATATTATCATGAACCTTCTTTATAAACTCCATTAAGAATGCTCTTATTACTTTTGTTTTCTTATCATTCAGTTTCTATTTACATTTAAATGTATATAGCTCAAATAACACTAATTAAACAACAATGTATCTATATGTACGGCAAAACCAAAAGCTCTCTGGTGCAACCAATAACAATTTAAGTACCAATATATTTCCAAAGCCTTCCATTTCCGTCAAATGACCCGGTGTGAAAATTAAAACAATAATATAGGCTTAAATCCCATAACAAAGCCGGGTTTCTTTATCTTATTTAAATCTTAACTTTAAATCTTAACTCGTGGTAGATCAAATAGTCGAGGAACAAAGTGTCTAAATAGAAGTTATATTCTCTTTTCATTTTTATTAAATTTTGTTTTATTTTTCTTTTTAACCACTAAAATTACATCAAAATTATACAAAGATCTTAAATTTAAAAGAAAATTCCAACACCGATTTGTAATTACCTTTTAAGGTCATATATTATTTTTATTATTAATAATATATTTCTTGTTATAAATTTGAGTTATATATTATAGATATTTTTTCTTTACTAGTTTCCTACTTAGATAAATTGTCTTTATTAGTTTCCTAGTTTGTTAGTACCTCTAAGTCTATAAATACAAGACATAATGTAACCTTATTATTACCTTATATTTATAGGGTTATGATCATTAAAAATCATTAAAAATTTTAAGACCAAAACACATACTTATAACTTTTCACTTTAAAAACCCACTTAAAATTTTATTTTGTTTAAAAATTAAATATATCAAAAACTGTAAATGTATTAAACGAATAAATTACATCATTGTAACGAGCATTAAATTACCTTTCTATAGAGTACCCACTTGATATACTTTTGACGAAACTTTTTTCCGGGTTTTTTTTTTATGAGTTTTGAATTTTTATATTATAAAATCACGATTTTATCATATATGATTTTAGTAGTTTGATATATATATATATATATATTTATTCTAGTTGAATATATATAATATAACAAATATATGTTTTGAAATTCATATTTAGTGTTCAAATCATATGTGATTGTACCTTACGAATATCAACATATGTCCGACAACCAGGAAAAATAAAAAATAGTCAATTTTTGATTTTTTTTTCCGAGTCTATATAGATTATACCTAATATAATATTTTTGTGTTTTAAAATTAACAATTAAAGTTGAAATAATGTGTTTTATTGTATTATAAGTTTTCGAAATTTTACATATATAATAAAATCACATATGATATACAATACAATCAAATGTGATATGCGTACTACCACATGTTATATGCATACTATCATATTTATGTCAAAAAAATGAAGGAAAACAAAAATTGTCACATATGATATACAATACTATCACATGTGTTATGCGTACTATCACATGTGATATGCGTACTATCGCATTTATGTCAAAAAAGTGAAGGAAAAAAAATCGTCAAGATTCGATATTTTTTCTAAATTTTTGTAATTTATACGTTTTATTGTAATTATCTTTTATAAAGTTTTACGAATTGGTGTTAATATCACATGTGATATTAACTTTGCAATTTCAATACACAAAAAAAGTCTTCTAAAGTATATAACACTACTACTCTAGTTGAAGATAAACACGAGACGGTCGCAACGGTGTAATATGTTTCGTCTAACGATTAACGGTTTGTGAGATAAATTAATTTGAGAAGAAAAAAAATTGGGTTTTGGTTTTAATCTTAGTCATTAAATTAAAATGAGATGAATGACAAAGATTGTGTCTTTTGGTATTTAAAAAATTATGTGTTTAAATTGATCATTTACCTATATTTATATTATCATTATAATAAGTAGTTATAATTTAATATTGAGTAAAGGTATTAAGTTAACATACAAATAAAGAAGATAAAAATATAAATTTCTTATTGATAAAAAAGTAATGTGTCGTTATATTATTGTTATTATTATTATATTTTTTTGTATCATAATACTTAATTAAAATAAAAAAAAAATTTAAACACTAAAGATATTTTTACTCAATAAACTATACAAAAAATGTTTATTTTGGTTAATAGATTTGTTGCCTTAAATATAAAGTTAGAGATACAAATTTTTTAGAAAACCTCTCTTATAAAGTTACGTTACAAATTATTTATTAACTTAATACATTACCCAAAATAATGATATATTTTATTAACGAGGTGGTTAGCCCACACGTTACAACGAAGCCCCATTCGAAATAAATAGTAAAAAGTACAAAAAAAAGGAAAAGAATAATTCATCAAAAACGTAACTAAAGAAAAATACCGATATTTTTCACTAAACGAAACACTGTCTTAAAATAAAAATCAATCCGAAATATCCATTTAAAAAATAATAATAACAATAATATTTTATTCCAACCTGATCCGAACCGATCCAAAAGATTAGCTTAGAAACAATTGCCAAGCAAATGTTATATATTTAATATATACTAAATATATAGCAAATTACTTTTTATTTGTCATAGATGCTTAATGACTTTATATTCGTTTTACCTTTTTTAAGTTTTTACATATCGATTATCTTAACTAATTATAATAATACTCACACAAACGAAATATCTACTTTTAGTAAACGTGAATTAAACATTATTTCTTACATTTACAAAAAAAAGTTAATATAAGATTTAGTTTTAATAATAACACTAGAATTTTTATATTTTAATAAACATAACAAGTTTTAACAGACAATTTTTTCAAAACTAAACTAAATTCTTAATGAAAATAGTGACATGTTTAACTATTAATTAAAAATTGATTAATTAATAAACTCTCTAAATAATACTTTTTGTCGGTCCCAACTCGGGAAACGATACTAAATTAATAATACGCAAAACTTATAAGATAATACACACTTTTTATACTATCTATAGACCCCCATATAAAATAAAATTAATAATTCGTTATAAAATTAATATTATATGAAATGATTTATAAAGATTTCGTGAAAGCGACTCAATCGTCTTTGTTTTTGTTGAAATTAACTTCACCTTGATTATGATCCCTAATATATCTTATTGTTGTAGTAACTTATGATGGTAATTCTTATAGTTTAACTTTAAATTATTTCAAGTGATTGTCGTTTTCATTTATTTTTTCGCAAAGGTGGCTACTTGGAAGAATTTTATCCAAATTATATAAAAGTTTGAAATTGTTTGTAAATTGATATATTTTTTATACATAATACAATAATTATGTGAAAATTAAGGTATTTGTAAATTGGTATTTAATTATATATTAATAAAATATTAATTAGTATATAAATTACTAATTATTAATTTATCAATTAATTAATAATTTTTGCTAGTCCCGAGAATATTAATTTATAGAGTTTCTACAATAGTATTTTTAGAATTTTCTCCCATCAAATAAACTAAAAACAAACTTAAAAACAAACTAAACAGGTTGATTATTCGTTAGTTTAAAACCAATATAATTGTGTAATTATTTTAAGAGTTAATTACTTAAATGGTCCATGTGGTTTATCGGGTATAACGGGTTTGGTCCCTAGTTTTTTTTTTTTTTTTTTTTGCGGATCCAGTACTCGTGGTTTGAATTCGTTACGGACCCAGTCCCTTGTTGATTTAAAATGACCAAAATATCCTTAATTTCTTTCTTCTTTTAAGGTTTAATTATTATTTTATATTTTATATCATAAAATAAATCAAGAAACAATTGCAATTCTATTGACACTTCGTCTCTCTCTAATCCGAAAACTTCGTCGGCTATGGTCGGTGACTAGGTGTGGGTTGTAAAGGTGTTGTAAGCTATGGAGGCGTTAATAGGGTGGCGTGGTTTATCAAAAATCAATTATTAGATTATTTCGGTTTAATTGGGTTTTTAATTAAACTTTTAATGCTCGTTTTTTTTTTAGTAATTAGTTTTAATACCTTTTGTTTGTCTAATTTTGCAATAAAATTTATTTTTCCGTTTAGATTGATTGACTATAAAAACCTTCTAAAACTTAAATAAAAATAAAAAAGTTAAAGTAATTTTGGTCATAGGACAAATCTGCAAAAAAAAACTTTAGAGAGCAAACCTAATATACCCGGTAAACCACATGTAAGTAATTAACTCTTATTTTAATCCCGAGCCAACGAAGTAACAACTCAATCATGCGTACCATAAACAAAAAAACAGTAAATGAAAAGTAGGTGATGATCAAGAGTTACTTACCATTAGGATCTGAGTCAATTTAACCATTCACCAATCAATCAGGTGTACCATGTTCATCGTTACATATAAGAAAAATCATCATGATAATAAAACATGTATAAGAGGAAGAACAAAAGTGAAGAAGAACGAAACAGAAGAAAAAAGAGTAACTAACCGTTCATTCAGTTTCGAAGAGGCTGGAAGTGAAATGCGGTTCGATAAGGCTGCGACGCCATGGAAGGAAGAAGAGATTCTATTTGATCGGACATGGTCAAAGCTATGCACCAAGATATTAGGAGGAAGGAAAATGGAGTTCTTTTATGCACTTATTTATTAAGTAATGTTTGGTGTTAACAAGAAAAAGGCCATTTCCCTCTTAAATTTGATCCTTCTACACTGCTTCCACCAAATTAACAAATAATGTATTTTATCATATAATATAAATATAAATACTTATAATATATAAAGACTTAATATTGTCATTGTTAATTGTTATTGTTAATAAAAGACATTTCGTTACCCTTTCATTAAAAAACATTAGTTTCTTGATTACATATATTAATTGTTTTTGACCAATAATTGTAGTATATTTTTTTTCTTCTTATTCGGATGATATGAAGGGTTGACAAAACCCTCAATAATGGAGCATATTAAGTTAGGGTTAACTCTACAAGAATATATTAAATTTGACCGTTTTTTATTATATGTAATCAATTCTTAAAAACTCTATTGTGTATATTTATCTTTTTATTTTACACAATGATTTAAGAACCAAATTGTTTTTTAGAAATATCCATTTAAACCAGTTACACGCTATCAAAAATCCGGTCCGTTACATCATTTGTGAAAAAATAAGAGTTGAATACATAAAATAGAGATTTGAAAATTTAATACGCACAATAACAAATCGAGAAAAGTTTGTTACATTCTTATTCACTTATCACATTAAGCTATTGAACCTACCTCTATACTATGTTAGTATTTGTTGTTGCATCAATAAACATGATATGTAATTTTTTCATGTGACTAGGCAGTTAGAAACTCAAAGTAGTGATAAAACATCTATTCGAAATAGTTAATTTTTAAAAATAATAATTAAAAAGAAAATAATTAAAAAACAATATTGTAAACATAATTTCCTTTTTTTTCATTTTCAAAGTAAAGTATAATATTTATAATAAATCAAGAAATAATTACTGATGACTATTACCACTAACTATGTTAATAAATAACTAACCTAACTATTTCAAAGATTAAACATGCTTAACTAAAAAATCAAATGATAAAGTAAAAAGAAATTACTAAATTCAAAGTATTTTGTCAACTAACTTCTATTTAGTTAACATGTACCAATCCCCTCCCCGTCTCTCTTAAAAAGCGAGTCTTTGTCCTCAAGGCTCACATCTTTTTACCTCGAATTTCGCGGCTTCCAGGATGGCTCGTGTTTAGATTCAACAAAAAACAGACTTCCGTGGATGACATTGATGATGGGGGAGGACATGTCTCCACGCAAAGAAAGGGCTAACATGTCCTTGATAGGGAAGGGAAAATCGAGTTTGTATGCATATATCATTTTGGGTCTTGATGATAGATGAGTAGGAAACAGTAAGGAACTCAACCAATGGTTTTTTGGTTTTAAAGGTGCGAATTTTGTATATGTTGTTGTTTGACGGTGGTGTAACGTTTGGTGGTGGTGGCATGATAACATGTATAATGTTGGAGTCCCTTTGTTTAGATTTAGTCATGGTACTAACAAAGGTTACGAATGAGGTGGCAATGCTTTTTTAAAGGATGACGATCTCATTATCAATGCCAACTTTGGCCAGAATATAAGGGAAATTGCACGGAGAAAAAACAAACTTTGACCAATTGTCATTGTGTGTAAGCAACAATGTTTTTTATTAAAAAAAACCTTAAACTTTAGATACGTTGTCATCGTATGAAAACTTAACTTCAAATCTCGTTAGTTTTTTTATTTTACATATTTGTGTTTTTTTTCCATAGCTACATGTCACATATGTTATATTGTCGTCATATACATGGATTTAGAGGGAAAAAAGTTAATAATTCTTTCATATTTAATAAATTTTTAATTAAAAATATGTTTTCGTATTATCAATTATTGAGACCATAAGTAAAAAAAATGACAAAATAACACGTAAACATATGTTATATCACATATATGACATTTATCTTTGAAATAATTCACATAATTATTATATTTCAATATTTAGCGAGATTTCATGTTAACTTCTACATACAATGACAATGTATCTAAAGTTAATGGTTTTCTTGAGAAAAAACAAAGTTGGTTACACAACGATAATGGAGTCAAAATTCATTTTTTTTTCAACGCAATTTTCCCCACAGTATAGACTAAGTTAGTAATAGATTGTCCGAAACAAGTTGGTGGTGTAGAAGTTATAGACATTTGACAAACCAATGACAATCATTGATACAAGACCAATTCGAGATAGTCAGACTTCTAGGAATAATAGAAAAGAAAAAACTAAAGAAAAATTAACTAATTAAACACAATTTTTTTCTTTTTTTTTCATTCTCAAAAATAAGGTACTTATAATAAATCAAGAAACTAACCACTACTTCCACTGCTAATGACTATTACAACTAACTCCACTAATAAATGAATGTTGATAACGACAATTATGAGACTATGGTTTATGAGTTCAAGGTATCATTCTACACTTTTAATAGTTTACGATACTACAAATTCTATTCAACCAAGTTGAGGGTATCAAATTGTATTTTGCCCTTCTTTAAAGGTCGGAAGTAATTAACTAAATGCATCACTATCTTGTTGAAACCGAACAAATAATTAATAAATGTTTTCGTTTTATAATCAAAGCTCTCAAAAATGTTGTTAACAAAACTAACAAATAACTAACTTGACTACTTTAAAAATTAAACATGTTTAACTAAAAATATAAATAATAAAGATAATAAAAAGTTTCCAATTAAAAAAGTTTTGCCAATTAACCGAGTAAGGCTCAATGCGAGTCAACTGAACTTGAACTTCACATGGTTCAAACTCGTTTACAAATTGTTTTCTTCTTAGAATCTCAGATGCTTGAGACTTTCTCAAGCTTTAAAATATCTATCAAGTTCGATATGATACATCTACTTGTGAGGTATATAAGTATAAATTGGCAAGTATTTGCAAAAAATAATTTTTACACTAATGTATTCGGTTAAGATTCAATTCTACAAATACATTGGTGCAAAAAGTATTCGGTACAAAACTTATACTCTATAAAACTTTGGTGTAAACATCTAGTGTACAAGCAAAAAAAATTTGGAGCAAAAAATATTCGGTTAAGTTTCTATTCTACTAATATGTTGGTGCAAAAAATATTCGCTTTATTCATTGGTTGAACATGGAAAACAGAAAACTTAACCGAAAATTTGAAATCTCTATATCATGTTTAAGTATTCAAATCATGTAAGATAGTAGGTTATCTTCCTTCCAAAACGGTACGTAATTCATCTTCCTGAATGCATATTTCCGAACCAAGAACCATCCTCGTATTCTTCTTCACATGCTATCCTTTCTTCAATATTGATTCAAGCTTTTGTCACACTCCAAGCACTCATCTCGGTGATCACCACACTTTTTGTTTCGTTGTTAAATGGAAATATTCTTCTCCAATGGCTAATGTTGGATAAACCCTAGAAATAATGCAAGTCTTTCCACCACCGCCAAAGCTTTCAATGATCGAGTGATCTATCTGTAAGGATCCCAAAATAAATCATTTTAGAGCTTAATTAAGTTCAAAAACCTAAAAAAAAGAAAGAAAAACAATTAGGTTAACCCACCAAGGTTCTTAATGAAATTTCTTCTTGAGGATCTATGTCAACAAATGCTTGGTTTTATCGAGCTCGCTCCTTGTTGTTATCCAATTAGTAATCAATTAGGATAGAACATTATAGAAGTATTAGGTATTTGAATTAGATTAGGTTTATGTTTTCTTTTAATTGTAGTTGTCTACAAATAAGGTTGTTTGCCTTGCAAGGCAAGACTAAATCAGAATGGAATTAGGAGGTTGTTTCCCAATCAAATTCTAACTACGATTTACCCCCTCTCCTATAAATAAAGGTGAGGGGGGTGAGGCTAAATCTTTGTACCTTATTTCCTTTTTCTTAACGAGAGTCGTCTAATATTCTCACACTCTCGGTTTCTTTTCTTATTTCTTGTTCAATAACCACAACCATTACGAAGTTTCTTGTATTCCGCGTGTTCCCTAAGGTTTGTTGAACGTCGAAATTCCAACAAGTGGCATCAGAGCCACGGTTCGTAGTTCTTCTGAGATGAACAATTACAAGAAGTTTTGCTATTTTCGGCCAGACTTGCGCAGAAGTGGGAAAAATGCGATCTTGAGTTCGTTAACCGTTATATCATCACTAAAATTGGTTTGTGGGTTCCCAACACAAATATATACAATCTTACTGAAGGAGTTTTCGATAAGAGGTGTAGAACAAAAGATATATGTTATCGAAGTTGACTGCAGAATTAGAAAAAAGGCTGAAAATCAACAGGTTCTTGGATTCTTTGCACGAGTCAGTTTGTGATTCGGGGTTATTTTGAAGATCCAAGTTTGTGTTTTTGGTGTTTTGGGTAATCCTCTAGGGTGTATTTGAGTTGAATACGTGTTTGGTTTTGAACTCGTGGGTTGTAGACTCAATTTCTTGCAGGTTGGTCCATCGAACAAAGAAGGTGTTTGCGGGGTTGTTTCTTAAACCCTAAACTAGGGTTTAGTTTGTGGGGTTTGTTACTTGATACGCAAGAAAGAAGAAGTTTACTAGGGTTTGTGGGGTCTAACGTGTACCACAAAACTAGGGTTTTGCAAGACTAACTTGGGTGTCAAGTTAGGGTTTCGGATTGCATACGTATTCCACAAGGTTTGTGGGGGTGTTTGGTTACTATCCGAGGATTGCAAGAGAGGAAGGAAAAGGAAGGTGTTGCTAGAATTCTTGGGTGATCGAGGTTACTTGCGTATCAAGATACGGTGTGGTTCTTGGGGAGCATTTTATCGATTTCAAGAAGAACAAGCAACAGTATTGGAAGTTACACGGTTCTTGTGTTTCAAGTTCAATCGGGTTTTCTTGCGTGGTAAGTTACGGGTTTTGTAACTTAGGAGCAAGTAGAATATTAGGGTGCTTGGATAATCTTCTTTAGGGTTTCCAAAAGGATACGATTTGCAAGGAGGAGTAACGAAAGGATACATCTGCAGGTGCGGTGTGGTAGAGTCATTGTATATGATTAACTCTTTGGCAACGAGAGTACCGATGGAAGATGATTCAAGCTATGTTCTCAAGGGTATGGGCTACATTCCGGTGTTGAGAAGGGGCTTGGTATCTTTAGGTACGTTGGAGAAAGAGGGAAACACCTTGGTTATGCAAGATTTGGGTTCCATTACGATTTTGTATGGAACAAGTACAAAGAGTTGTGCATACTCTTTGGACGTCTTTTTGGTGGATGGTGCTACATATTATGTGGAGCATGTCGAGTTTGAGGTGGAATCACCGCACGATCAAGGTGAATTGATCGAGGGTCATCACGAAGCTGAGGTAAGTCAGGAGAGTAGTGATGCGAAGGAAGGTGAGGAACCTCGGGAACATAACCTAAGGACAGATAGGTCCACTTCAGCTTCAAGACGACGACCTGTTAGCCAAAGTAATATTCAGAAGGCTGAGGTTTCCAATATGAGAGGAAGAAGGCAGTCGTATTCACCGAGTGTTACTAGAGGTCGAAAAGTGGCTCCCACCAGTGAAGAAAATACAAACACCCCAACTGCTCGAAATGGTAATAGTAATAGGATGTTTTAAACAGGAAACGGAGGGCAGTTTCTTGGAAGCAGAATGGTGGAGAAGATTATGAATGCAAGGAAATCGAACATTGAAGAGAAGAAACTTAACGGTTCAACAGATATGGTATAGTATTACCGTTTAGCCTTTGTATAATTCAATTCGAGAAAGAGATGGAGTTTGAGCTTTAAGATTTGTCTGATTGATGTTTTATGATTACACAGGAAAGTAAGCGAGATTCAGTCCACTCCCGTCAAGTTGGAACATTGTCGGGAAGGAAATCTATTTCTACATCTTATGCTCCTAGTTCAAGGTCAAGTGAGGGAAATTCTCGAGCACTATAAGCTCACATTATTAAGCTATAAATGTTTAAAGCAGTAAGATTGCGATTTCTGTTTCCATGTAGTCGAAGTGTTTGTATTACACAATTAATTATTGACGTACACAAAAACTATCATATCATGTACTTTAAGACGGTATGAAATGTGTAACATGGAGTCTTCATATCATGTTTAAGTAGTCGAATCGTATAAAATAAATGCCTCCCATCCATTACCTTCAAATTATTGATTCTAAATAATCTCTTCAGCGGTAATCCGAGCTTTCTTCACACTCCAAGCATTCATCTCTATGATCATCACACTTTCTGTTCCGTTGTTAAATGCAAACAGTCGGGCTTCTTCTCCAATGGCTAATTTTGGATAAACCCTGGCTGTAATGCAAGTTTTTCCACCACCACCAAAGCTCTCAACGATCGAGTGATCTATCTGTAAACATTCCAAACAAAACTACATTAGAGGCCAAATTTGAAAACTAAAAAAAATAAAAGGAAGAAACCAGGTTTTCCCACCAAGGTTCTCAGTGAAATTTCCTCTTGTTCAGGATCTATGTCGACAAATGCTCTGTATGTGGTTTTATCGATCCCATCCTTTGTAGAAGACCTGAAATATGTAAATTTTGGATATGTTAGTTAGGTTAGCATTTTAAATATATTGGTGATAATTGAGTTTAAAAAAACCAACCGGCTTTGATCACTACACATTAGCACAACATATCGTCCCTTATTTTTGAAAACCCGAAAGAAGATTGCAGTTTGTTCAGTCAAGTCAGTGGAAGCCAAAGCTAACAGCCCAAACGGACCAAATTTTCCTTTCTTTGATGCATCCATTTCGTTGGTGATAAGCTTTGGATCAGTCCAACTTTGGTCTAGTTCTTCGGCCTCTTCTAAGTTAGTTAGTTTAAACGAAATATTCACATCCGCCTTTTAAATAAGCAATACATACATGTTAGTACAAAATAAGCTGAAATGTTTTAAGTCAAACCATTATGGCTTACCTGTGAAGCGGTTATTCCAACAACTTCATGTAATGATCCACTCTCAAGTTTCTTATTTTTAAAACTAACTTTGTTTTCATGCAACATTTCAATTTCCTCAATAGGCCATTGTATAAGCTGCTTCTGGTTTCCGTCGAGCCAAAGACTTCTTGGAAATGACTGTATATATGTTATAAGCGAACTCATGTTTTAATATATATAAAAAGGGATAGCGTATTAGTACATAAAATTAAGTGAAAGTAAATCTCTCCTTACTTGAATACCAGCCCATCCTTTAACGACAGCATCAGCTTCAGTATCAGACTCGTTGACCCAAGCCAACAAGATCCTTCTGCTTTTCACAGGGTCAAAGAATGACTTCGAAGCATAGTACTTCCCGTAATCAAATCTTAAAGAACTAATCGTGAAGTCATCTCGAGGAACATATTGTTCATTCTCAGGATTGTAGTTCCCAATCAGGTAGTAGTCTTTCCCTTCATCTACTAACCCGAACTTTAACACATGCTTTACTCTGGGGTTCATGACAGATGTATCAGCCCCATTCGTGCTATCAACCCAAACAGGAAAGAAATCAGGACATTCCCATATCCCGGTGCCTGCAACTTTATGCAGTGGCGAATCATGTTTACTCCAGTTAACAAAGTCCTCAGAGTGGTAAAGAAACGCGATCCCCGTATTATCTTTCTGACTTCCCACAATTGTTCTCCATTTTCCGTCTTTTGCAAGCCACGCGGTTGTGGGGTCTCTGAAGTCGTCGTTTTTTATTCCATCGGGCAGATTTATGACTGGATTGCCAGTGTGCTTGACCCATTCTCTAAGATATGGGTCGGATAAGTTTTTTGGGACAGCTAAGTTTTGTACTTGACGGTTTTCTGAGTCAATTCCAGTGTATAACATAACCGGCTTGTTTCCAGGGAGGATTGTGGCAGAACCTGACCAACAACTATTGATGTCGAAGGGTTCGGTTGGGGCAATGGGGTGGTCTAGATGGATCCAGTTAATCAAGTCAGGTGATACAGAATGTGCCCAATGCATTTGATTGGTAAAATGCGGACCAAATGGGCTGTATTGATAGAAGTTGTGGTATACTCCATTGTAGTACATTGGTCCTGAATGCACACATATGGAACTACAATAAGCAGAAATCTAGAAACATATGCAAACATACTCTTTACATAATGATATGAACCAGAAATTAAGTTAGGAGCTTAAGTGCCCTTATAATTAACTAGTTTATTTAGTTTCTTATTAACTAGATTTATCATTTGTTATAGGAAGTCTTTTTTATATAAGCGCTTTAGGGCTGTATTTTCATTCCGCTGAATATTCTTATGCATTTGAGTATCAATTGAGAGAGTCGGTTTACCTCTCAACGTAAACCATTGAGAGAATCGGCATGTCTCTCGAATATATACATTACTATCGTGTTCATGTTATAATTAACTAGTTTATCTAGTTTCTTATTAACTAGATTTATAACTTGCCCGCTAAATAAGTGTTTCTAGGATGTCTTTCATATAGTGATTTAGGGTTGTAATTTCATTACGTTGATTATTATTGTTGATTTGAGTATCAATTGGAAGAGTCGGTTTAACATCTCTAACTCGAACGTAAACCATTGAAAGAGTTGATTTGTCGCTCAAATATAAACTTTTATTTTTTTGGGTAAAAATATGAACTATTATTGTATTCTTTTATTTTATTGATTTTATTCTATTTTATTATTTGAGTTGGTTCATATCAATTGGTATCGGGACATCGAAACAAAAGCGTTAGTTCATCAATTTCAATAAATACAAAAAAGTCAATTCACGAGGCTATTGTTCTCGCTACAACAATGGAGGAATTTAGGGTGGAGAAAGCAAGGCGACATGATGAGTTGATTATATCATTAGGGGAATATTCAAATAAAACAATCCTTAAAAAAAATTAACAAAAGGATAATAATTTTTTGATAGAGTGATTAGTTTTACTTTTTCATCAACTATTTGCATTTGGTAGCACAATGTTATGTCGTGCTAGAAGCAAGAATCATTTTTTCACTATTTACTCTAATACAAAATCAAATTAAAAGACATATAAAATTAAAGGGATAATATAGGATGTGGAAGCCAAATATGTTTTATTTTTGTTCACATACGCCATCAATTAATTAAAAGTTTTAAATAGAACACCCAAATATGTGTTTTGTGATATTCAATTTAACAAAAAAAAATTCAAATTTGACGAAAATAATTTTAAGATTTTTAAAATATATTCTATTTAAACATTAATATGTTCACAACTTATCTAAAATATATTTGTAATTTCAAAAAGGAAATGTTCATTTTCGAAATTTATATGTCAGTTTATTCGTCAAATTTGATGTAAATGATATAAAATATTTATTTTGGTGGCCTATATAAAACTTTTAATAAATAAGTGACTTATATGAAGAAAAGTAAATATTGATGGCCTCCACCTATATTATCCTAAATTTAAAAGAGGTCAGAGATGTTTTTGTATTACGTTGTGACCTAAGGCTAAAGGGAATAACAACCAAAACTCACCCCCAACTCACCCTGCCACGTCAGCTTTCTCTTTCCAGAAAACAAACTCACCTTACTCAGGAAATAACACTCACCACGCACTCACCGCCAACTCACCTTACCAAACTCACCTTACCATTTTCATTTAAATACTATTATTTATAAAATAAAAAAATTAATATTTAAGTAAACGTAAACGTAAACGTAAACGTAAACGAAATTTAAAACTTTTATTAAAACGTTAAAAACGATACATAGATAAATTAAAAACTTAAACGATACATAGATAAGCTAAAACTCCCAGTTATACATAGATAAATTAAAAACTTAAACGTTAAAAACGATACATAGATAAATTTAAAACTTTTGTTTGAAGAAGAAAGTAATTTGGTTGAAGAAAGTAAGAATGGTTATGAATTTAGAAGATATGTATTTAAAAATGGTTGAGTTAGTGGGTATTTATAGGTAAAAAAATTGGGGTTTAAAAAAGTTTTTTTTTTTTTTTAAAACAATGCAACGGCTGATTTTTTTTTGTAGGGGGGGGGGGGGGGGGGGGGGGGGGGGGGGGGGGGGGGCACCACTTAAAAACTCACCATGGGTGAGTTTGTCACCATTTGAAGCCAAAAAAAACACCCCCACTCACCTCCACCTCATGGTGAGTTTCTCACCTTTTGAGAGGGGGGATAGAACTCACATGTGAGTCTCCAACTCACCATGGTTTCTTCCTATTCCGTTCAGCCTAAGAACATATATGTAAGGTTAAAAGTTTTTTAAATAATAAATTATTATAATAATTATTCCTTTCCAATCTATCTATGATTCTATAATATATGTTAAATAGAGACATGAAAAGCTATATAACAAAATTTGGACCATTAGATATGTTTCATGATTAAATTTAAATTCTTAGATTAAAATAACTATTTTTTGTTGAACCTTCTATTCTAAATATATTTTTTACCTTTTAACTTAAATAATATAAATAAAAATAGTTTGACATCATTATTTTAAATATAAAATATATTTTATATATTAAGTTTTTTTTTATAAAAGTTATTTATTTAACTTGTTTTTTTTTGGTCTTTTATAATATTATCTGTAAATATAATAATAAAAAGAAAATCAATTTGTTTTTAAATGTATTACGGAAAACTTAATATAATATATTTATACATATATTATGTTTTATTAAACTAACAAAAGATTAAAAGTCATAGTTTGAGACTCCATAATTTGACCTCTAAAACTCCAACCTTTTAATAAAGTAATATTGAATATAAAATTTTATTGAAAACTTAATGCCACTAACACCACATAACCTAAGACATACCTAAAATCTAAATTTGACATAATAAAATAATCAATAATACTCAAATGACTCTAATTCAAATTCAAAGGAAGAAACTCTCTTATTGACTTTTTATACTCCATTCGACCTCAATTTTATATGTTATGATTGAATTATTTTCAAAAACTTCTCTACATATACGAATTTAATGTTGATGCAAGAAACACGTACATATAAACGAAACTAAAAAATATTTGGCATCACAACTCACATTGTCCTACGTTGTTAATACTCCGTAATACATAATAACATTCAGTTTCTATATATAATACTTTTATTTTTCTCAATAACATTCTCCGAATATACGCGAGAAATAAACTATTTAATATATTAATCGTCAACAATTTTTTTTTTCCTCTTATATATATCTTATAATTTAAGTTTTCCAAATATTATAATGCTACCTCAATAAACTTTTAATCTAAACTTCTTTTTTCTTTTATATATCTTTCAATTTAACTTTTCTAAATACTATAATGCGACCTAATAAACTTTTAACCTTTATAACAACCAAACCTTAATTTTATATTTAACACTTAAGTTTTATAGATATAGCTCTCTCTCTCTTGTTATCTTCCTACAACTTTATATTATATTATACGCTTTTACATTTGACAAGCTTGGATTATTCTTCCTAAATCGCGACTTTACATTTGACAAGTTTGAATTATTGTTCCTAAACCGCATGAGTCGCGGCGCAGGCTAGCTCGGGTTGGCTGGGGAGGCTTGGGTTGGGTCGGTCCGTGGGTTAAATAATAATTTTTTTCTTTTTTTCTTTTCCTTTTTAGAAGTACGATTTTGAATTAATATTTACGGGTTACAATTACTGTTTAACTTTATAAAAAAGATTTGTCTTTCGTTAATTAAATTTTAGGATAAACTCGCTCGGCTCCATCAAAATTTTCTTTCTTTTTTTCTTTTAAACTATTGAAAGAAATAGTTACGTATTTATTTTGATTAATTGCTAAGTTTTATCTTTTTAGGTTACAGGCTTTTTTTATTTTAAAAATTTAGGTTTTACCTTTTTCTTTTTGGATTACGCTATTAAATAAAGTAGCTACGTACTCATTTCGATTATTTATTACTTTTTCTTTTTTACCTTTATTTTTTGGTTACGCATATAGATTAGTTATGTATTTTTCTTATTAATTTTTAATATAAACTTTAGACTTTTATTTAGGTTGACGCTATTAACTAAAGTAGTTACGACTTCATTTACTTTATTTTACACAAATAATGGTGTAAAAATAATGTTTTCATCTATTTTTTACTTAATACAAGTAAATCAAATATAATTTGTCCCGTCACAATGCGTGAGGCCCAAAATTCTAGTTTATATTACATCGGATAACTCGCAAAGAAAAAGTCAAATGTGTGAAAGCCATTCAATCGTCTTTGTTTTTGTTGAAATTAACTTCACCTTGAATATGGTCTCTAATATATCTATTGTTGTAGTAACTTATAATGGTAATTCTTATAGTTCAACTATCAATTATTCCAAGTGATTGTCGCTTTCATATAATTTTTTTCTCAAAGGTGGCTACTTGGTAGAATTTTATCCAAATTATATGAAAGTTTGAAGTTGTTTGTAAATTGATATATTTTTATACATAATGCAATAATTATGTGAAAATTAAGGTATTTGCAAATTGGTATTTAATTAAATATTAATAAAATATTTATTAATATATTAATTAATAATTATTAATTTATCGATTAATTAATAACTCTTTTAATTAATAATTTTTGCTAGTCCCGAGAACATTAATTTTTGGAGTTTCTATTGTAGTATTTTTAGATTTTTCTCCCATCAAATAAATACAAATAAAATAAAAACAAACTAAACAGTTTGATTATTCGTTAGTTTAAAACCAATATAATTGTGTTATTATTTTAAGAGTTAATTACTTAAATGGTCCTTGTGGTTTACCGGGTATATAACATGTTTGGTCCCTAGGTTTTGTTTTTGGGGATCCTCTTCATGAGGTTTGAATTCGTTACGGATTTAGTCCCGTGTTGATTTAAAATGGCCAAAATGCTCTTAATTTTTTTTTTTAAGTTTTAATTATTATTATATAATTTATATCATAAAAAAAATCAAGAAACAATTGCAATTCCACTCTCACTTCGTCTTCCTCTAATCCGACAACTTCGTCGGCTATGGTCGGCGACTAGGTGTGGGTTGTGAAGGTGTTGTAGGCTATGGAGACGTTAATAGTGTTGTGTGGTTTATCAAAAATCAATTATTAGATTATTTCGGTTTAATTGGGTTTTTAATTAAACTTTTAATGCTTGTGTTTTTTTTTTAGTAATTAGTTTTAATATCTTTCGTTTGTCTACTTTTGCAATAAAATTTATTTTTCTGTTTAGATTGATTGACTATAAAAAAAAACTTCTAAAACTTAAAAAAATAAAAACATTAAGGCTATATTGGTCATTTTAAGTCAACAAGGGACTGGATCCGTAACGAATCCAAACCACAGGGACAGATTTGCAAAAACAAAACTTTAGAGACCAAACCTTTTATACTCGTAAACCACATAGACCATTTAAGTAATTAACTCTTATTTTAATCCTGAGACAACCAAGTAACAACTCAATCATGCGTACCATAAACAAAAACAACAATAAATGAAAAGTAGGTGATGATCAAGAGTTACTTACCATTAGGATCTGAGTCAATTTAACCATTCACCAATCAATCATGTGTACCATGTTCATCGTGACATGTCAGAAAAATCATCATGATAATAAAACATGTATAAGAGGAAGAACAAAAGTGAAGAAGAACGAAACAGAAGAAAAAAGAGTAACTAACCGTTCATCCAGTTTCGAAGAGGCTGGAAGTGAAATGCGGTTCGATAAGGCTGCGACGCCATGGAAGGAAGAAGAGATTCTATTTGATCGGACATGGTCAAAGCTATGCACCAAGATATTAGGAGGAAGGAAAATGGAGTTCTTTTATGTACTTATTTACCAAGTAATGTTTGGTGTTAACAAAAAAAAGGCCATTTCCCTCTTAAATTTGATCCTTCTACACTACTTCCACCAAATTTACAACTAATGTATTTTATCATATAATATAAATATAAATATTTATAATATATAAAGACTTAATATTGTCATTGTTAATTGTTATTGTTAATAGAAGACATTTCCTTACCCTTTCATTAAAAAACATTAGTTTCTTGATTACATTATTTAATCGTCGTTGACCAATAATTGTAGTATATTTTTTCTTTCTTTCTTTTTCGAATGATATAAAGGGTTGCCAAAACCCTAAATAACGGAGCATATTATAATATATAAAGACTTAATATTATTACTGTTAATAGAAGACATTTCGTAACCCTTTCATCAAAAAACAGTAGCTTCTTGACTATATATATTAACCGTTTTTGACCGGCAATTGTAGTATAATTTTTATAGAGTTAATTACATAAATCGTCCTTATGGTTTTTCTATAATTACGGATTTCGTCCCTAAGTTTAAAACGTTGCATATATTCGCTCACTTTTGGAAACTATTCACGAATTTCGTCCCTAAAATGGATGTTCGTTAAAAATTTCCGTTAAAATCATCGCCAACTATTTACACATTTCGTTCCTATAATGGATATCCGTTAGAAATTAGGGACGAAAAACGTAATTAGTTTTCAAAGCTGGACGATTTATGCAACGTTTTAAACTTTTGGACGAAATCCGTAATTTGAAATAAACCATAGGGACGATTTATGAAATTAACTTTTTTATTTATTTATTTTCGAATGATATGAAGGGTTGCCAAAACCCTAAATAATGAAGCATATTAAGTTAGGGCTAACTCTACAAGAATTTAATAAATTTTGACCAATCTTTATTATATGTAATCAACTCTTAAAGACTCTATTATATGTATTTATTTTATATTTTTACACAAAAGATGTAAGAACCAAATTGTTTTCTAGAAATATCCAATATTTAAACCGGTTACACGTTATCAAAAATCCGATCCGTTACATCATTTGAGAAAAACAGGAGTTGAATACATACATTAAATTTTTTGAAAGTTGAATACTAACAATAACAAATAAAAAAAAAATTACATTCTGATGAGGTTAGTAAGGACTACCTATGTATATGTCCAAGTTGTCAGCGCGTGTCAAGTTGTCAGCGCCTGTCAAGCTGTCAGCGGCTGTCAAGCTGTGAGCGGCTGTCAAGCTGTCAACGACTGTCAAGATTGTCAGCGCCTGTCAAGCTGTCAGCGCCTGTCAAGCTGTCACCGCCTGTCTAAGTTGTCAACGTCTGTCAAGTTGTCAGCGTCTGTCCAAGTTGTCAACGTCTGTCAAGCTGTCAGCGGCTGTCAAACTGTCATCGCCTGTCAAGATGTCAGCGCCTGTCAAGCTGTCAGCGCCTGTCAAGATTGTCAGCGCCTGTCAAGCTGTCAGCGCCTGTCAAGCTGTCAGCGCCTGTCAAGCTGTCAGCGCCTGTCTAAGTTGTCAACGCCTGTCAAGTTGTCAGCGCCTGTCAAGATTGTCAGCGCCTGTCAAGCTGTCAGTGCCTGTCAAGCTGTCAGCGCCTGTCAAGTTGTCAACGCCTGTCTAAGTTGTCAGCGCCCGTCAAGATTGTCAGCGCCCGTCAAGATTGTCAGCGTCTGTCAAGTTGTCTGTCAGCGTCTCTCAAGTTGTCAGTGCCTGTCATTTGAAGCGCCTGTCTTATTGGCTGACGTCCCGTCATAATGGCGCTTCATGACTGCTTTATTGTTGTCATAATAGTAAGGCGTTACATATACTAGGGATTGATGATTAAGGCAGCTCAAGTATTCATGATCATCATTAATGGACCAACGTTCCATATACTTGAGAATGGCCATATAAATACATGGTCCAAATCATTGTCGACCTCATCTTATCTCATCCTAACTCACACTTACTGAAGCTTAAACACAGAGTTCATACACTCTTGCCTTCATCCTCAACTTTGATCACCCTAGGTTCGTCAAGAACTTGTTGGGTTTGCACTGTGATCATCATAGGAGATCTAAGGTTGACATCACCTAAACCCTAATCCTTGTGTCTGACAATCGTTGCTCGAACATTGGCGCCATCCGCCACCTAGTTGTTATTGTTGGAATTGTTGTTGTTGTTCATTGGAGGATTATGATTGTGTTTGAGATTGTGTTTTTTGTGTGTGTGTTGGTTTGTTTAATCAGGGAAGAAGAAGAGAAAAAAATAATATTAATTAAATATATGATTTTGATTTTGATTTTGTTGTTGATTTATTTCTTGATAAATCTTTTTGAATTTATTAGAAACTTAAAACAATGATGTGTCATACACGTAACACATGTGTAAATGATATGTCATACACATGGCGTCTATTTGTCAAGGTCAAACGGTCAACTTTGAAGTGTAACCGGTTACCGGATTGAAAGGTTAAACGCATACTCGATAAACAAAATTAGTCAATATATTGTACTCAATAGAACTTTTGAGAATACGGTGTACATCAAAGAATAACGTGTCAAGTTGAAGACATACACAAACAATTTTCCCTTTATTCTATTATTATATGATTGTTCCGTGTTCGTTTCGCATTGCATAAACTCGTTATATCACATAAAATATATGTAAGATTGATTTTCGCTTATCTAGCCTATCTGATTCAATATGATCCAATATAGAGATTAAGGATTAAGGACCAAACATTATATTATATTATATAATATAATATAACTTAGTGGCATAAGTAATGACTTTTAATATATAGTTTATTTGTTTAAAAACTATACAATCTACATCATGCATCCACAAGTGTTATGTGTTCTCATAAAAAATAGTTTCTTCAAGACTTAGGAGATGTATATATATTTTAAATAATCATTGGTGAATCGACCAAAGACTCTCAAGAATATTTGTGAAAAAACTACGTATAAAAAAGAGTTAATTATATAAATGGTCCACGTAGTTTATCAGGTTTTATGGGGCCAGTTACCGTGCTTTTTCTTCGGGATCAGGCCCGTGCTTTCGAAATTGTCCGTGTTCAGTCCCTATGTCGTTAAATCCGTTAGTTTGTTGTTAAATGAAGGGACCAAATCCGAAAATAATGACAAACCATAGAGATCATTTATGCAATTAACTATTTTAAAGGGAATTATGTTTGAAATAACATAATAAAAAATATATATATAAAAAATATCAAAACACAATTCTTTGTGGATCAAATATACTCCGAATATGAACGTTGGTGTCATATTTTAAAAATCAAACCCGAATATGAACGTTGGCGTCATATTGTTTTAGTGAATGTTTTGATTGTTGATTGACGAGGAAGAGCTAGGGTTTGTATTTTAGGATATGCGGATCGGATAGAACCAAAACCGAATTATTATTTTGGATTGGTTTTTGGTTCAAATAGAAAAACCGAATAGTTCAGAAAAACACAAAAAATAAACTACTTTTGCTTTATATTTCATATATAAATTTAAAATTATTCATCTTTTACGCATTCCTCATATCCAAGGCAGCTTATCACAAGCACCCCCACCCGATACGACTTGTTGGGGACGAGGTTCTTCAACTATGAGTTTCATATGTATGATATTAACTATAAGTTTTATACATATGATAGTAACTAGTAAGGGGGTGTTTGATATCACCACGGACCAAAGACTCGGACTCAGACCACGGACCCGGTCCGTGGTCCGCGTGTTTGATAAACCAAGGTTGTCACGGACTCGGTCCGTACCACGGACCCATATCAAAGATTGAGTCTTTAATAAAAAAGTGAAGACTCATTTTTTCATTCAAAAAACCCAACTCTACCCTTCAAAGCTCATTTTTTATATGTTGAGATGATATAGAAAGGAACCAAAATTGATCTTATTTTGTCCTTTGTTCTTGATTCCGGGTACTTGCGGGCACTCTTTGTAGGAGTTAATATAATTACAGGTAACATGGGCCTAATTTTTTTGTTTGAAGTTTAACTGAGAATTTTGATTATGGTTCCTACTATCTTGTTAGTTAGTTGTCTTGTTTGTTAATGGTGTTTCTAACTTGGATACCTTTTGTGACAATTATTATAATAATTTAGATTAATTTAGATTTATGGTTAATTTGGATTTTGTACGACATTCAATATAAAAATAAACAGAAGGGTAAAATAGTCATTTCTTCCGGTCAGCATAGCCAGTCCGAGGCATAATCAAACACAACAAACTCAGTCTGCACCTAACTCAGTCTGAGCTCCAACTCAGTCTGTGCTCCAACTCAGTCTGCACCAACTCAGTCTGCAGCTATCAAACAGCCCCTAAGTCAAATATTTTATTAATTTAATTTACTTTTAAACTAGTCAATTACATAAATGGTCCATATGGTTTGTCATAATTTTTGGGTTTGGTCCCTTCATTTAACGACAAACTAACAAACTTAACGTAGGGATTGAACTCGGACAATTTTGAAAGCACAAAGATTGAACCCGGAAAAAAGAGAACAAGGATCAGATCTGTAAAACCTTATAAATCACAAGGACCATTTATATAACTAACTTAATAATATATTTATGTAGACATATAGTTTACATTTAAAATTTAAAATTCATAATTATAAAATAACAAAACGTAACACCATTACGAGTGGATGCTTACGGCCACCCCATGACATCATTTCTTGTCTTTCCGGGTGGATGTTTTCAAACAAAATGTTTGTTATTATCAAAATTGTCTAGGCTCAAATATGCTTAGGACTCGATTCAACAGTTAGAGCGAATCTAGGTATGTTCGAGCCAATCTCAAGATTGACACAACTTAATAGATCTTGAATCGGGTCCTTTTGGATACAAGTGTTATATTAGTTAATGTGGTTATTATTGTTGTGAAAGTATAATCGTATACTTTGGCAACTATTAATCATATGTTCCGCTTTGTTGGATCATTAAACATGATAACTTATTTTACTTAAACTGAAACTTAATCTAAAAAATGGAGTCTGATATCATGTTTAAGTACTCAAATCATGTAAGCAAGGCTAACTTGCTTTTAGTATAAAAAAATGCAACCTTCGGTGCTAAGAACCGTCTGCATCCTCTTATGAGTTATTCTGATTATTGATCATGATCTGTACAACTGATAGTTTCTTCAACGTTAATCCGAGCTTTCTTTACACTCCAAGCACTCAGCTCTGAGATCACCACACTTTGTGTTCCATTATTAAATGCAAAAAGGCGGGCTTCTTCTCCAATGGCTAATGTTGGGTAAACTCTGGCTGTAATGCAAGTTTTTCCTCCCCCTCCAAAGCTCTCAATAATCGAGTGATCAATCTGTAGACATCCCAGAAAGAACAAACTATTATTCAACTCAAGTTCAACAAAAACAGAAAAACAAAACGAAGTAAGTGTACCCACCAAAGTTCTTAATGAAATTTCATCTTGTAGAGGATCTATGTCAACAAATGCCCCGTATGTAGTTTTATCGAGACCATTCCTTGTAGAAGACCTGAAACACGTAGGTTTTGCTCAACTTTTGCATATGAAAGTTAGCATTTGAAGAATGGAGATAATTTAGTTTTAAGGTAACCAACCGGCTTTGATCACTGCACATTAGCACAACATATCGTCCGTTACTTTGGAACACCCTAAAGAAGATTGCAGTTCTTTCAGTCAATTCGTTGGAAGCCAAAGCTAACAGCCCAAAAGGTCCAAATTTGCCTTTGTCTGTTGCGTCCTTTTGGCTGCAGATAATTTGCGGGTCAGTCGAACTTAGGTCTAGTTCTTCAGCCTCTTCTAAATTAGTTAGTTTGAACGAAATCTTCACATCCGCCTTTCATTTAGATAAAATACCACATGTTAGGTCAAAACAATCGGAAACAGAAATAGCATTAAATCTACTACATTGCTTACTTGAGAAGCAGTTATTCCATCAACTTCATGTAACGATCCACCTTTAAGTTTCTTATTACGAAAAGTAACTTCGTTTTCATGTAACATTTCAATTTCCTCGATAGGCCATTGTATGAGCTGCTTCTGGTTTTGGTCCAGCCAAAGACTCCTTGGAAATGACTGCATGTTATGATATAAGCTAATTTACAATTTTATAAAAAAAGGATGAAAATAGGTGGAATTATTCTTACATGTAGTCCAGACCATCCTTTAGCTATATCATCAGCTTCGGAATCAGATTCATTCACCCAAGCCATCAAGATCCTACGGTTTTTAACAGGGTCAAAGAATGACTTTGAAGCATAGTACTTTCCATAATCATATCTCAAAGTACCAAGAGTTAACTCGTTTTGAGGAACATAGTTTTCTTTCAGAGGGCTGTAATTCCCAATCAAGTAATAGTCTCTCGCATAATCAAACAATCCCACTTTTAACACATGCTTTACTCCCGGGCTAATAACAGACGTATCAAGCCCATTCATGCTATCAACCGAAACAGGAAAGAAATCAGGACATTCCCATATCCCAGTTCCCGCAACTTGAAGAAGTGGTGAATCATGTCTACTCCAATTAAAAAAATCTTCAGACTGGTAAAGAAACGCGATTCCTGTTTTATCTTTCTGACTTCCAACAAGAATTCTCCATTTTCCATCATCTGCAAGCCACGCAGTGGTGGGGTCTCTGAAGTCGTCGTTTTTAATTCCATCTGGGAGGTGTATGACTGGATTGCCAGTGTACTTGACCCATTCCCTAAGATGCGGGTCAGATAAGTTTTTAGGGACTGCCAAGTTTTGGACTTGGCGGTTTTCAGAGTCTATTCCAGTGTATAACATAACAGGCTTGTTTCCAGGGAGGATTGTGGCTGAACCCGACCAACAACTGTTGATGTCGAAGGGTTCGGTTGGTGAAATGGCGAGGTCTAATGGGGTCCAGTTTATTAAGTCAAGTGACACAGAATGTGCCCAATAGATTTGGTTAGAGAAAAGTGGACCGAATGGGTTGTGTTGAAAGAAGAGGTGGTATACTCCGTTGTAGTACATTGGCCCTGAATGCACAAATACATCGATCTATCGTTACCCATACTTTACACGTATATGCATTCAAACTACTTATTCTATACAATCATACATACTCTTGATCATTGAAGAGGTGTTCATATTAACTTCTTAAAAACATTATACCGGTCCGGTTAACTTCACAAAGCCATATAAGTATATTGGTTAAATGAAGTTATTAATGGATCAAGTCCCTAAAACAGAGAGGTAATTATAAAACGGGTCTCATGGGCTAAGCGGGTCAAAAGTCGCTTAAGGTCTATATAAATGTATAAAAACTCGTAAATCAAGTTATTAAATTAAAATATTACTATTGTAATAATGTTTTCTTTTAACATATAATTTAATATACTAGCAGGAGACCCGCGCGATGTTGCGGTGTCTAATGTCATAACGGTTTGAATATGAGATTGACGTCTATGTTACAAGTTTTATTTGGATATATGAAGAAATGCAAACAATTTTTAAGTATTTAAGAAAAACCTAAATTTATGGAAATTATTTTGTAAATTATATAATTGAGAGTTAGTGTGTTTTTACAAAAATTATTTATTATATATACTATATGTAAAGCATTTTAAGTATTTTTAAGTATTTTTGTTAATGTTAAAAAATTAGGAATGAATGACCAAACTACCCCTTCATTTTCTTTATATTATTAATTTGATAATCCATCTTTTTCTAACAACAATTAAACTTTTTAAAACAAATATTAATTTATATTTATTTTCTAAATATTTAAAAACCATTTATATTTGAATTAAGATTTAGAGTGATTCTATGTATTGATCTCAAGCCCAAATCAATAGAACATATTTTAATATATTTATATCGCATATAATTTTTGTGTCTCACTCATCACGGTTATTATAATTTATAAAAATAACTACGAGTCGATCCAAACCCAACCTAAACCATTTTAACCCGTACTAACTAGTTATGTGTTTTGACTTGAATTCAAACTATTTTTTTTTCAAGACATAATATATTATCGTCACATCTTTGTCTTCAGTGAGACTCGAACTCTCGGGCAGAGACTTACATCCGTACTTGCCAAAACTTTTTTTTTTTTTATGTAAGTGATTAATAACAAAAGAAACAACTATTAAAAAGTAAGTGTTGAGAATTACATACCATTAGGATCTGCGGATATATAATAAACCATCCACAAATCAATCAGTCGTCATGTTTATCGACACAAGATCAATGAAATTAACTAGTTAGAACACGTACATTAGTAAGGTCAAAGCTGAAAAAGAAAAAAGTCATAAAAATGAAAAACTAACCGTTCATCCAGTTTTGTGGAGGCTGGAAGTGAAACGCAGTCCGGGAAGGCTGCTGATCAGACGACGTCGTAATCGTGATGGATCGGACATGGTTCGAGTGAAGAAGAAGTATTACAAAGAGTATACTAACACTTTTCCTCATCATTAGTAACGTAATGCTTTTAGTGTTGCAATTAATATTAAGATTTATATCTCTTTTGGTCCACTCTATATCAATATAATATTGTCGGGGGGATTATGACAGAGCATATGCTTTTGGTTTACTAGATTTAGATTTGTCATCTACATTTTTCTTTTACCCTTTCGACTTGATACATAAAAGAAAAAGCTTTTAGTTAAATGTATACTATTAGGGGTCTTTTGTTTTTTCTAAATATTTAAGTCTGAAATCTGAAAATCAGTTCTGAATGATAAGAGACAGTGTCTGAAACCTGAAAGCATAATTTGTTTGAAAAATAGTCTGAACATTTTTAGTTTTTATTTTCTTTTCTCTTTTGGTTCCTCTTATCATTTTTAATGATATTAAACTAGCTAAATTGCATAAAAACAATAACAAATAATTGAATGTAAAATTTAACAAAAAAAATATTTATATATTAGAAAACAAGTGCTTTTAACAATAATACCGAATATTAATAAAATGTTAGTGAAATTATTATAAAAAGCAAACTACGATAAAAGGGGAAAATGTAGTATCTTTTTCTTTGTAAACTAACATGATAATCTATCAATTATTTTTCATTTTCATAATTTATCCAGTTATTTTTCAAGTAAATTAATCATAACTATTCAAACCATTGACTTTTTTTTTACCCTTTTAAATCAATGTAAATAATTATATATATATAACGTATGTAACACTTATTAAAAAAAAATCATAAGTTAGTTCAAGCTTAAAATAACGAGATTTTAAATTAAAATTTATATATAATATTAACGAGCTCGAATTTTTTTAAACGATCTAAATAAAAAGGAGATTTCATTTTTTTCAAAAAGTATTATTTTCCTCTTTTGTTTTATTCATTTGGAAGAAGTAAATTATGACAAATAAATTTTAAATTTTATAAAGACTTGTGTGTTGAGTTTGAGTACATGATATTGATATGAGTTATTTAATAAGAAGATGTTCAGACATTTATTTTCACTTATCGAATAAGAGGAAATTAAGATACTATAAGAGCTTAAGAAAAAATAAATTCAAACATTATTAATGTGCTTATATCTGATTGAATAAGAGAAATTACTCTTATTAAGGGGGTGTTTGTTTACGCTTATATAAGAAGCTTATAGCTTATTCACTTTTCGACTTATGTTTCATAAGCTTGGATTTTTCGGCTTATGTAACCATTTATGGGCTTATTACTGTTTATTATGTCATAATACACAGTAATAAGCCCGTAAACGGTTATATAAGCCGAAAAATCCGAGCTTATGAAACATAAGCCGAAATGACAATAAGCCATAAGCCGCTTATATAAGCCCAAACAAACACCCCCTAAGAACTTATTTGAAAAAATAAAAGAGGCTTAAGTATTTTTTTTTATAGACCGAATTTTTCCAAAGTGTTTTGTTAAATTTATTCACCTCAATCAGTAAAATATAATATTTTGAAAGGAAATAAAAAAAAAAACGAGGATACCATTACCTATCTCGTTCATTCCGAAATATTTGTTTTAAAATTATTGTACTGTTTTCTAAATATGGATAATTAAAATATAGTAAATTTTTTTTTTTTTTAAATAAAATAAATAATCTAATAAAAAATACTTTATTAAATATATTTATATTTCAATTGATTTTAATTTTCATATGTTTTTTTAGGACGAATGTAATACTAAAACCATTAAATATCTCATGTAACGACAACCTTGTGGTACAATTATTTTATTTTGTGGGTATGCTTTAGCCAACTGGCCACTACATGACATCAAGTCATTTCAAGTCCTCTTTCTTGGTTATAATAAGTAATATCAACTCCATAGATATAGTGAAATTTAAAACATGTTTACATAATACGACATACAATTTAGGGTAATTTCATCTAAGAAGGATGAATTTAGTTCAAACAAAATTAATTAATTTAATTAAATAAATTAATGACAATAATTATGGTTTAGTATGATACATCACGTGCTCTGTTTTTTATTTATTTATTTATTTTAAACTACTTAATTATTATTTGTGAAACGTTGCCAAAACATGATTGGATGCAATTTGGGCGGAGAAAAAGTGTGACAAGTGGATCTTCCTCTATACTTGGTTTTTAAAAAGAAAAGAAAAGATACTTTATATTCTATTTTCAAAACTAGCGTAGGGCTGTTTCATAGATACATACTGAGTTAGTGTAGAGTGAGTTGGAGCTCAGACTGAGTTAGGTGTAGACTGAGTTTGTTGTGTTCGATTATGTCTCGGACTGGCTATGCTGACTAGGAGAAATGACTATTTTACCCTTCTGTTTATTTTTATATTGAATGTTGTACAAAATCGAAATTAACCATAAATCCAAATTAAACATAAATAGTTAAAAAAAATAGTTAGGAAAGTAGTTAGAAGTGAACCCAAACTTGATATCTGTCTTAAATAAATAAAGAAAAGAAAAGTAGACAGTAAAGAGTGACAGTAAACCCATTTCTTCCTTTATCGCTTCAAACCTCCCAGTTTGACAAATTCATTTTTTCATCGTCGTCCTTTTCGTTGGGTTAATTATCTAGTTCTAGGTAACCTAAATTCGATTAATTATGCATATATTCACTTGCTGTAAACAATAACTTAAATATATCATTTTTGTTTGTTTCAGTTTTATAAAATTCCATAAGAAATAGTAATATAATTATTGTAGTTAACGCCCTGCAACAATCATTCCAAGTAGTTAGAGGATGAGCAGCTAATGGGTATTCTTTTTTGAAACAATATGAGTCTGCATGTTTTGATCCCGGACCCGGTCTTTGATATGGGTCCGTGGTACGGACTGAGTCCGTGACAACCTTGCCTTATCAAACACGCAGACCACGGACCGAGTCCGTGGTTTGAGTCCGAGTCTTTGGTCCGTGATGATATCAAACACCCCCTTAGTATCCGTTTATTACATGGGGTTTGTATAAATATTTTTTGAAATTCATATAAGTAATAGTGTTTAGTCTTAGAAAATGTTAAATCAAAATTGATTAATCTTGTTATGAATGTTCAACGTTATTAAATATAGTAGAGACCAAAACTTATCACCTCTTGCGGCACCATTTTTCACATATGAAGAACTTAGATCCATAGTACATAACCAAAAACTTTGCAAGTCATAAGCATTATATTATTCATATAAAACTTCAAATATCACCTAAAAAAAATTATATTAACTTGTTGATGAAGAAATTTTATTAATAAGATAGCAAATATCATACTTTACATGTTCTATCAATTTGAAAAATGCATCAACCGCAGAATCTAAAAATGACATACAATCTTCATTCAAGTTAGCTTCAACTTACGATGGCTCCACTCCATCAAGTGCAGGTAGTTTGAAGAAACTGCAACATAATTAAAAGGTTTAGAAATAATCAAAAAACTTTAATTCCCTAATATCTTTATTTGAAAGTATTAGCTAATACTTTTTGACATAACGAATTTGTAATTAGATTTACAAAATAATTTATAAAATTGGATTAAAAAAAAGTGCTTTGAGTAGAGACCCACCATTTTCTTTTGGATAAAGTAGACAACGTCCTGGTTAAATATATATTTCAAAAAACAGTTAAGTACAAAGGAATGTGGCTGAATATCACGTTAAACTCAAGTGAAATTGCTTGAAATAGCCTATCTCATATGACAACCCATATGGGAACTACCTATCCATACATACCCAAGCACTCCGATGGGAAAAATCCATGTAATGGTACATAGACAATACATCACGACTATTTTAACAGACCCAATGGCAACTCCCAAAGACGAGAAAAGTGATCCGCATCTGTAGACTTCTTGAACCGTCGAGAGATAAGTTTCAAACAAACGGATGACTTAATACAATCCACAACTTCCATTACCGACCTCTTTGATTTCTTGAGACCCAACCATTTGTTTCTTTGCAGATGCAAAAAACTACTCCTTTTGAACCGAACCCATTTGGTGACCTCTAAATAAAAATATAACCCGCATAAAAAATATTTGTCCACAAAAAAGAAATGAATACAAGAGCTATAATAACAATTAAAAAACGTAGAAGAGTGCTAACGTGAGCAAACTTTATCAAAATGTACTCGAAGGTCGTTGACCATCTACTATTATCGACAATTGAACATGTAGGATGGATTATACCAAATGATAGCAGAACCAATTATTACACCAATACTTTGTATTGAATCCCTTAGCACCTGATGCATTGTAGTGACAACAAGTCCATGATGATGGTCATGATCTTAACCGACAATATCATAATTATCATCGCTAAGAAGTGGCTAGTGAAAACATTCATGATTTACTAATAATAATTACTTACCATTACGACCCCAACAGCAAAGCACCATAATATAAAGAAAGAAAAATACCTGCCTCACTGCATCATCAAACCCACGGAGAGGAACGCAAAAGCAACTTCGCAAAACTGGAAAAAAATTATCTGACCTTATCCTAGACAAAAGATTTTGATGAAAATAGAAGATCAAACCTTTTTATATTTACGCATTACGTCAAACAGTTGGTGTGCATCAAATTCTTGTGTCACTCTTTGTCGTATGTTTCAATCTCATATAATCTGTAAAATAAGGGAAATATATGCAGATTTCTACATCTAATCTCACCAAAACACAATGATAAATAAAGCAAACGAAAAATTAGCCATACCATAAGCTCTATTGAAGCATAGAACGCTTGAAAGTATACTCATAATTTTCTTTGCTTCCATAATCAAAACATGAAAATGAACCGAATTTAAGAAACCCTAATCCAATTTGAAGAACAACATAAATGAAATAGATTAAGGACGAAAATAAATGTTAAAAAGGGGAAATCTATTTAATCACACCGGAGGGAAAATGAATAAGGTGACCGAAGGGTTAAGTAGATTCAATAATCTAATTTGTTTCTTCTCAAATACGAACTACGAAGCATATCCAAATTTCTAGAAATACCATTGGCAAACTTCCTGTATAAGTTTAAATAAAAAGATTTTTAAATCATTATAGACCTTTGATGTCCCACTTCAAGAAGTGTGCACCGTGAAAATTAGTGAATCTGGTTTGATTTTGGTTGAGATACATGATCACTTTAATTTCTAGCCAATTAAGAAGTTTGAGGCTTACAAAAAAATGGTATTCCAATACACGTTACATATATGTTTATGTAGAACCTGATTTTAAATATCTCAAAAATCTAATAAAATAACACTTAAGAAAGGGACATCGTCATTTATAAACTTATCATATGTGGACTATTTAATCACTCTCCAAATCAGCGATATGACATCAACATAAACCCCCATTTATTAGATAAAGAGATTTCCAATACTCGTTACATAAATGTTTATGTAGAACTAGATTTTAAACATCTCAAAAATCTAATAAAATAACACCTAAGAAAGTGACATCATCATTTAAAAACTTATCGTATGTGGACTATTTAATCACTCGCCAAATCAGCGATATGACATCAGCATAAACCCCCATTTATTAGATAAAGAGATACGAGAAACCAGGATTGCGTGTGTGTGGGTTGTTAAAGACGTAAATTAAAAATAACTAGTAGGAACTCGTGCTTTGCACGAGTTCGGGGGTTTATGTTCCAGCCTGCACTTTGACCATTAAACAATGTAAATTTACATTCACAAGCCAAGAAAAAAGGCATCGTCTTCGTGAGATTATTTTATTCGCAAACTATATTTTTTATTTGATACTAGTCTAAAAAAACAAAAAATAAATAAATAAATGAAAGCCCAACAATCCAACACCAACCAAAGCCCATAAGCCCAACACCCAACACCTAACACCTAAGCAAGCCCAACAGTTGGTTTCTAAATTTTAAAAGCAACACAAAATAAAGAAAAGAAGCGGAGGCCGCGCGCTAACCACTCTGGCAACAACCTCTTTTGTAATAGAAATGATAACAATTGTATTTAAACACAAAAATTTCATTATAATAATATAAACTGCACAATTCCATAGGTATCCAACAGGTTTTAAATTAGAGAGTAATTGTTTAAAAATTTAGATAAATAGGAGGAAAAAAAAGACTTTAACTATTTAAATTTATAAAATATATGTAACAAATATAAAATAAAGTTTTAATGAAATTCTTGGAGAAAAATGTTTAATAAACAAAAAATTGATTAATAAAACAAAAAGATAATAATCAAAAGATAACGGAAATAATATTTCTATACATCTAAAAGAGTTAAAACAAAAATACTATGGTTGTTTCATACAAAAATACATGGGCTATTTAGTCTTTTTCCAAACGATAATTAAATTCTTTAACAAAAATGCAATAGACAGGCGTGTTTAACCATTGTGATGGAAACTTCATTTGATATTTATTTATGATGCATGTTCTATTCTATTTTAAATATACTAACATTTCGTAACCACAAGCCGTCTAAGTTGTGGCTAGGGGCTCAGACAGACTGGCTTGGTTCCACTAAAATTCTTTTCTTCTTTTACACTATTAAAAGAAATATTTACGTATTTATTTTGATTAATTTTTAATTTATTGTTTAAGTTTTATCTTTTTTGGTTACGTTTTTTTTTTTAATTAAAGATTTTACCTTCTTTTTAGATTACGCTATTAAATAAAATAGCTTTCATCCCTATCTTGATTATTTATTAATTTTTTTTTACTTTTGTTTTTGGGTTACGCTATTAAATAAAAAAGTTATGACTTTATTTGTTTTACACCAAATATATTTTTGGCCCGCCACAACACGCGGGGAAAGAATTCTAGTTATTAACATTTATCAACTTTATTTGCTACTGTTCCTAAGCCATTGGGCTGTCGAATCGGGTCGGGTCAGGTCGGTTCGGTTCGATTTGGGTGGGGCGGGGTTGGGTCGAATGTTATTAACATTTTAGCAACTTTATTCGGTAATGTTCCTAAGCCATTGGGCTACCAACTTGGGTCGGGTCGGGTCGGTTCGGTTTAGATCGGCGGGTTGGGCCGGAATAAAATATTATTATTATTATTATTTTAATTTTCATTTTAATAATAAAAAAAATTTAATAATTTTTTTTTCCAATAAATGTTTCGGATTGGTTTTTAGTTTATGGTGTTTAGTTTAACAAAAAAATACCGGTTTTTGCTTTTTTTTTTACATTTTGGATAGTTTATTTTTTTTAGTTTTTATTTCAAATGGGAACACCCGGTGCAACGCACGGTCTAACCTCACTTGTTGTATATATATATTAAAAAAATGCTTTCACTATTCATTATACAATGATAGTTGCAAATGTATATATGTACGGTAATATAGCTTTTAGAATGTATATATTCTAAAAACTATTTACTTTTAATTATATACTAGAAAGATACAAAATGTAATACTTTTATTTTTTTTCTTAAGTCTAGCCATGTCAAAGAAGTGGTCATAGTCAAGACTTAAGATGAAAAGGTAAAAACCAATATGTTACTTACTAGTTTATCCGTTTTATAAATATTCTTTTAGAAGTTGGATAAAGAAGTTAGGGTCGTTTTTTAAGGTGGACGGTATATGCAAATACTTTAAATTTTGGTCTTTAATGAGTATATATATTGCATGACTTTTTTGAATTAGCAACCATATAAATTCAACCCAACATTTTGAAGAATGTTTGAGCAAAGATTTTATTAAGAAATTTGCTAAAAAATAGAAAGAGTAGAAAAATAGTCATACTCTCTTCTTTGATTTCTATCTTTAAGACTTCGTTTCTTGTCATACTGTGTGAGGCCTCCAAGATGGCCACAAACATCATTAGCCTAGTGCCAATGGTGTGAGCCGACTAGCGTAAGTTACGTGTCGGTAACCGACATACATCGGCACCACACGCATTAGTGTGGCGTCAGTTGAATTTTGGTCGGTATACCTAGACGAGTTAAGAGGCAAGATTCGTAGGGCCAATCAATTAAAACCGAAAATAAATAGACATTAACTTAGTCATTTTCATAATCAGTTTATGTTTAAAATAAATAATGTGTGAGGCCAAAAATATTAAATGACAAGTTATTGTTGGCATGAACTTAGTCAGTTTTAATCAGTTTTGTGTATTTTGACGTGACGTTGAGTTGACAAAAACTGACCTTATCGATTGACCTAACCATTACATGTTGGAAACATGAAATTGAATATATGAAATAGAGAGAAGCGTGTGGTACAAATCATATAATGCAATCAAACACGTAAATAGATATTGTGAATTGTACAACCTTATGGAATTTGAAATTTACTTTAGATTTTTTTAATTAAACTTGAGTTTGGAGCCAATAAAATAAATATAAAATTCTAAATTGATTAATTTGATTTAACAAAGGATGAACTTGGTTCAAAGAAATACAATGACTGCGAAATGTTTTGGAACTATTTTGCTTTTTTGCCTTCGGTTTTATTTCACAATATCACTTCTATACCGAGTGTAGGATGCTGCGGTATGACAATTTGTCTTCTTTTCTTTTTCTTTATGTAACAATAAAAACGAGAGGTTCAATAAAGTAACAATCAATGTTACATATAAGAACAAAACCATAATCCACATGACTTAGTGGTAAGACATCCTTATTCATAATAAGATGTCATATATTCGAACCTCTTCAAGTAAATTTAATAGGGGTGGTCGGAGAAAAATGTTTGGAAAAGGTCACGGTTATACCTAAGTTATGCCACCTTCTGAGTAAAAAAAACTCGTTCTTCGCGGATAACCTTAACAAAAAAAACCTTATCCGTTTATCCGTTTACTCAAACACTTGTTCTTTTCTGGTGCTTTTTTGCGTCCTTGTTAATATTATTTGAATAAAAAAATTGTTAAAGAAAGTTAAGGTCGTTAAATTCAAACCAACACCTAGATAATGTTTAAGACTTGATTTCGATACTTATTTGTTTGATTAAACAAAATGACATGGTGATCATTTACTAACTTACTGATGTTTGGTGGCTGTTAACAACAATTTACTGGTTATAATTTAGTTGATGGTTCTCCGTTGCAACTCTACCACAACGAAACAACCTTTTCCATTTCGAAGATAATATTTCTTGTTGATACGTTTTTTCTTCACGACATCAGCAAGCCTTATGTTGACATAACCGGCAGGGCCGGCCCTGGGCCTGGGCCACCAGGGCGACAGCCCAGGGCCCACGAAATCTAGGGCCCATTATGGTGTATATCTTTGATTAAAAATGTCACAACCAAGATTCGAACCTGCCTACCTTATTACAGGGGAAGATGTATTACCACTACACCACTTAGTGTTTTGATTTTAATTTTAACCCAAAATCTATTTAATATGACATTGTTAATACAATTCCATTTAGTTTTAGACGTAGTGTTTTTTTTTTCTTTCCTTATTTTGTTTTTTTTATTCTTCTTGTTTATTGATTTTGGATATATCTTTTTTCATGATTTTTCATGGCCAATTTTTTTCACAATTTATTTATGTTTTTACCATAACAGGATTCATGGGAATCGATTAGCAAATTTAAGTCTAAACACACCTTACAACTTTATCCGTGCACTCAACATATTGCTAAGGATTGAATGTTCACTTAATTTTCTAGTCATGTTAGAGTTTAAATATTGTCTAAGAATCATCAGAATAAAATGAAAATAATACTACACATACTGTAACAAAAATAAGTAAATCCTTTAATAACGATAAATTATTGCGGTCTCGGTTGCCTTCTTCAATCCCAAAAAATATAGATAATATGCAACAAAGATAGAGAACCCATATGAGGAATATATTAAAATACAAGATTTTATAAGCATGTTTGTTAAACAGATGTAGTTAACGTTATTACATTTAGGGTACAAATACATGTTCTACGTGAATTTTACATATTTGATTATTTTCCTTTAGGGCCCTTTTTTATATTCCGCCCAGGGCCCAAAAAATTATTTGACCGGCCCTGCATAACCCAGAGATTCTTCCTGTTGAAGAAAACATCAATCCGTATTAAAAGCCTAAAGGTTAATGGAAAAAGATAACGATCCATATCATATCATATTATATCATACCTTTCGGAAAATTAGTGCTTTCCACGGAGCAGCCCATAGCGGAAAACGATTGTTCTTCATAGACTGCAAAAAATGAGAATCCAAACCCAAAAATTGTAAACGAATAACTGAATTAACAAGCTCTGGCAACACCAAACTTATTTGAATTTAAAAAAAACCAAACCATGGTTTTTTGCAAATGGTCTCGAACACGAAACAAAATGTATGGATTGGTGTGGTGCTTTCCTGTACGGGTACTGCCTTCATAGATTATAACGACAAGCAATCCTCCACCTTCTGGAGTCCCAATAGGAGCCTTTTGCACTGGACATACATCTTCAAAGTTAGTGTAAGATGCGAAGGACTAGTACACCACCTCAAATGTATAACGACGATCATGATATTTGACAGTATGAATATATGGCCCTTCAGGAGTAAGATCGTGCAGTTTGAATCTGGAACATCCAGCATATTCATGCATCTCTGCCTAAGACATTAAACTTGTTAATTAAGTCATACTAGCTAAGTTAGATAATATAATAATTCATTTAAAGTTGGATACATACTCTCAAGAAGTTGTGCGAACTAGATAGTGTTTGGTATGATCCCACTATTGCGTCAGCGCAGGTAAGTTTCCCTTAAGTTACTTTTATTTTATCTCAAAAAAGCAAAGTAAAATAAATCAAGAACTCAACATACCATAGTAGGAAATGAATCACTGGGCAAATCTCCCTTGGCGGTAGGAGTGAAACAACCAACTGCCCAAGGAGTAATTGCCCAGTAATACATCCATACAATCAAACACACCTTTCCACTCATTTGCAGCTTATCGGACAACATTGTTTCATGGACGCTATTTATAGAGCAATAAAACGATCATATTCTTTTGCATATAGAATATCCTTCAAATATTTCTCGATGTACAACACTTTACGTACATTAAGTGTAGAGCTTTTAGTCACAAGATTGATGACAATTGCTGGCATATATTGAAGATGCAAGAATCCTACCTTATAGTTCAATATGTTTTACCGACCTTTAGTGATTCAAAGAGACAATGAAACGTAAGGCTGTCATGAGCTTCGATACTAAGTTTCCTTGGATGAAGTAATCTTGCACGGTTCTCCACTATGCTGATGTAGATAGATTTTGATGAATAAAAAACAATACGAAAATGAATCAAATAAAATGAGATATAAAGCATATATTCTTACTATAGACTTTCATGGGTGTCATAAGATGAGGAAAATGGAGGAAGTAAAAGTTCCATTGCAAGAGAATGTTGTCATGTCTCTAGACTATCAGTAAGTTTGATTAACTCTTTTTAGTGATCACAATTATATCAACTAATATACATTACGTCTTTTGAATCAAGTATTTGTGTCATTCCATATAAAAGTTTAAGAGTTTGTTGAACGGGGAGATTCTTTGATGACACGGTATATGAGTTTCTTTGTCGTTTTTAGATAAAACGTACGTGTAAGTTCTTATAATAACCCTTTTTACGTTAGAGCTGATATGAGTATTTTTTTTTTTTCATTGCATAAAGTTTCCAAAACATGTTTAAGGAAAGTTAGAATTGCAGGATGATTTGTACATAACAAAAGTGATTTTAATTGTAATTGACAATTTCAACCATATATTTAAAGCAAGTTTTTGTTGTGTTTACTTATGATGTGAGACAAAACCATCTCTTAGTTTAACGGTCTATCCTGGTGTGGTAAAGTGTGTGTATAGTAAAAAGGTTGAGAATATTTTTTTTAACAATCTTGAGAAAGGTTCCATAGTCCTATAAGAATTGTACTTTGGCATATCCAATACGAAAGAGTGACCGACAACGGGGTAAAACGTATACCTTGGCATATCTGATACCCTACAAAGATTTACAACAAATGGAATATGTGTGCTTACAGGACCTTAGACTGAAAGCTTTACTGCTTTATGGATATTAGCATAATAGAATGAAGAAATACATGTGCTTAGTTTTCACGTATGGGCAAGGTAAAAAGTATTTATCAGGTTACGAAGGATTTTCCGACAACGGGGTAAATCGTATACCCTGGCATATCTGATACCTGCAAAGATTTACAACAAATGGAATATGTGTGATTACATGACCTTAGACTGAAAGCTTTACTGCTTTATGGCTATTAGCATATAATAGAATGAAGAAATACATGTCCTTAGTTTTCATGGGTAAGGTAAAAAGTATTTATAAGATAAATAAATTTTCATTGTTTATATGAGGAAAAAGTAATATTAAATTTAATTTCATAGGGGAAATTTTTTAAATATAACATAAATATAATTATATTTTACATTACAACAAAAATAGAATGAAACAACTACTTACTTTGTCTCCGACACTGGCCAACTAGTAAAAACCTTTTAATGAATTGATGGAAAGGTAAGACTCTGATTAATGGTCTAATTGTAATGGACTTTCTGAAATTCGTAGTTATAGATATAGAAGGACACATAAATGTCCAAAAACGAGCATAAATAAAAATAAACCGACATAAACAAGTGCAAACATAAATAGTATTACTTCCATCGATGAGCATAATATAGTCATAATGAAATCAGTACCCTAGTTGATATTTACATAATAACTTCTAAACAACATAATTGAAAGTTCATAATCGAAATTAAAAGAACGAGGCCATTATTCATGTTCGTTAAATGAACCAAAAATCTTGCCTGTATCCGTTCATTTATTTATTAAATAAAGAAACATAAACGAGTTTTCCGTCGACCGGTTCGTGAATGGTTCACTGAACGTTCAATTCATTTACAACTTTAGCCTTTATTGATTACGTCTCTGTTTTTTTTCCTTATCTTGTGTAAGTGTGTTGTGTGCTTGATATAGAAAAATTTTAGCAAGACCGGATCAGAACCACGAAGAGCACTTTGAGTTCCAAATGCCTTTATAGAACAAGGAACATTCTGCAAAGTTGGATGTTAATGCTGTTATGAAGGCTACAAGTAAGTAGTTGATAAGTTTTGTCACTTCTACATGTTGATAAATATTGTTATTACCTCAAAGAGAAATGTTACATAAAAACGTGTGTTAATGTTATTATTTCTTAGGACGATTATTATTACGAGCTTTCGAGAATTCATATTCATATCCCTGAATACGTTATGGAAGCCCAAGCTTAGAATCCATCAAAATCATCAAGGACGGATGGTCACTAAGAGATGAGTTATTCTAATATGAACAAAGTTCTAATGATATAGTGTAGATAGTTAATGTTTAAAAGTCAAAGGACTAAAGTGATAATTTATAATTTTATCACACACAACTTGTGAATAGCTAGCTAGCTAACAAGTTTAAATCCTTTAAACATACACTAAACATGATGACTTGCTAAATACCAAAATATGAAAATTACGTTTATGTTATGAAACAAATAAATAACAAAAATATAAGACAAAGAAGAATAGAAAATTATGTATATTATTATTCATTTTATATAGCGATATATTTATAGGTACAATAGGGAGTATCCTCTAAGAAACAAATCTTATAATAAGATACAAATAATCTTAATTAATATTCTAGAGATATGAACATTCATACCATAATTATTCATAACACTTTCCTTTAGATGTCTATGTAAAAGATTATGTCTCGTTAAAACCTTACTAGATAAAACTTAGTGGGACAAAAATCTAGTGAGAAAAAAAAGTACATAACTTTTCATTACGTTCGGAGATGTTGCCTCATTAAAAACCTTCTCACAAAAACCAAATGGGACAAAACCACGGTTAAAGGAAAAAGAGTGCAACACGTATTTCTTTCCCTAATGATCACATCACTTAACAATCAAATGTCATCTCTTCACAATACATATATGGTTTGTAAGCGACTAATATGATGATCAACTAAGTTTTCCCATACTGATGAGATATTAACCATATATCGGATATAACATCTCGAAAGTAATAACATCTCATATAAGCAACTCAATGCTTAAATATCAATCAAATATGGTACTCCGGGACCACTAATATCATCATCCTCTTTGGTTGTCAAAAGAGGTCATATCAATATAAGGTTACCTCTTACCCATTTAAGTGCTCGATGCATAGTTGTTGTTAGTGTGCAAGTATTCCACCCTTCACATGGTAAATATATAACTCAAGACAAAACTTAGGTATTTTAAAGGTATCTCCTTTCACATTACTTATATGACTACTCAATAACCTTCCGAATCTTTTCATGAGTTCCAAATGTATTCAATACATACATATTAACTATAACATATTTTGATCCGAACCTTTTTATCAAATGTGCACATAAATATAATCATTTCATAGCTATATCATACATATTACCATGACGATTTTATCACATGTATCACCATAAATTCTAACCGATATAAGGACTTTTCATTTGATCAAATAATGTTCTCGAGAACTTTCTTATGTACTTAATGCATTTTAAATCGAGACACATGCTTCAGCCATTTTATATTCTTCAGGGAGTCTCAATACCTAGTGACCTCTTACAATAATCATTAGACGCGAATCAAGTATCTCATATATTGCCAGACTTATAAGATATCAATACAAATTGTTGCATCCGCCACTTTATAATATATCTCATTGTAATCAAACGTGAGTCTCTGTACAATATTATATATCAACTTTGCTTTATATCATATAATCTCAATTCAACTAAAAACCGTTTTATAATACACCTTCATGTGTATGGACTTCAAGTTCTAATATATCTCTTATTTCGAGATACTTCAATTCTCATTTAGTTCTAGCGTCTTACCATTTTGGCCAATCAATTTTATCTATACACTTCTAGGCAGGTATGCTAACATGATCCTCATTAACATAAATAATATCCAGCGGTATATTAAAATCACCGTCAACGTGATATAACATATTGAGATCTCTTTATATTCCGGTACCTTAGGTTCTTCTGGAACCACCATCTCTAGTTACTCTTCAAGGGTATCTTTGGGAGTCTTTATTACCTCGATTTAACCATCTTAACTCATTGTTCCTTTATTTATTTAGAGGATTTTTAGGATTTTTATTTAGAATCAATTACTTTACCACGCTTCAAGCGTGCCGTAGATTTATTACCATTCAAATGATATCCTTTATGGACACATTTTAATCGGAGCATTAGCAACTAATATATGTGACATGGTCACTCTCTTTGGTCAATAAATTATCAAACAATTATTAAATATGACAAATGAATTATTCCATGAACTTCTGGTTCGTATTGTTTAGTAAGAGGATCGGCAATTCATTGCAATCTTTCTCAATTTTAGTTGCACATTTTCTCCCCCTAATGTTGGGCTATCTAAGTCATCACAATTATTAAATCATGTCATAAACTAATCTCCTCTTAATGGCATATTATATTGTAAATATATGTGGATTCATACTAAACATATATTCCGAACATTTTTTACGTCCCATATTTATGCGTTGTGGTGGAGCAACTTAAACATATATGCATAATCAAAATATATTATGAGAATTATTTATGACCAAAAATCAATCACAATGGGGGGTAATCATCACAAATATTGGCTTGATCTGAATTAGAGTTCTTTCACGTATATCATGACCCCAAACAAAATATGTGTTTTACTCTCATGATCGTTGGCTCAATCAACTGAAGACGCTTGATAATGAAACACCCGGAACTAAATACACACCATATTTTTTTTTAAACTTACAAAACGTTTAAGTAACGTTCTAAGGTGTTACTATTTCATTTCTTTAGTTAACAACAATTGTCCGTTAACATCTTATTTTACATTTTGGAGCGGAAGCTTTTATAGAAAACATTTATAACATTTAATCTATACAATGTGGTCCCCTTCCCTTCTTCTATAGCTTGCTTTGCCATAAAACTCGATTACCTACAAAACATACAATTAACATAGTATATTAGCGTTAAGCTAGTGAGTATACCTTACAATTATTTTAATTATATCTAACACGATTACTGTATGAATCGATTCTTTCTTTCTTTACAATCATTTCTTTTCTTTCTCGACAATCACATTGTCGTATCTAACACTTGTACATACCCTCGCGGTATGTGAAGTTAATGCTACTTCTTCTCGACTAATGGAAGTCAACTTCTTTTCTTTCCCGACAATCAAATTGTAGTATCTAACATTCTTTTCATTATAACAATTTATAACATACTTCATACACATAAACACATCAAAACTACTAAAAACTAGGTTGGACAATAACTACTACTCATTGCACAACATTGCAAATAGAACAACTCATTCTGATCATTCATTGCTACATTAGCGTCATATCATAATTATTAATAACCCGAAATATAAATAACAATCATAAACATAATAAACAACCATAACATAAACAACCATAACATAAACAACCACCTTAACTTAATTAACAACCATGATGTAAATAACAACCATAACAAGGCCTCTACCATTAATTATGGTTTTATACTCAAACAATATCTACTTTATCATTGCTTACAAAATATTCCAAGACTAATTAAAGTCTCATCTTTCTATTCTTCCAACTATATAGAGTTGGTTCTTAATTCTTTCCGACTATTAAAGTCGTAAACATACCCTCGCGGTATGTAAAATTGATTCTACTTCTTCTCAACATATAAATGTCATTTCTACTCGTCTCTAGCTTAATAATGGTTTAGGATATCATTCCCACACTTAAACTACTTTAGAAATTACTAAAAACTAGTCTAGACATTAACCGTAACGCATCTGATTTTCGTTTTCAATGTTTTCCTGCACTTGCACGTTAGTTTACGACACTTCTAGTTCTTATTTCCGCTAACAACTCAACCATATTTATAACTAGTATATAAATAAACACTCCAATATATTTACATACAAATATAAAATTCAACATATTAAATAAGCTTCGTATACTCACCTCGAAGCCGGATTAAGCTACAACATATAAAGCTCTTCCTTTTTACTCTTCTTCCTCAAATCTGCGTTTTTATAACCAAACACAATTCTTTCTTTCAACATATCTTACATACATATAAACATATGTATTAACCTCATTACAACTCTTTCTAACTATTTCTAACTCTTTCTAACACTTTCTAACACTTTTGGCAAATTCTACCCAACTTGCCACTCCTTGGGTCTTTTGACCCGTTTAACTCTTTGTTGCACAAATAAGCAATTTAACTCTTTAAACACATTACATCAAACACAAATAACACACTGCAAGGAATGTTTTCTTCCTTTTAACCATTTCTTACCCATTTTCCACCTTTTCACGGGTCACATGACCAGTTTGACAACTAACATAACATACTTAACATAATTTCTCCCAAACACATATTCAAGTATATTTAACTTATCTTTTCTATCATAAACATGATAATAATCATTCTTAACATTAATTTTATCATTCTAAATCATTCTCACAATAATAAACATTTCTACATAACAACTCATCTTTTCATCCATATTAGCTAAAACATGAAATCTTACAAAATTTCATATAAATAATTCTTTCAATCTTCTAAACCTTTATATATATTATTAATCATCAAATAACATATAAACAAAGCTTAATTCTAACAATTCTTCAACTTTCATGATTATCCCCAAATAATCAAATATCTAATTTAACCTAATTAAGCATTTCTATCTTCAAATTAAACATCTAAATGATGTTATAACACATAATACAAACTCAATTTCATCAAATAATTTAAAGTATATAATCATACCTCATTTTTCTTCCACTAGAACCAAAATTAGGGTTCTTAAACCCTTAATCTTCACTCTAATTGATGAAATATACTATAAAATAACTTCAATTTGACAATTTCTTCTTCTTTGATTTCATCTCAAACCGACTCACACACATAAACACCTAGAAGAATCTGGAAATGCCACCTCTAATATCTATCTCATACCCAATTTCCAAAAGTACACTTTTGGTCCCTCATCTTTCAAGACTTTATTAAGTTACTTATCTAACCATTATAGTTAACAACTTAACTATTTTTCTTACCAATTTAGTCATTCTCCATTTCTAATTTCTATTAAAGACTAAACATAACATATATCTATAAAATATTCTTTATCCGAAACTAGGATGTTACAGGTAAGCGTTTCAACAAAAGCAATTTGCGTAAGACATACCAATGTCAACACTTATTCCAATAATCATTTATAAAAACTTGTGAAGTATATTCACTACTATTTCCAAACACAATATGATAATCGGGAACAAGGTGCTCGCTATCTCGTTAGCCGAGTCAGTCATCATGCAAACTTCAGGTTGCGAATTAATGAACATTTAGACGATGCATCAATTTTAAAACTCTAAATGCTCCATGATATGCGAATTAATCAGTTTTTTGGACTTTAAAAAATCGTAGCTCATTAAGTGACATCTTCTTTTGGCCTAAATATTTAGAAAATAGTATGACCAAAAATGATACAAAAGAAAGTTGAAGGGCGAATCGCGGACGTTTGTAAAAGAAAGAAAACAAAAAATGGAGGAATATCCATTACAATGCTACTCTATATGCTCTTCATCAATATCTTCAGGACAAAACGGAGTAACCAAAACTCCATTTTATCAACAACAATCTTTCTCCTGATTTTATCAATTTTCCCTCACCAGGTGTATATATATATATATATATATATATATATATATATATATATATATATATATATATATATATATATATATATATATATATTCATTTTTTATTTTGCATTGTATGTTCTTAAAGGTGTTTGTTTCTGCTTATATAACCGGCTTATGAGCTTATATAATTTTTTTATAAGCTTATAAGCCCATTGTTTGTTTCTGCTTATATAACCGGTTATGAGCTTATATAATTTTTTTATAAGCTTATAAGCCCATTGTTTATGAGGGCTTATAAAAAATTACATAAACTCGAAAACCGTTTAATAAGCCGAAACAAATCGCCGATTGAAATATGTCGGTAACTGATAAACTGAAAATAGTTTTATTAATTGATTAATACCTAAAGTTTTTTTTCTAGTAATATATTCTTCTCAGAAATTTAGGGCTTTGTGTTTACTTTGTTAGAAATTGCCTTGACTATTATAACAAATTGATGAAATATTGTTTATGATAAGTATATTACAAAATCATATACGATTTATAATGTCTATGTTCTCTTTCGGAGTTTCGGAAGAGTATGAATTTTTATTTTTGTAACATTGTCCTAGAATAACTTAATTGTCCGTTTCTTATTCGTTTTGGAGTTTAGAAGTAACTAGCTGGATTTACCATAAGAGGTAAGTCCGTATTTCATGTTGATGCGTGTTTTAGCACTTTGCGTTATTGATGGAAATAAAGGGCTTGAGTGTGTTTCATTTACCTTTCAATATTGGCAGTCGATAATCACTGTTTTACATATTGTAGGTTACGAGAGTGCTAATCACGAGTGAAAATGGCACATTTACTTTCTGCTTCTTGCCCATTGAACATTTCAACTTGCTCCAAAAATAGTCCTAACTCGTTGAAACAAAGCTTAGCTTCGTTACCTACTTCGTTCACTTTAAAAACTTCCATTCAACCGTTTAAGAGCCTGAACTTAAACAGAAAGAATGGACAGAGACTTTTTTCTGTTCGTGCTACCACTCTTCAACAACCTGATACAAAGACTGGTTCTGGCTCTGACCAAAGCTTGGGGGAACCAACAAGGAAGACACGCGTGATGGTTATTGGTGGAGATGGTTATTGTGGTTGGGCTACTTCTCTACACTTATCCAACAAAAACTATGAAGTTGCTATTGTTGATAACCTTGTTCGTCGTCATTTTGATGACCAGCTTGGACTTGATTCACTCACTCCCATTTCATCAATCCACGACAGAATCAGAAGGTGGAGAACTTTAACCGAGAAAGACATAAATCTCTACATTGGTGATGTTTGCGACTTTGAGTTTTTATCAGAGGCATTCACCTCTTTCAAACCTGACGCTGTGGTTCATTTTGGCGAGCAAAGATCCGCTCCTTACTCCATGATTGACCGGTCAAGAGCTATTTACACCCAACAAAACAATGTACTTGGTACACTTAACGTCTTATTTGCTATAAAGGAGTACAGTGAGGATTGCCATCTTGTGAAACTTGGGACAATGGGAGAATACGGGACACCAAATATTGACATTGAAGAAGGGTTTATAACTATAACACATAATGGAAGAACTGATACTTTACCTTATCCGAAACAAGCTAGCTCGTTTTATCATTTGAGTAAAGTACATGACTCAAATAATATTGCGTTTACTTGTAAGGCTTGGGGGATAAGAGCTACTGATCTGAACCAGGGTGTGGTTTATGGTGTGAGGACAGCTGAGACCGAGATGCATGACGAGCTTTATAATAGATTTGATTATGATGGTGTGTTTGGAACCGCTTTGAATAGATTTTGCGTGCAGGCCGCAGTTGGTCATCCACTTACTGTTTATGGCAAAGGAGGCCAGGTTAGATCTTTAAGCTAATAGCTAATCTAATTATGTATGTTGTATTATACTTAGAAGGGGCAAAAAGTCGATCCATTTACTTATGAATGTGTCGATTCAGTCACTTTATCTCTAACTGGTCAAATATAAGTAACTAAAAAGGGAACAGGTCTAAAGGGTTGAAATTCGTCCGAAGTGTATTTTTCATGCATTCCTTTGCATCACTTTGTTCAAAGATTTGTGAAAAATAGAAAAAGACAAGTTTTTGTTGTAAACCTAGCCTTAACCGTTTCAACCTTTACTTTATAATGACCTGTCTCAGCCGAACCCATTACCCAACTCGCCTATATATATGCTTATTCTGTACCTTCTGTTAGGATTTGAAAGTTTGAATGACTAATCGAGATCTAGTCTTGTGTATTTTTGTCATACTGAATTGTTACAAACTGGACTTTAGTTGATTATCATTTTAACATCACATCATGAGTTGCAGGGATTTACTATATATGACATAATGGGCGGGTTTGGTAATTGGTTGAAATTAGCAAAATTTATGATGGGTTAAAATGAGTTCTGTCTAGTCTTTTTTCGTTAAATTCTGCAGATAATATATCAAATACAAGTACAAAGACTTATACTAAATGGATGATTCATTCTTATATATATATATATATATATATATATATATATATATATATATATATATATATATATATATATATATATATATATATATATATATATATATATATATATATATATATATATATATATATATATATATATATATATATATATATATATATATATATATATATATATATATATATATATATATATATATATATATTATATATATATATATATAATATTATATATATATATATATATATA
>CAJVGC010000592.1:31743409-31797083 GCA_910822075.1 Senecio squalidus
TCCTCTCTCTCTCTCTCTCTCTTCTCTCTCACACACACACACACCACACACACACACACACACACACACACACACACACACTAGAAAGCTCTTTCTCTCTCTAGAGACCCTAGCCGCATTTTGGTTATTTTGTTTATGTAATCAGCTGAATATTGTTAATATTGTTTACTGATTATCATCTTGTAATCAGTAATTGTTAAAAATTGTTTTTGATTTCAATACTTTGTTGTAATTTTGATTTTGAGAAATTTATAGATTTGAGATAATTTTGAGTATAAAAGATGTTTGATTCTCTTATTTAACATGGTATCAGAGCTTCGGCTCTCAATTTCTTGTTAATCAAGAGATTTTTTGTTCGTTATTTCTTCATATCTAGGTTTTTAAATAATTAGGGTTTCATAATTTTGGGGCTTTTGTCTTACTAGGGTTTCTTAAGACATTCTGTTATGTTATCATCTCTTATTGCTACTAGTGTTGGGTGATTTGATAAATTAGGGTTTCCAAACCCTATTTTTGGTTATCGGTGGTCATGTGTGTCTGGATCGGGGATCTTGGGGTATTTTCTTCCGCTGCATTTTGCTCTTGGATCTAAGGCTGGTATTGTGGTATTGTTAATCTGGTTTTGTGTTTTATTTCTTCTCAAGACAACTTAGTAAGCTTATTTCAGACCTTGTTTTGTGGCAAGTTCTTGCACTAGGGCGTTTCTGTGTAGGACATGAATCAACTGCCCCATAGTATATGGCTTGGACCATAATCACGGGCTCTATTGTGTTTACTTGACTAGTTGTTTTATTTTTTATATGTGCACTTTTGTTCTTGTTCCTCTCATGGTGTGCATTTTTTTTACATCGTTGTGATCATTTGAGATTTTTTTGTTATTGTGCACAATTGGATTAGGAGACTCCCTAGCCTATTTCAATTGGGGTTTTGTCATTTGGGGAAACCTGTCCTAGATAAGGCACTGGTTAAGGCATGAATTGGACAACTTTATTGTTCCAAACCTTGTGCTTGGCCACGTTCACCTTTAGGAGCATTTTCATTTTTCTTTGACAAATTGATCTATGATTTTGTGTTATGTTTTTCCTTCTTGTTTGTTTGTCATTTTGTGATTGTTTTGTGATTGTGCTCTTACTTCTTGTTGTTTGTGTATGATTGATCTGTTTGAGGTCTACAGTTTGTCTTGGTTGTTTAATATGTCTGGAAGTGGTGATATGGTTGTTACCAAAGTGAATAAGTTTGATTTTGATAATCCTTTATACCTTCATGCTAGTGATACTAGTATTTCTTCTAGAAGAAATACAATTGTCACTACCATGAAGATATAAAGGATTATCAAAATCAATCTTATTCACTTCAGTAACAACCATATCACCATTTTCAGACATATTAAACTACCAAGAGCTCTTGTTAATATTAATTCTAAGTCAAAATGGTAATTTTGTGTCTGAATACTATGATGCACCTGTTCATTTGCTTACTTTTCCTTGACAAGGTGCTTCCATGTTTACTACTTATAAGAATTTGATAAAGTTAATGCAATTTCTAATGGGTCTAGATGATGTGTATCAACCTTTAAGAAGCAATATACTAAGTAGAGACCCTTTGACAACACTTAAGATTGCTTTTAATATTATTTCTAATAAAGAATCTCATAGAGGGATTGGTTCTTCTTCAAAGAAGAATCAATCTAATTGGAACTTTAGGAAATAATATTCAAAGTGACACTAAGGGCAAAAATGGCTCTAGTTTTGTAAGGAATCCTAATCTAAAATGTGATGGGTGTGGTATGCTTGGTCATACTAAAGAAAATTGTTTTAAAAATCCGAATAAAAAATGTTTTGAATGTGGTATGTCCAATCATACTAGAGAAAGGTGTTTTAAAGTGGTAGGATATCCTCCAAATTTTCAAAAGAAACCTTCTAATCAGAAATTTTCAAATCAAAGGTATTCCAGTAATAATAGTATTAATGATACGCATCAGTCTATAACCAAACCTTCCTCTTCTTCCTCTAATGCTTCACAGTTAGCTGAAAAAATATTCCTAAGTGCAATATGGCATGTATTAATACCATGTTTACTAGTAAAACAAGTTGTTTAATGGATATCCTCCAAATACCATGTTTACTAGTAAAACAAGGTGTTTTAAAGTGGTAGGATATCCTCCAAATTTTCAAAAGAAACCTTCTAATCAGAAATTTTTCAAATCAAAGGTATTCCAGAAATTTTCAAATCAATATGAGTTCTGTCTAGTCTTTTTTCGTTAAATTCTGCAGATAATATATCAAATACAAGTACAAAGACTTATACTAAATGGATGATTCATTCTTATATATATATATATATATATATATAGAGAGTTGGTTTCATTTAAGAACCATGTAAATATTTAGGAACCATTAGGAACCAATATTCACCAGTGTATATATATGATATTCACCGGTGTATATTTAATATGATATTCACCAGTGTATATACATATAATATTCACCAGTGTATATATATATATACATATGCTTTATATACACTGGTGAATATCATATATATACACTGGTGAATATTGGTTCCTAATGGTTCCTAAATATTTAGTGGTTCCTAAATGAACCCACCTCTATATATATATATATATATATATATATATATATATATATATATATATATATATATATATATATATATATATATATATATATATATATATATATATTTAGAAATTTGTAAACACAGCACTTTAGTGAGTTTTGAACCGTTTTCTGATTGAGCTAAAAGTTAAAAGTTTTAGCTGTAACATATGACCAATTTTCGCACCAGTCTTGTTGAATCTTTCTGTTTGCTAATACAGACTCGAGGCTACCTAGATATTAGAGACACAGTCCAATGTGTGGAACTGGCAATTGCAAATCCAGCAAAAAGAGGCGAGTTTCGGGTATTCAATCAATTCACAGAGCAGTTTTCTGTAAACCAACTTGCCTCACTCGTGACAAAAGCCGGAGAGAAGCTTGGAATTGAAGTGAAAACAACATCTGTCCCTAACCCAAGAGTTGAAGCAGAAGAGCACTACTACAATGCCAAACACACCAAACTCATTGAACTTGGACTCGAACCACACCTTCTTTCAGACTCACTTCTTGACTCGCTACTGAACGTTGCAGTTCAGTTCAAAGACCGTGTAGACACGAAACAAATCATGCCCAGTGTTTCTTGGAGAAAGATTGGGGCGAAACCGAAAACTGTATCTGCGTAGGCTTGTAATACTGAGATGGACTATACTTGGTAAGTTTAATTTATATTATCAGATACGTTGGTAAGATTGAAAAGACTTGTAATGCAACATAGTTAAATCCTATTTACGTGATCTCTTAAATCTTTTAATGTATAGAGCCCCTTCAATGTGGGCCGGTTTAGATCTTTTAGCTAGGGCATTTCGTCCTTGAAGAGTTGGCAACACGTGAATCAGTCATTTGACACCGTTAATTGCTAGTTTATTTTGTTTTTTAGAGGTGGCTAAAAGGGTAGTTTGGGAAAAGGCCTAACGGGTCAAAATGGGTAACATTGTAGAACTGATCATACATAGGTCGGGTTGACTCACTAACTTTTTGTTATTGACCATTTTAACTCATTTTCCGTAAATGTAAATTGTTAATGCAATTTATAGATTCGTATGTTAAATGTCTCTATTTGACTAAGAGCTAGACACTTAATAATACTCTTTTCACTTAAAATCGACAAACGCCCAATATTAAAAACAAAACATGTGATTTAAGATTGGAATTCTTTAGCATGAATTTTGAACGTGTCCACTCGTAACATGATCCATGCTTTCGATCATCAGTCTCTTGCAACAAAAAAAATCATATGAACATAGATCAATTCTTAAAAAAACACCATGAATTTTTTCAATTGCATTTATCTTAAGAACGCTTGTAGCGATACGCCAAACCGTGCGTTATGGGGGATAATGGCGGCGTCATGACGGCCGCGTTACATGTGCAACGCACGTGATCGGATTTTTTTTTTTCTAATGGTAACAACATTAAAAAAAAAAATCAATTTTTTTTTTTAAAGTTAGTCGTTAGATTTAAAAATTTCCTTTTTCAAACTCTTAAACCAATTATATAAATACCCAACCTGATATATAAAAATATACACCAAATCATCTTATTTTTTTTCTACAATTCAAATAAATACAAAAAAAATGTCTCAATATAACGATTATTCGTCATCCGGATCCAACTCATTTTCCTCCCCGGGTTTCGCAAATTTCCAATCACAACCCGGTGACTTCACTTCACTACTCGGTGGAAACACCGACATGCAACATCCACCCCATCAACAAGCCATGAACAAATGACAACAATTTCAGTTTTGACAATGGCAACAACAACAATCATCACAATCACAATCATTCCAACCACCACAAACACAAACCGTCCAACCGTCACAATCATTCCAACCACCTCAAGAAGAATTAGCAGCTCTCGTAAGAGAAAAGGTAAAGGTAAGCAAAAAACCCCGGAAGAAGAAGTCCCACCTTCTAAGATTCGGTGGTCACAAGCGCAAGTCGGAGAATTGGGTTCATGTATCTGAGTGTAGGAAAAAAGGAAACTCACAAAACCTTCCAACTTTTTGGTTTCGTATGCTTGGTCATTCAAACGAATGCTTGGCAAAACCGTTCACAAAAAACCAACTTACGGGGAAATGGACGGCTATGAGCAAATCTCTACTGTTTTTCATAGCATGTCATGACCGTGGCGATCGAGATCGAGATCGAGGAATTGGTGAGGATGAAAAAGTGGTTTACACAATGGCGTTAACAATATATGAAGCTGAAATCGGACGCCTATTTCGTCATCATAGTACGTGGGAGGTTTTGCATAAATCACCAAAGTTTCTAAAAACTAAAGCCGTTGACGAAGCGGCAGACCTTGACGAAGACGGTAACGAAGAAGAATCGGAGCTCTTTGGTCGTGATGAAATCCCAAGACCTTTAGGGACGCCACGACCACCTAAAGCCGCACGGTCCTCCTCGTCCTCTGATGTATCTTCAATGACGAGTTTAACGACGGCATTGTGAAAGAACTTCGCGAGCTTAGGATCACTAAAACAACGCCGAAATACGCGCCGAATTTGCGGCCGAACGTAACATTTAGGTTTAGGTCGAAATAAGTAGTTTGTTTATAATTATTTTAAACGTCTTTTATTTATAAGTATTATTGTATTGTCTTTTTTATTTTTAATATTAATCTTAGTTTATTTAGTTTTAGTCAATTATGAAGAAAAAAATATATTAAATCCTAAACACAATAATATTTTAAACTTAAAGAAAAAAATAGAACTAGAAAACGATGAAAAATCTAATTACTATTTTTATGGCCCAAATGATCGATATCTTATAAAATGTATATATTACAAAACGAATGAGAACTTATACAAAATTATTTTCTAAATGTAATTTTTTCGTATTACATTTTCCTCCTCGCATCATCGCGCGGGTATTATACTAGTCATTTTAAACACATACATTCAGGTTTTGAGAGTTGAAGGGTTTGTGCTAGTTGGCCAGGGTCGGAGGCCTATAACTACAAATTTTAGAAAGTTCACTACAATTAGACCATTAATCAGAGTCTTACCTTTCCATCAATTCATTGAAAGGTTTGTACTAGTTAGCCAGTGTCGGAGACAAAGTAAGCAGTTGTTTTATTCTATTTTTGTCGTAATATAAAATATAATTATATTTATGTTATATTTAATAATTTTCCCCTATGAAAACAAATTTAAAATTACTTTTTCCTTATGTGAACAGAGAAAAGATCAATTAAGACCTATAATTTTATTGAGACCAAAAGACCTCATCTTGGCCTTTCATCCATTTTAATCTAATGCCTAAGATTAAAACCAAAACTCATTTTTCTTTTATTTTTTTAAATTAAATTATCTCACAAACCGTTAATCGTTAGACGAAACAAAATATACCGTTGCGATCGTCTCGCTTTTATCTTTAATTAGAGCAGTGATGTTATATACTTTCGACGATTTTTTTTTTTTTTTTTTTTTTAATGGGTATTGAAATTATAACGATAATATCATATATGATATTTACATCATTACGTAAAATTGTATAAAAGAGAATTACTATAAAATGTATAAACTATCTAAATTTAGAAAAAAAATCGAATTTTAACTAGTTTTACTTTTTCTCGTTTTTTGACATAAAATGTGATATACTAAAATCACATATGATACTACTATATCATATGTGATAATACTGTAAATCATATATGATATGAATATAAATCATATGTGATATATATTAAAATCGCATATGATAATATTATATCATATGTGATATTACTGTAAATCATATATGATATGAATATAAATCATATGTGATATATACTAAAATCACATATGATAATACTATATCAAATGTGATATTAGTGTAAATCATATATGATATGAATATAAATCATATGTGATATATACTAAAATCATATATGATAATACAATATCATATATGATATTACTATAAATCATATATGATATAAATATAAATCATATATGATATTATGTATGTAAAAATTTTAAAACTTAAAAGACAATAACACACATGATTTTAACTCTAAATATGAATTTTAATACACAACAATGTTATACAATGTATAACCTATATAGACCTAGAAAAAAGTTCGAATTTTGACGACCTTTATTTTTTCGTTTATGGCAAAATGTTGAAATTCGTAAGACAATATCACATATGATTTGAACACTAAATACGAGTTTCGAAACATAGATTTGTTATATTACATACATTCAACTACAATCAAAAAGAAAAACAAAAAAATAATATGTCAAACTACTGTTATCATATATGATAAAACAGTGATTTATAATATAAAATTTCAAAACCCGTAAAAAAATCCGAAAATAAATTTCGTCAAAAGTATATCGAGTGGGTACTCTATAGAAAGGTAAGTTAATGCTCGTTACTGTGGTGTAATTTATTCGGTTAATACATGTACGGTTTTTGAGATATTTAATTTTTAAACAAAAATATATACTAAATGGGTTTTTAAAATGGAGTGTTATGATTGGGTCTTTTGTTCTCAAATGTTTTCAAAGTTTTTCTTGAAACCTATGTGAATAATGAAAATTTATTTACCTTATAAATACTTTTTACCTTATCCATGCGTGAAAACTAAGGACATGTATTTCTTCATTCTATTATGCTAATAGCCATAAAGCAGTAAAGCTTTCAGTCTAAGGTCATGTAAGCACACATATTCCATTTGTTGTAAATCTTTGTAGGGTATCAGATATGCCAAGGAATACGATTTACCCCGTTGTCGGTCAATTCTTCGTATTGGATATGCCAAAGTACAATTTTTATAGGACTATGGAACCTTTCTCAAGATTGTTAAAAAATATTCTCAACCTTTTTACTATACACACACTTTACCACACCAGGATAGACCGTTAAACTAAGAGATGGTTTTGTCTCACATCATAAGTAAACACAACAAAAACTTGCTTTAAATATATGGTTGAAATTGTCAATTACAATTAAAATCACTTTTGTTATGTACAAATCATCTTGCAAATCTAACTTTCCTTTGCAAACATGTTTTGGAAACTTTATGCAATGAAAGAAAAATACTCATATCAGCTCTAATGTAAAAAGGGTTATTATAAGAACTTAAACGTTTTATCTAAAAACGACAAAGAAACTCATATACCGTGTCATCAACGAATCTCCCCGTTCAACAAACTCTTAAACTTTTATATGGAATGTCACAAATACTTGATTCAAAAGACGTAATGTGTATTAGTTGATATAAATGTGATCACTAAAAAGAGTTAATCAAACTTAGTGATAGTCTCTAGACATGACAACATTCTCTTGCAATGGAACTTTTACTTTCTCCATTTTCCTCATCTTATGACATCCATTAAAGTGTATAGTAAGAATATATGCTTTATATCTCATTTTTTTTTGGGTAAAAGGGATACAATCCCCGGTGAAATAATATCTCATTTTATTTGATTCATTTTCATATTGTTTTATATTCATCAAAATCTATCTACATCAGCATAGTGGAGAACCGTGCAAGATTACTTCAGCCAAGGAAACTTAGTACCGAAGCTCATGACAGCCTTACGTTTCATTGTCTCTCTGAATCACTAAAGGTCGGTAAAACATATTGAACTATAAGCTAGTATTCTTGCATCTTCAATATATGCCAGTAATTGTCATCAATCTTGAGACTAAAAGCTCTACACTTAATGTACGTAAAGTGTTGTACATCGAGAAATATTTGAAGGATATTCTATATGCAAAAGAATATGATTGTTTTATTGCTCTATAAATAGTGTCCGTGAAACAATGTTGTCTAATAAGCTGCAAATGAGTGGAAAGGTGTGTTTGATTGTATGAATGTATTACTGGGCAATTACTCCTTGGGCAGTTGGTTGTTACACTCCTACCGCCAAGGGAGATTTGCCCAGTGATTCATTTCCTACTACGGTATGTTGAGTTCTTGATTTATTTTTACTTTGCTTTTTTGAGATAAATAAAAGTAACTTAAGGGAAACTTACATTTTCTGACCCAATTGTGGCATCATACCAAACACTATCTAGTTCGTACAACTTCTTCGAAATTCTTTTGTATCATGTTGAGAAGTAATCTCAAATTGTAATCAAACTTTACTCCAAAATATATAGTATGTATCCAACTTTAAATGAATTATTATATAATCTAACTTTCAAACACCGTTATATAAATGTTTGGCAAATAAGAATATAACAAAAGAGAAGTGGCACGATGTTCTGTTATGCTTCATTCCAATTGTTGGAAAAGTTGATAATAGGGAGAGTTTTATGTCTCTCCAGTCTTCTTTCGTTGGTCAAGGTATACCATTCTCTATTTTTGCCATTTGGTTCCTCTTTCATGGCTTTCTTTTCGGTGATGCTTACTCGGGTCATTTTATATTCTTTATCCAGACAGATTTTGTTCATGATTTACTTATTCATCAGCATTTTATGGACATTGTGTTAGTCCTTCAACATGTATTTATTCAACTCGAATAGCAATTAATAAAAAATAAATGAATCTTATAATTATTTTCTTTGTTAAGCTTTGGAGGACCGTGCTGCGAGGTCTCCAATGCTACTTTCTAGATTAGCAAAGCGCAAGTAGTCATGTGCATATAGCTCCAAGTGGTTTTTTTAAGGTTTTTTCTGATCTATAGTGAGAGATGGTTAAGGAATGCTTGTCTATTGTTAGATACATTACATTGGAAGCTTGTTAAGCACAATATATACAAGATTAACTTCTTCAACCTCTCTAACGACTCTAAACCTTTCCACCATTAGATGAAATATGGCTAACACGAAACAGTTTGAACACCTCAAAATACCATTAGAAGCGATAATATCAGCGACAAACAACTTTTCCGATGATAGTTGCATTGGGAAAGGAGGGTTTGGAAAAGTTTTTAAGGGAAAAATCGACCATTCCAAGGGCCAACAGACCCTGGTTGCTTTAAAACGTTTAGATCGTGTGCACGGGCAACGAGATCCTGAGTTTTGGAAAGAAATCATGATGCTTTCCTTTTATAAACATGAAAACTTAGTGTGTCTCTTGGGGTATTGTGACGATTGTGGTGAGAAGATCCTTGTATATGAGTTTATATCAAAGAAAAGTCTAGACTCGCATCTCAACAATGATGAAGTAAATTGGGTTCGACGTCTTAACATATGTATTGGGGCGGCTCGTGGACTTGAATACCTGCATACTCCAGCTAAGACCCAACTTAGAGTATTGCATCGGGATATTAAAAGTTCCAATATACTATTAGATGAAAACTGGAATGCCAAAATCTCGGTTGCCTTTCCAAATTTGGTCCAAACCAACTATTTAATAAGTAATGTGAAATTATTTATATACTAAATATATAGGTTTTTCTTACATAATAATAAGTAATAGTACTAATGAGAGTTCAAATCTATTTATATGTATACTTAAGTCCAATTAGTCCAAAAAGTCCAAATAATCAACTTTCGATAAGAGTTACGAATATTACATATTTACTTATAATTTCTCGTTTAATAAGTTTACTTTCATATTTACCATTTTTAGGCTATTATTAACTAATAACCTACAATATGAAGTTAATATGTATAATATGAAAATAATTCACATTTTAATCCATTTTTATTCATATTCATGTATTTTATATAATACTTAGACGAATTAAGTGATAATTAAGAAAACGTAAAGAGAATTAGGGACTATTTAGAGAGTATAACACTGCTTTCTCTCTCAAATTGGTGGCAATTGCTTCTATCCTATTGGCTGGAATCGTTGGAGTAGCCGTTCCATTAGTTGGCAAGAAATGGCGACTTCTCAGAGCAGATTCAAATTTCTTGACCACATTGCTTGCTGACTTCATTAGCACTCAATATTATGAGAATAAACATGAAAAAAATATCGAAACTACTAGAATTGAGCCAGACGACTTTGAGTCTGTGGTGGTTCCATTGGTGGAGAAAGAGGGTGATGATAACGAAAGCGTTGTAAGAAATGCAGTCATTTCACAGGTAATCTTTTACGGAGTGTTCTGATTTGCATTTCGGAAATAATATATTTTGGATAATCAGTTTTATATTATTCGCAACAGAGATTGATAATCAAATGGTAAAATAAAATTACCTAATTACCCTTTCACGAGTTGTAGTAACCTTATTTTTAGACTTTCCGTAAACTATTAGAATTTGTTAAACACTCAAATAGTTGATTTTCTGATTATTACAACTTCAAACAACAAAAACACATTTAAACACCGAACATTTGTTTTATTACAACTGATTATTTGATCTATTTATTTCTCGCATAATCACTTTCAAAACGCACATTCAGGTATTGGAACTTGGAATCGTATCACATTCAATCATAATTGGCCTATCACTAGGAGTTTCACAAAGTCCATGTACAATTAGACCATTAATCGGAGCGTTATCTTTCCACCAATTCTTTGAAGGATTTGCACTAGCTGGTTGCATTTCACAAGCCAGATTCGGGATCCTTCGTTCAACATTAATGGCTGGTTTTCTTCATTTGACAATGCTAATAGCCCTAAAGCTCTGGTTATTGAAGGTACCCTTGACTCCATTTCCGCCGGGATTTTAAATTTATATGGCTTTAGTGGATCTAATTGCTGCTGAATTCTTGAGGAAGAGGATGAAGAGTAATTTGGGAGATCAAATTGTGTCTTTTATTGCCCTTTTTCTCGGGGCTAGTTTAATGGCTTCTCTTGCAGCTTTTGCTTAATGATGCTCTTTTTACTTATGGTGTAATTAATCTAACTTTATCCTAACTTTTTCGTTATTGTTCGGGTGAATAAATTGGTCTTACATGTTATATATCTTCACATGATAAGTTGATAACACAAAAGGATGAAACATTATCTTTAATAAGAATGTTGTTTAGTTTAGTAGCATTGTGTAACGCGACTCTTGATTTGTATTGTTTTCTTTCTGAAGAGCCGGAAAACCATAGCCGATAAAATGGAACCTTCAATACTGCTCTCATAGTTTTATTGTTTATCTCTTCTCGTTATAAGAATTTGAACAATATCCAAATATGAGATTTCGTTTTAGGACTCGTAGATTATTTGAAATGCTCTTAGCCACTTGGATGAATAGCTATACACACAAATACGTTATAACTTATAAGCTGTGATGTGTTCACTATGTCAATAACATAGACGAATGAGAATCAATACCATACCATAACGACCTAGAATATTTGTCTTATGTTTATTCATTAACCAAAGAAAGGTTTGTCGTGTAGGGATGTCGATCACAGTCCAGATGTGACAATTTTAACTCATTTCATAGCAACTTTTGAAAGTATTTTGATAATTGATCACATAGATGACCTATTTGAGGTAAAATTGTAAAAAAGACTACATTCACATGACTTAGTTGATAGGTTATGATTTATCTATAATGATTAAATGTCTAAATTTAGAATGAAAAAAGTTTTTTATAAACAGATTAAACCTTTTTCATAAAAAAAAACACATAAGTGGACTCTTTCAATAAAATTTACACGTTTTAACAGTTTATTCAGTTTAAGGTCATTTAACTAGACGTCCCCAATTTCTTGCATTTTTTTGTAGGGTAAATTTACATGTATTAACCTTAAAGTGATGAGAAGATACAATTTACCCGTACTTATGGGTAAATCTATGAATTGGATATGCCAAGGAACAATTCCTTAGAACTATAGAACCTTGCTTAAGATTGTAAAATATTCTCAAACTTTTATTATACACACTTTATCTAGGTAGGATAAACCTATAAACTATGAGATAGTTTGACTCATATCATAAGCAAAGACAAAAGAAAAATGTTTAAAAATATAAGGATGGAATTTAACTTTAGAAAGATATTGAAACACTCATAATAATCCGCATATTTTACCTTGCAACAATTAAACCCGCAACATCTTAGTTAGCTGGTCACTTACTCTAGGGTAGAGAATATAAAAACACTTTTAAAATTAAACAGTAAAAACACCTTAAATTCAATTGAAAAGTAGTCAAGAACAATATTTTTCTAAACACTTTTGAAGCATCGTACTAAAATAATCTATAGAATATTTTTATGAAATTAAAGAAAAAAAAAAAAAAATGTTGATTTTTTTGTTTTTTTTATTGATGCTATTGGTTTTTTAAGCATCAATAGAAAAAAGCATCACTATTTTTTTCGATTTTTTTTTTTTTTTAATTTCATTAAAACATTCTATAGATTATTTTAGGACGATTCTTCAAAAAACCAAATTGAAAAAAATCATCATTGATTACTTTTTAGTTGATTTTAAGATGTACTTTAAGAAGTGTTTTTATTGTATATTTTCTTGTAAGCTATAACTCTTTGGTTATAAGGTTAAAATTGTAAAATACAATTGTTTGTTGTGTATCAAACACTTTTGTTATATACATGATCATCTCGTAAATCTACTTTTTTCCTCTAGGCAACTTTAGGTCATGAAAAAAGAAACTCATATTTGCTAGGTAGCTTTAACGTAAAAAGGGTTATTATGAGAACTTGAACGTTTTATCTAAAAATGACAAAGAAACTCATATACCATATCGTCACAAATCTCTCTTAATTTTTATATGTAACCATACAAATACTTAATTCAAAAGAGGTAATGAATATTAGTTGAAATAAAGATGTATACTAAAAAAAGTTGTTTGAATTTGGACTTGAGACATGACAACATTCTCTTGCAATGGAACTTTTCTTTCTCCATTTTCCTTTTCTCATGACACATAGGAAAGTGTCCGAAATATGGCTTTATATCTCATATTATTTAATCAGAGATAATAATCACATTTAAACACCGTACATTTGTTTTATTACAACTGATTATTTGATCTGTTTATTTCTCGCATAATCACTTTCAAAACGCACATTCAGGTATTGGAACTTGGAATCATATCACATTCATCATAATTGGCCTATCACTAGTAGTTTCACAAAAGTCCATGTACAATTAGACCATTAATCGGAGCGTTATCTTTCCACCAATTCTTTGAAGGATTTGCACTAGCTGGTTGCATTTCACAAGCCAGATTCGGGATCCTTCGTTCAACATTAATGGCTGGTTTTTTCTCAATAACGGCTCCTATAAGTATCGGCCTAGGGACAATTATTTCTTCATTTTACAATGCTAATAGCCCTAAAGCTCTGGTTATTGAAGGTACCCTTGACTCCATTTCCGCCGGGATTTTAATTTATATGGCTTTAGTGGATCTAATTGCTGCTGATATCTTGAGTAAGAGGATGAAGAGTGTTGGAAAATATTGATGAAAACATAATTTTTTCATCAACTTTGGACGTATATAAAGTGATACATATTTAATATTTACGAAGAATTTTTAATATGAATGTGTAGCCCTTAGAAAGGGCTTTGCAACGATATATTATATGTCCAAAACGGAGTTAAGGTGAATGAGATATCGACACCTAAAGATGGATGTTTGGGTGTAACAAACTGTTACGCTAGCGTAACTAACGGTTACGTTGATAGCGTAACTAATAGTTACGTAGCGTAACTAGCACATACGTTTCTAACGTAGCTGAAATAGTTACGTAGCGTAACTAAGAGTAACGTTACTTGAGTCAGTTACAGATCTTGGTTTAATTCAGGTTTAATGGCATTGAACTAAATTAACCACGAACATTTTTCATTTTGGCTATAAATTGGAACGTCGTGGCTCAGTACTAAAACACCAATTTTCGATCTATTTTTCAGATTAAAGCATAGCAGTGACTATTATTTCCGATTGAAATTTTCAGGCAAGTTGTTTGCTCCGTCAGTTTGGTAATAAACTGTTTTGCCATTGTATCCTGGGAAACAAATCGTGTGAATATACGCGAAATTTGTTTTAAGGGAATCGGGCTTATCACGAGCCTTGGCTGTAATCTCGTTTACAATTTTGTAATTTCGTTTACAGTCTATGTAATTTAGTTTACATTTCTTGTAATTTAATTTTTGTTCAATATAAACGGTATACTATTACTACAAAGAGTAATTTGGGAGATCAAATTGTGTCTTTTATTGCCCTTTTTCCCGAGGCTAGTTTAATGGCTTCTCTTGCAGATTTTGCTTAATGATGCTCTTTTTACTTATGGTGTAATTAATCTAACTTTATCCTAACTTTTTCGTTATTGTTCGGGTGAATAAATTGGTCTTACATGTTATATATCTTCACATGATAAGTTGATAACACAAAAGGATGAAACATTATCTTTAATAAGAATGTTGTTTAGTTTAGTAGCATTGTGTAACGCGACTCTTGATTTGTATTGTTTTCTTTCTGAAGAGCCGGAAAACCATAGCCGATAAAATGGAACCTTCAATACTGCTCTCATAGTTTTATTGTTTATCTCTTCTCGTTATAAGAATTTGAACAATATCCAAATATGAGATTTCGTTTTAGGACTCGTAGATTATTTGAAATGCTCTTAGCCACTTGGATGAATAGCTATACACACAAATACGTTATAACTTATAAGCTGTGATGTGTTCACTATGTCAATAACATAGACGAATGAGAATCAATACCATACCATAACGACCTAGAATATTTGTCTTATGTTTATTCATTAATCAAAGAAAGGTTTGTCGTGTAGGGATGTCGATCACAGTCCAGAGGTGACAATTTTTGTGACATTCGCGAATTTCACGGTATTATTCTATCGTCTCGTATTCGTTTTATTTATTTATGTTCGTGTTTTGACCCTATTGTATTTCTTTTTATGTTTATCGTATTCGTATTTTATGTTTATGTGTATTTGCGTTTATCGGGGTATATAGTATGTATTCGTATCTTTAGGTCGGGAACGTATAGTCTTAAGTGCCTTAGTATAAGTCTAGTATGCTCTTATGATAAGTTTAGGGGAATTATGGCCTTAATTATATGATTAATTGAACGTTTAAAAGTATTTCATTTTTAGTCTTTTCGGAAATTTTATTACAAAACTAGTCCTACGCGAGAAATTCTATTACAATTTTAGTCCTTATCATATTTTATTACAAAAAATCGTCCCCCACCAACCTATTTGTCTTATTAAGAAATCTGATTTTTTGTCTTATCCTCTCTCTCACCTTCCTCTCCAAGTAATTCACCTACACACTCTCTCTCTCTCTAAAAACACACACAAACACCTCCACCTTCTCTCTAACTTTTCCGGCGATCCAACCGTCCAAATTTAGATCCGAGACCGGATTATTGATCACCATCATCACCTCTATCTATCCTCCAAGTTTCATTACGATCAAGTAAGTATTCATTCATTTTGGTTTTAAACTTTATCCTATTTTTATCCAAACACGTAAATCCCATTTTTAACCGTCAAAACCGAGATTTTATTGAGATTTATTGTTCCTAATAGTATTCTGGACATAGGGTTTTGATTATAGATCATTTGGACACTTAGAACACTCCAAAATCGATTTCCAAATGTTGTTTTTCGTAAAAATCACGTTATGGCACGTAACTCCTTTTGATGCACGTAATATAGCTATTACGTTCACGTAATAAGCATCCCCTAGTCACGTAATTTCTATTTCGCACGTAACAAGCTGATTTCGCTCACGTAATTAAGCCCCCTGGTCACGTAACTTCTATTTCGTACGTAACTTATAAGTTACGTGACTCGAGTGTCACGTAACACACCCTCCTTGCACGAAACTCAGCCATGTATCACGTAATTAGCTTGCCATTCACGAAATTGTCACTTACCTTCACGTAATTATGCTTCCTTGTCACGTAATAACATGTAAGTCACGTAACTTCTTTGGTTTGCATGTAAATCTTGCTAAGATCACGTATTTAACTCTTGTTTGTCACGTATTACTTCCATGTCACGTAATACCTCCTTGTATGACACATAATTTGATACTTACGTGACTTGTAGTGCACGTAAGTATGAGAATCACGTATCTAGTCCGTTGACTTTCCGAAACATTTATAATCCCGTTATATCGATATTCCTATTGGTCAGTTCAAAACCCGTATAAAACGTTAATCATTAAGGCATAACCCTACTAGACTTAGAGATACTTAGACATGTTTATTTACGTGATGTATAGGGCACTTAGACGTTGAAGCTTGACGGTATTGTAGTATTTCCCGACATATAAGGATTTGGATTGCTTTGCTATCAGTGAGTTATTCGTTGCCCTTTTTACCGCTTTTATATTTTTGGGCATGATTAGCGTTAAATAAAAGTATTTTATGGTATGTATGTATTATGGATATATATTGTGGATATGATGCCTTAGATGATCTCACCCAAACTTGTACCGCCTTTGTGGTAGTACAAGGCCCCGTATAAACACCTGTTAGCTTTTAGCCACCGGAAGTATATATAGCGCTATATGGGTCTAACAAACCCTCATTCTAATACGTTATTATGATAAGGGAGGAGCCCTGTCCGTATTAGTAATGTTACGACCGTTTATTATCGAGAACAACCTAGTTTGAGACACTAGGTGGGGTTAGTTGCCTTTATTGTTATGGTTCAGGTGTGACTTATGTTCCTAAAGCTGTTATCTATCCCGTATGCATTTTATGAAATGATTATGGTACCGTATGGTATAAATATGAATATTTTATCGAAAGGTTTTACATACTTCAAATATATTTTGAAATCTCTTTTCAAAAAGACTTATCTTCAAATCTTATCCTTTGGGTCAAAACTTATTGGAAACTTTTATACTATTATGTTTTTATTTACTATTGCGAATAATTCACCAACTTTATGTTGACGTCGTATTTTAACGCTTTTCAGGGATTTGAGGTTACTCTGTTTTGATGCTATGCTTGCTTGGCTACTTGGGACTTTTTGCTGGAATTTATTTTGTATTGTAATTCCTTAGTTTACCCAAACTCTGTAGTCGTATTTTGAGATTATTCGGATGATTGTAATAAGTATTTTACTTCAACTCTTTATCTATGTTGATGATGTTTGGTTTATTTATGTTTGATGTAACCTTTGAATCTCTGATACCGTATACACTGCGCACCTCGGTTCCGCCATTTCTATGCGGGGTGTGACAGAAGTTGGTATCAGAGCCAATGGTTATAGCGAACTAAGTGACCTTACGGAATCACTTAGACTATGACCTAGGCTTTTGGACCTATCTGATTTACTCTATGTGCGCATTTCCTTCTTTTGTGGGCCTGTATGTGATTATATGCTATATGTGCTTTTGTTATGCTTTTTATGTTTTGAGGCCTGCTCGTTTTAGTCGCACATACAGTTTATCGTTCTGATTTATTCCGTTTGATATTCGTAGAAGATGCCGCCTAAGAGAACTTCTACTAGAGCTACTGGAGCTACTCCTGCCGTCACTGCTCCGAGAAGGTCGGCAAGGCGAGGTCGCGCCAGTGCAAGAGCGGGTGCTACGCCGCAGAATACCACTGCTGCCCCCAATGTTACTTCTGCTATTCCGAACATCAGTCAGCTGATTGCGGAACAGATTGCTGCAGCTATCCCATCGATTGTGGCACAGCTTAAGGAGCCACCAGTGCAAGAGGCTGATTTAGGGTTTGAAGAACCTGTGATGCAAGATATTGGAGCAGAAGGTATGGCGTCTGGGCGCGATGGTTCCGATGTAGGAAGAGCAGTGCACGTGGGATCTGGAGGACCAAGTATTGTGATTGAAGATCCACCCCGAGGCTGTTCGTATAAAGCCTTCCTGGATTGCAGACCTACTGAATTTAGGGGTACTGAAGATGCTGTTGCTACCCTGCAGTGGTTTGAGAGGATGGAGTCGGTATTTGATGTCTCGGGATATGCCGATGAAAGCCGAGTTAAGTATGCTACATATCTGTTCCAGGGTAAAGCCCTCACTTGGTGGAACTCTGTGAAGAAGGTTCAGGGTAGAGCTGCTATTACCTTGATGACATGGGAAAATCTGAAGGTTTTGATGAGGAAAGAGTATGTGCCGTCTTCTGAGACGCAAAGATTGGAGAACGAGCTGTGGAACCTGACTATGCAAGGTTCTGATTATCGAGGGTATGTGAATCGCTTCTACGATCTATGTGTTTTGGCTCCTCGTCTGGTTCGCACTGAGAATGAGAGGATTGAACGCTTCACTCATGGGTTGCCCCAATCTATGCGAGATCACATTATCTCCAACTATCCGGGTACTCTTCAGAGTGCGGTCGATATTGCTGGTCGGCTGACCGCAAGTGCGATCCGTGCTGGTACTCTACAGCCGGTGGTAAACCGAAGAGATTCTGGTCGATCTGACAGAAGAAATGTGGGTGATTCGAGGAAGAGAAGCCGTAGTCAAGATCAGAGACCTCAACGTCCTCAGGTGTATGCGTTGACGGGTGCTGGAACTGGTTATCAGGGCGTGCGCCCTAAGTGTGACGCTTGTGGTAGTGCTCATGCGACAAATGTAGCGTGTTGGGTTTGTAAACGCTGCAAGAAGTTGGGCCACACTGAGCAATATTGTAGAAGAGCTGTTGGAGCGTGTTATGAATGTGGAGAAATGGGTCACCTCCGTCAGCAGTGTCCCAAGCTTGTATCATCTACTTCCCTTCCTACTCCTGGTGCTGGTACTAGTGCTAGAGGGAATCCTGCTAAGAGCCGAGCATTCGCTATGGAATCTGCTGAAGCTCATCAGGATCCTACCGTAGTCACTGGTACATTTCTTGTTGACGACTATCCTGCTTTTATTCTGTTTGATTCGGGTGCCGATAGAAGCTTTATTTCTAGTGACTTTCGCCCCTTAGTAAACCGTGCCTCTAGTCCCTTAGAGCCTGCGTATGAGGTAGAAATAGCTGATGGTAGATGTGCCTGTGTTAGGGAAGTTATTCGTGGTATTTCCCTCGTTTTAGCCGATATTCCTTTTGCCATCGACCTTATTCCTATGAAACTCGGTAGTTTCGACGTCGTAGTCGGTATGGATTGGTTAGCGAAGCATAAAGGAGAGATAGTCTGTTATGAGAAGCTTATTCGTATTCAGAAGCCGGATGGAGATCAGTTGATTGTACATGGAGACAAGGCCGGGAAACGCCTTAAAGTTATTTCTTGTTTGAAGGTTCGCGAGTATGTCCGTCAGGGTTGTTCTTTATATCTTGCTCACTTGGTGAAGAAAGACTCTGCGATAAAGATTGATGGTGTGCCGATCGTTCGCGAGTATTCTGACGTTTTTCCCGACGACTTACCTGGAGTCCCTCCCCAGAGACAAACCGATTTTCGTATTGATCTTATTCCTGGAGCAGCGCCTGTTGCAAAAGCTCCGTATCGTTTGGCTCCTTCCGAGATGCTCGAGTTGTCGAAACAAATTCAGGAACTGGTCGATAAGGGTTTTATTCGTCCTAGTTTCTCCCCGTGGGGTGCTCCTGTTCTCTTTGTTAAGAAGAAGGATGGCTCCATGCGTTTATGTATTGATTATCGGGAGTTAAACAAGTTGACTGTGAAGAACCGTTATCCCCTTCCTCGTATTGATGACTTATTCGATCAACTTCAGGGTTCTTGCTATTTCTCAAAGATCGACCTTCGTTCTGGTTATCATCAGTTGAGAGTTCGAGAAGATGATATACCTAAGACTGCTTTTCGTACTCGGTATGGTCATTACGAGTTCATGGTGATGCCGTTTGGTATGACAAACGCCCCCGCAGCATTCATGGAACTAATGAACCGTATCTGTCGTCCGTATCTTGACAAATTCGTTATCGTATTCATCGACGACATTCTGATCTATTCCCGAAGTCGCAAGAAACATGAAGAGCATTTGCGTCTTGTTCTGGAAGTGCTTCGAAAAGAGAAGTTGTATGCGAAATTCTCTAAGTGCGAGTTCTGGATATCCGAAGTTCAATTCCTTGGCCACGTGGTTAGCGCGAAGGGTATTCACGTTGATCCTGCTAAGATTGAAGCTGTTAAAAGTTGGGTTGCACCGAAGTCACCAACCGAAATCCGTTCATTTTTGGGTCTTGCTGGGTATTATGGCCGATTCATCGAGAACTTCTCCAAGATTGCTTCACCTATGACTAAGCTGACACAGAAGAGTGAACCATTCGTTTGGGGTTCCGATCAGGAGGAAGCCTTTCAGATATTGAAGCAGCGGTTGTGTAACGCACCTATTCTTAGTCTGCCAGTTGGTTCCGAGAATTTTGTGGTTTATTGCGACGCTTCGCACAAGGGTCTGGGTTGTGTGCTTATGCAGAATGGTAAAGTTATAGCTTACGCTTCGCGTCAGTTGAAAATCCATGAGCAAAATTACACGACACATGATCTAGAGTTGGGAGCCGTCGTCTTTGCATTGAAGATTTGGAGACATTATCTGTATGGGACCAAGTGTACTGTATTTACCGATCACAAGAGTCTTCAACACATATTCGATCAGAAGATGCTGAACATGAGACAACGACGCTGGGTTGACTTACTGAACGACTATGATTGCGACATTCGCTACCATCCTGGTAAGGCGAACGTTGTTGCTGATGCCCTAAGTCGTAAGGAAACAGTCAAACCTGTTCGTATCCGTGCTATGGTGATATCTATTCAGACGAGCTTGAAGGCTCGGATTATTCAAGCACAAGAGGGTATTATGGCTGAAGGCCGTGTTAAAGAGGAAAGATTGTATAAGTTGGCGTTGGAACTAGAACCGAAGGAGGATGGAGTTCTGTATTTCCTCGAGCGTATTTGGGTTCCGGTTAGTATCCGTCAGTTGATTCTAGACGAAGCCCATAAGTCGAACTATTCCATTCATCCGGGTTCCGACAAGATGTATCATGACTTGAAAGATTTTTATTGGTGGCCGGGTATGAAGCGTGAGATCGCCGAGTATGTTAGTCGATGTTTGACCTGTTCCAAAGTAAAGATTGAGTATCAGAAACCGTCTGGGCTACTCCAACAACCCAAGATTCCCGAGTGGAAATGGGAGCGCATTACTATGGATTTTGTTACTAAGCTTCCGAGATCTTCGAGTGGTTATGACAGTATCTGGGTTATTGTTGATCGTCTGACGAAGTCTGCTCATTTCCTACCGATTCGTGAGAACTATCCGATGGAGAGATTCGTACGTTTGTATATTTCCGAGATTGTATCGAAACACGGGGTTCCTGTATCGATTATTTCCGATCGGGATGCTCGTTTCACTTCTCGATTTTGGAAGACATTTCAGACTGCTATGGGTACACGGTTAGATATGAGTACCGCCTATCATCCTCAGACCGATGGTCAGAGTGAGAGAACTATTCAGACTATGGAAGATATGCTACGAGCTTGCGCTATTGATTTTGGTGGTAGTTGGGATATTCATTTGCCGTTGATCGAGTTCTCGTACAACAACAGTTATCACACGAGTATCAAGTGTGCACCGTTCGAAGCTTTATATGGCCGTAAATGTCGATCACCTGTATGTTGGGCAGAAGTTGGAGATAGTCAGATATCCGGTCCGGAGATTATACAAGAGACCACTGACAAGATCTTCAAGATCAAGGAACGATTGATTACTGCCAGAGATCGACAGAAGAAGTATGCTGATAAGCGCAGGAAGCCTCTCGAGTTCAGTGTTGGAGATATGGTATTGTTGAAGGTATCTCCATGGAAAGGGGTCGTCCGATTTGTGAAGCGCAGCAAGCTGAGTCCTAGATACACGGGTCCGTTCAAGATCTTAGCCCGCGTCGGCCCAGCTGCGTATCGACTAGAATTGCCGGCAGAACTGAGCAGCGTACATAACGTATTCCATGTATCTCAGTTGAAGAAATGCCTGGCTGATGAGACATTATTAGTTCCGCTTGAGCAACTCCAGATTGACGACAAGCTTCACTTCGTTGAGGAACCGATCGAGATCGTTGCTAGTGATGTTAAGCGTCTGCGACGAAGTAAGATTCCGATTGTCAAAGTTCGCTGGAATTCCCGTTTTGGTGCTGAGTTCACGTGGGAACGCGAAGATGAAATTCTGCGGAAGTATCCTCACCTTTCTCCCGGAAGTAGTACCCAGTGATAATTTCGAGGACGAAATTCTTTTTACTTGGGGAGACTGTGACATTCGCGAATTTCACGGTATTATTCTATCGTCTCGTATTCGTTTTATTTATTTATGTTCGTGTTTTGACCCTATTGTATTTCTTTTATGTTTATCGTATTCGTATTTTATGAGTATCGTATTTGTATTTTATGTGTATTTGCGTTTATCGGGTATATAGTATGTGATTCGGATCTTTATGTCGGGAACGTATAGTCTTAAGTGCCTTTAGTATAAGTCTAGTATGCTCTTATGATAAGTTTAGGGGAATTATGCCTTAATTATATGATTAAGATTGACGTTTAAAAGTATTTCATTTTTAGTCTTTTCGGAAATTTTATTACAAAACTAGTCCTACGCGAGAAATTCTATTACAATTTTAGTCCTTATCATATTTTTATTACAAAAATCGTCCCCCACCAACCTATTTGTCTTATTAAGAAATCTGATTTTTTGTCTTATCCTCTCTCTCACCTTCCTCTCCAAGTAATTCACCTACACACTCTCTCTCTCTCTAAAAACACACACAAACACCTCCACCTTCTCTCTAACTTTTCCGGCGATCCAACCGTCCAAATTTAGATCCGAGACCGGATTATTGATCACCATCATCACCTCTATCTATCCTCCAAGTTTCATTACGATCAAGTAAGTATTCATTCATTTTGGTTTTAAACTTTATCCTATTTTTATCCAAACACGTAAATCCCATTTTTAACCGTCAAAACCGAGATTTTATTGAGGATTATTGTTCCTAATAGTATTCTGGACATAGGGTTTTGATTATAGATCATTTGGACACTTAGAACACTCCAAAATCGATTTCCAAATGTTGTTTTTCGTAAAAATCACGTTATGGCACGTAACTCCTTTTGATGCACGTAATATAGCTATTACGTTCACGTAATAAGCATCCCCTAGTCACGTAATTTCTATTTCGCACGTAACAAGCTGATTTCGCTCACGTAATTAAGCCCCCTGGTCACGTAACTTCTATTTCGTACGTAACTTATAAGTTACGTGACTCGAGTGTCACGTAACACACCCTCCTTGCACGAAACTCAGCCATGTATCACGTAATTAGCTTGCCATTCACGAAATTGTCACTTACCTTCACGTAATTATGCTTCCTTGTCACGTAATAACATGTAAGTCACGTAACTTCTTTGGTTTGCATGTAAATCTTGCTAAGATCACGTATTTAACTCTTGTTTGTCACGTATTACTTCCATGTCACGTAATACCTCCTTGTATGACACATAACTTGATACTTACGTGACTTGTAGTGCACGTAAGTATGAGAATCACGTATCTAGTCCGTTGACTTTCCGAAACATTTATAATCCCGTTATATCGATATTCCTATTGGTCAGTTCAAAACCCGTATAAAACGTTAATCATTAAGGCATAACCCTACTAGACTTAGAGATACTTAGACATGTTTTATTTACGTGATGTATAGGGCACTTAGACGTTGAAGCTTGACGGTATTGTAGTATTTCCCGACATATAAGGATTTGGATTGCTTTGCTATCAGTGAGTTATTCGTTGCCCTTTTTACCGCATTTATATTTTTGGGCATGATTAGCGTTAAATAAAAGTATTTTACGGTATGTATGTATTATGGATATATATTGTGGATATGATGCCTTAGATGATCTCACCCAAACTTGTACCGCCTTTGTGGTAGTACAATGCCCCGTATAAACACCTGTTAGCTTTTAGCCACCGGAAGTATATATAGCGCTATATGGGTCTAACAAACCCTCATTCTAATACGTTATTATGATAAGGGAGGAGCCCTGTCCGTATTAGTAATGTTACGACCGTTTATTATCGAGAACAACCTAGTTTGAGACACTAGGTGGGGTTAGTTGCCTTTATTGTTATGGTTCAGGTGTGACTTATGTTCCTAAAGCTGTTATCTATCCCGTATGCATTTTATGAAATGATTATGGTACCGTATGGTATAAATATGAATATTTTATCGAAAGGTTTTACATACTTCAAATATATTTTGAAATCTCTTTTCAAAAAAACTTATCTTCAAATCTTATCCTTTGGGTCAAAACTTATTGGAAACTTTTATACTATTATGTTTTTATTTACTATTGCGAATAATTCACCAACTTTATGTTGACGTCGTATTTTAACGCTTTTCAGGGATTTGAGGTTACTCTGTTTTGATGCTATGCTTGCTTGGCTACTTGGGACTTTTTGCTGGAATTTATTTTGTATTGTAATTCCTTAGTTTCCCAAACTCTGTAGTCGTATTTTGATACATTCGGATGATTGTAATAAGTATTTTACTTCAACTCTTTATCTATGTTGATGATGTTTGGTTTATTTATGTTTGATGTAACCTTTGAATCTCTGATACCGTATACACTGCGCACCTCGGTTCCGCCATTTCTATGCGGGGTGTGACAATTTTAACTCATTTCATAGCAACTTTTGAAAGTATTTTGATAATTGATCACATAGATGACCTATTTGAGGTAAAATTGTAAAAAAGACTACATTCACATGACTTAGTTGATAGGTTATGATTTATCTATAATGATTAAATGTCTAAATTTAGAATGAAAAAAGTTTTTTATAAACAGATTAAACCTTTTTCATAAAAAAAAAACACATAAGTGGACTCTTTCAATAAAATTTACACGTTTTAACAGTTTATTCAGTTTAAGGTCATTTAACTAGACGTCCCCAATTTCTTGCATTTTTTTGTAGGGTAAATTTACATGTATTAACCTTAAAGTGATGAGAAGATACAATTTACCCGTACTTATGGGTAAATCTATGAATTGGATATGCCAAGGAACAATTCCTTAGAACTATAGAACCTTGCTTAAGATTGTAAAAATATTCTCAAACTTTTTATTATACACACTTTATCTAGGTAGGATAAACCTATAAACTATGAGATAGTTTGACTCATATCATAAGCAAAGACAAAAGAAAAATGTTTAAAAATATAAGGATGGAATTTAACTTTAGAAAGATATTGAAAACACTCATAATAATCCGCATATTTTACCTTGCAACAATTAAACCCGCAACATCTTAGTTAGCTGGTCACTTACTCTAGGGTAGAGAATATAAAAACACTTTTAAAATTAAACAGTAAAAACACCTTAAATTCAATTGAAAAGTAGTCAAGAACAATATTTTTCTAAACACTTTTTGAAGCATCGTACTAAAATAATCTATAGAATATTTTTATGAAATTAAAGAAAAAAATAAAAAAAATGTTGATTTTTTTGTTTTTTTTATTGATGCTATTGGTTTTTTAAGCATCAATAGAAAAAAGCATCACTATTTTTTTCGATTTTTTTTTTTTTTAATTTCATTAAAACATTCTATAGATTATTTTAGGACGATTCTTCAAAAAACCAAATTGAAAAAAATCATCATTTGATTACTTTTTAGTTGATTTTAAGATGTACTTTAAGAAGTGTTTTTATTGTATATTTTCTTGTAAGCTATAACTCTTTGGTTATAAGGTTAAAATTGTAAAATACAATTGTTTGTTGTGTATCAAACACTTTTGTTATATACATGATCATCTCGTAAATCTACTTTTTTCCTCTAGGCAACTTTAGGTCATGAAAAAAGAAACTCATATTTGCTAGGTAGCTTTAACGTAAAAAGGGTTATTATGAGAACTTGAACGTTTTATCTAAAAATGACAAAGAAACTCATATACCATATCGTCACAAATCTCTCTTAATTTTTATATGTAACCATACAAATACTTAATTCAAAAGAGGTAATGAATATTAGTTGAAATAAAGATGTATACTAAAAAAAGTTGTTTGAATTTGGACTTGAGACATGACAACATTCTCTTGCAATGGAACTTTTTCTTTCTCCATTTTCCTTTTCTCATGACACATAGGAAAGTGTCCGAATATATGGCTTTATATCTCATATTATTTAATTTATTTTCATATTTTTTTTTTAGGAAAGCAAATTACACACGACAAACACCACAAATATTTACGTTTACCCTAGACGGGGATGGAATCCACAACCTCTAGGTTGATAGGCCACATCGATATACCGCTAGGCTAAAGACCTGGTATTTTTATATTGATTTTACATTCATCAAAATCTATCTATATCAGCGTAGTAGAACTGTCGTGCAAGATTTACTTGAGCCAAGTAAACTTAGTTCCGTTTCATTGTCTCTTTGAATCACTAAAGGTCGGTAAAACATGTGGAACTATATAAGCCAGGATTCATGCATCTTTTTTTATATTCACCACCACTTGTCATTGATCTTGTGACAAGAACTGTACGTATACATAAGGTACATAAAGTGTTGTACAAGGAGAACTATTTGGAGGATATTCCATACTCATGAGAATATAATCGATTTATTAGTCTATAAATGGCTTCCATGGAACAAGTTTTCTAATAAGATACAATTGAGTAGGAAGGTGTTTGATTGTATAGATGTATTACTGGGCAATTACTCATTGGGCAGCAGGTTGTTTTATTCCTACTGCCAAGGGAGATTTGCCCATCGATTCATTTGATACTACATCGTGTTGTGTTTTTGGATTATCTTTTTCTTTGTTTTTTGTTATAAAAGAAAGTTACCTGAGAAAAGTTTTTTAAATTCCAAAACATTTTTCAGCCCGATAGTTAAAAAATTAGGAGAAAGGGAAATGAAATGTCTAATATGTTTTGATTATTAAACAACTTCCCGGTAGGTTTGGCATTTTCTGATGCATGTAATTATCGTTCATATTGTATTATGTTCTATTCGGTACAGTTCTTCTATTCTCGTTTTATATATTACAATTCTTACTTTTAGAAAAGGTTCAACTGCAATAATTCACATTTCTTTTCCATTAATGCACGAAGAAGAGAAACACTGCTAGTAACAATAATTCACATTTCTTTTCTATTTAAACTTGAGAACATAATGTTCGACATGGTAAAAGGTGTTTCTAAGGTAGCATTGCAACGAACATATCATATCTTAATAGTCTAGAAAACCTAATTAATTATCACTAATCTTCTCTCTTTTTTAAATGGTAGGTGTCCATTTGTATGTCGCTACCTATAGATTATGAGACGTCATTGAGGTTAATAGTTTATGCATTATATAAGAAAAAAGAAAAAAAAATATCCAATAGAAAAGATTTAACTTGTTTGCTTATTCATTCCCAATATTTTTTTCCAGAGAACTAATGATTTTATATGAACACGATAAGCTGAATTAGTAGTTTACTCAACGAAAGTTCCCTTGATTTTTACAAATAAAACCTTCATTTTTGCAATATTTACTACCCAAAGTTTTGTAAAAAGACCTTTTCAGTAACTTTCTATGAATGACGGAATGTGATCAAACAAACATGAAGTCCGTAGACAATTAGGTAAAGTTTTTCCGACATTTGCCTTTATTTAGAAGAAACTATATGTTACAATACACACACACAAAAAGAAATAGTAAGTGAGTGCATATTTACTCCACATCTTTGCAAAATGAATCTTGAAATAAACTTAAACTAGAAATGAACCATCAATTTGTTGTATTGTTTGAACTGATTATACTTTTTATCGAGTAGATATTACCAACAAGTCTTTGGCCAAGTGGAATGATGGTGGCCCAATGATATAGAGGTTGTGTGTCCAAATCCCAATTATAACAAATATAAATAATTGTTGTTGTTGTTGTTGTTGTTCCTGATTCTAACAAATGTATAAAATTGTTATTAATCATTACTGCATATGATATAATTTTTTCCTCATAGCTAACTCTTTAATTAAGCAATATACATATGTTATTAATTAAGGTAGTCTGAGAGCTTTATCAACAATACTTAAAAGCATGGAGACGTGAAACTGCAAATGCATCGACAATTATTAATTAAGGTAGTCTGAAAGCTTTATCAACAATCCTTAAAACCGTGGTTATTATTTTTCTTATTTTTATTATTTATTCTCTAATCATATCTTGAATGATTTTACATATATGAGTGTGCAATAATTTATTTGTTTTGAGAAACCTCTAACCTCAAAACTAACACTTTTAAAGTAGATTATTGCTATGCAATTTCCGAATATAGTTTTATCATTTCATCATTTTTGTATAGGGATATGTTTGACGCGATATTATGAAGCTTTTAGGAGTTGAAACTTTTTCTTTTTTGTTTTCTTAAATAAGCTCTTATAAAATAAAATATTTATTTGGTTGATATAGTTTTCTTTTGTTTCTTAAAATAAAAGCTCGTAAAATTATCAGATACTAAAATAAAAAATGAATTGAGGTAGCTTTTAGAAAAGAAAAAACATTTCCACTCGTCAATAAAATTCTAGTTCCAGCTAGTTGACAAGAGTAATTCTTAAAATTCTAGTTCCAACTAGAAAAATATTTGGTAGATATAAAACTACGATTAACTTTTGTTTTGGTGTGCTACTCGTATAAAACATACACTAGATAGTAACATATCGTAACATGAGTAACTGACAATACACGACATATGCATATATTTTTGATAAATATTAACATTATTTCATGACACATGATCATATTTCATGAACTTTAGTTAATCTTAGTTTTATATCATACTTATGAATAAATTTTAAAATTATTATTCAATATATTTGTTTTGTAAGCTATATATTCTCAAATTATATTAACTATGTTATATAATTAAACAAAACCTAATATAATTTTTATTTTATCTTAGACTGCCCGGACAATGAACGGGTAACTACATTAGTTGCAAAGAATTTCAATTTTAGTTAGTTATGCTCTTTACTTATTTTTACGACTATAATAGGTGACTACTCACAAACTTTTCATACAACTAACTTATTTCATTCGGATTCTGTTTTGGTTGGTTATATAATTTGTGAATAGTAAGATTTGAAGCCCCTAAAAATTGAGAGGTGATAGGCGGATGACCATCTCAACCACCCCCAAAGACGGTTCTACTTAAGATCGGAGCATATGTTAAGCATGCTTATCCTAATGTATCTTTAGACCTGCAAAGGTTGAAGTATATGTTCTTAATCGTTTTTATAAAGCCTATATTATGGATTCTCTTGGAGCTTAGTTTAATGATTCTATTTTTACTTTTGGTGTAATTAATCTAATGGATACCATCTTTTTGGTTAGTGTATGGTGAACAACTCTAAATTATATATCAAATGGTAATTAACAGATGAAGAAACCATTTCCTCGTGTATAATGTGGCCTTACATTTTTTATTTATTTAGAGCACCGAAAGAACTTCACACAATCACACAAAAGGATGAAATGAAATGTTATTTGGTGTTTAATTATGAATGATGTTTAGTTTAGAAGCAATGTGCAATGCGTCTCTCGGGTCATATGTTGCCTTTTTAACCATGTAATGCGTCTCTTGGGTCGTATTGTTGACTTTTTAAAGGTGTAATGCGTCTCTTGGGGTCGTATTGTTGTCTTTTTAAAGGTTTAATGCGTCTCTTGGGTCGTATTGTTGTCTTTTTAAAGAGCCGGACAACCATAGCCAATATGGTGGAACCTTTGATGCTCTCCTTGTTTTTTTTTTTGCCTTTAACGTGATAAGAATACGAACAATATCCAAATGTGAAATTCATTTTAGGACTTGTAGTTTATACGGAATGCTTCTAGACACTTGGATAAATAGTTATACATTATTAGTTTCAATGTTTGCAGGATATCACCATAGACAAATAGCTATACATTAACCAGAGAGTCTATAGTCTAAAGGTGACAATTTACACTATTTTTATCTTAATAACATTGGAACTGATTTATATAATACGTGACCATTTTGAGATACAACGGTAGGGAAGACTACATTTTATGTGTTGGATGATAGGTTATGTCTATCTCTAATGGATTAAACGTCTAAACTTTGAGAGAGAAATGAATTTTAAAGGCAACAGATGAATAGTCGTTCAAAATGTATTTATAATACATCAAACATCTTAAATCATTTTTGTCAAAAGAATAGAAAAAGGTGATTTTGAAACATTATAAGATTTATAACTATTTTAGACACAGTAAATATTTAAATGAAAAATATGACATATTTGACAAGGGAATATTAATCCGGCCTAAATATTACATATTTTGAGACGATACAAATATTTAGTTGCAGTGGATATGCCAAGATACAATTAACTGTTTTGGGTCATTACTCCCTCTTAGGTAATGGATATGCCAAGGTACAATTCTTTGAAAGACCATGGAATTTTTCTCAAGATTGTGAACATATTCTCAACCTTTTTTTTCCCGTTTTACTACTCGCTTTATAATCGATGTTCAATAACAACTCCAGACCTCCCTCGGAATCACGGTTAAACAAATCACACAATTTGCCCCAAATCCATTACGGAGGTGATTTTGTTCACAACAAATATCGTTCATGTGCAAGGGACAATTAATTGATCGACATTTGACCATGTCACCCTTGCCTTATAAGAAAAAACAATTTTCGTTTGACCATGTCACCCTCATCATAAGAAAAGACATAAATTTATTCTTGAAATTTAAGGGAAATTTGACAAAATAAAATTATTTCTTGAGTATTTAAATCTACCTTTCCTTTGCAAAACAGGTTTAGGCCCCTTTTATTTTGATGAAATGCCACACATTTTACCATCTAAGATAAAACGACAAAGAAACTCTCATATCGTGTTATCAAGGAAATCTCGGTTCCATTGTTTCTTAATTTTCTCATGAGTTAAAAAGACGTAATGAATATTAGTTGAAATAAAGTTGATTAGAAAAGGTTATTAAAACTTAGAGATAGTCTTTAGACATGCATGACAACATTCTCGTGCAATGACGTAACTTTTACTTTCTCCATTTTCCTCATCGTTATGACACATTATGACACCCGTTAAGAGCAAGAATGTATGCTTTATATCTCATTTTATTTGAATCATTTTCATATCGGTTTTAAATATGTTCAAATCTATCTAACTACGCCAAGTGGAGAACCACCATGCAAGGTTTCTTGAGCCACAAAAACTTAGTCCCGAATCTCATTATACCCTTACTCTTCATTGTCTCTTTGAATCACTAAAGGTCGGTAAAACATATTGAACTATAAGCTACGGATCGTGCATTTTTAATATTCGCCACCAATTATCATCAGTCAACACAAAAAGATGTACACATGATGTACGTAAAGTGTTGAACAACGAGAAATATTTGAAGGATATTCTATATGCATAAGAATCTGATCTGTTTATTGGTCTATAAATGCCTTCCATAGAAGAATTTTGTTTAGCAAGAATAGGATGGGTGTCTGGTTGAAGGGATGTTACTTCTGATTGTAGGGATGTATTACTGGGCAATTACTCCTTGGGCAGTAGGTTGTTTCACTCCTACCGCCAAGGGAGATTTGCCCGGCGATTCATTTGCTACTACAAGGTGTTGTGTTCTTGATTTATTGGTTGCTTGTTTTATGAGATAAATCAAAACTACCTGGAGGCGAGGGTAAGTTTGGTTAAATTTTTCTTTCAAAACTTTTTATTACGGGAAATTAGGAGGAAAAAGAAAGAAATGTCAAATAATAATTTTTTTTGATCATCAAGGAACCTCTTGGTTAGTTTCGCATCTGCTTATGTATGTTATTCATCAAAAATTCATTTGTATGTCATTATTTAATGTTGTGTTTTCAGTGGTGGATCCAGAATTTAATTGCATTGCGAGCAAAAGATACCTAGTTTAAGTTTGGTGACGGGTTGAGGTTCAAAAGGGTCGGGTTGTGTGGTTTAAGCGGTAAACACTTAATGATTGAGTAGGTCATATTATCGTGAGTTTGTGAATAGATTGTCTTGAGTTTTACTTTTTAGCATTAATTTTACAGTAAACTTTATAAACTAACAAAATCCTTTGGCATCTTATGGATTGGCGGCTACTTCATGTACACAAGGTTTACCAACTAGCTTCCATAAATTACAACTGCATATTTCTTTTTCAAGATCAGCACTATGTCTCATTGCCAAATCTTGCCTCAAAAACATTTCCACCACTTGGTATCACTTTCCATATACTAGATAATCTAGTATATAATAGAATACATTTAGAATGTTATTTATGTGAAAATACAATAATACAATATAACTTTTTTAATAAGGTTGGGCATATATCTGATTCAAGTTCATCTTCTACGTTTCTGATGTGAACCACCCTTTGCATACTCATCATCACTCTATCAAGGTAATGACTGGTTTCTTCCTTGTATCTATGAATTACGCAAAACACATTACTATCATTAGTATGTATATAGAAAAAGAGAAGTATTACCTAACATCATTTTGTTAACACTTTCGCAAATTCCATTCTCACAAGCCCTGTCTTAAAAATGCCCTACACCAGAATTGAGTAAATTGGGTTTTCTTTCTATGGACTTAATTTGCAAGGTCCATTCTGTGGACATACAAGAAGTGTGTAGTCTATACGGACACACATTCTCATGATCGGAAGGTGAACCACACTTAACTAGAACCGTAACTGAATCACATTTTGATAAAATATACATTTCTTTGTAATTCTTACTTTGGACTCTATCTAGTTCTTATTGTATGATTAGTTTTTGTGTTTGTAGGATTAAGCTATTTGTCAAAATAAGTTGTTTGCCTAAAATGGATTATTTGAAGAATAAGTTGGACTGGATCAATAGAAGTTGGACTGAGTTTCTGAGCTAAACGTCAAGTGGGCTTAAGGAGTTAGTTCGGCCGAAAGTCTGCAAGTGTCAAGTATTGAAGCGACTAATTCATAATCCTCTCTCTCTCTCTCTCTCTCTCTCTCTCTCTCTCTCTCTCTCTCTCTCTCTCTCTCTCTCACACACACACACACACACACACACACACACACACACACACACACTAGAAAGTTCTTTCTCTCTCTAGAGACCCTAGCCGCATTTTGGTTATTTTGTTTATGTAATCAGCTGAATATTGTTAATATTGTTTACTGATTATCATCTTGTAATCAGTAATTGTTAAAAATTGTTTTTGATTTCAATACTTTGTTGTAATTTTGATTTTGAGAAATTTATAGATTTGAGATAATTTTGAGTATAAAAGATGTTTGATTCTCTTATTTAACATGGTATCAGAGCTTCGGCTCTCAATTTCTTGTTAATCAAGAGATTTTTTGTTCGTTATTTCTTCATATCTAGGTTTTTAAATAATTAGGGTTTCATAATTTTGGGGCTTTTGTCTTACTAGGGTTTCTTAAGACATTCTGTTATGTTATCATCTCTTATTGCTACTAGTGTTGGGTGATTTGATAAATTAGGGTTTCCAAACCCTATTTTTGGTTATCGGTGGTCATGTGTGTCTGGATCGGGGATCTTGGGGTATTTTCTTCCGCTGCATTTTGCTCTTGGATCTAAGGCTGGTATTGTGGTATTGTTAATCTGGTTTTGTGTTTTATTTCTTCTCAAGACAACTTAGTAAGCTTATTTCAGACCTTGTTTTGTGGCAAGTTCTTGCACTAGGGCGTTTCTGTGTAGGACATGAATCAACTGCCCCATAGTATATGGCTTGGACCATAATCACGGGCTCTATTGTGTTTACTTGACTAGTTGTTTTATTTTTTATATGTGCACTTTTGTTCTTGTTCCTCTCATGGTGTGCATTTTTTTTACATCGTTGTGATCATTTGAGATTTTTTTGTTATTGTGCACAATTGGATTAGGAGACTCCCTAGCCTATTTCAATTGGGGTTTTGTCATTTGGGGAAACCTGTCCTAGATAAGGCACTGGTTAAGGCATGAATTGGACAACTTTATTGTTCCAAACCTTGTGCTTGGCCACGTTCACCTTTAGGAGCATTTTCATTTTTCTTTGACAAATTGATCTATGATTTTGTGTTATGTTTTTCCTTCTTGTTTGTTTGTCATTTTGTGATTGTTTTGTGATTGTGCTCTTACTTCTTGTTGTTTGTGTATGATTGATCTGTTTGAGGTCTACAGTTTGTCTTGGTTGTTTAATATGTCTGGAAGTGGTGATATGGTTGTTACCAAAGTGAATAAGTTTGATTTTGATAATCCTTTATACCTTCATGCTAGTGATACTAGTATTTCTTCTAGAAGAAATACAATTGTCACTACCATGAAGATATAAAGGATTATCAAAATCAATCTTATTCACTTCAGTAACAACCATATCACCATTTTCAGACATATTAAACTACCAAGAGCTCTTGTTAATATTAATTCTAAGTCAAAATGGTAATTTTGTGTCTGAATACTATGATGCACCTGTTCATTTGCTTACTTTTCCTTGACAAGGTGCTTCCATGTTTACTACTTATAAGAATTTGATAAAGTTAATGCAATTTCTAATGGGTCTAGATGATGTGTATCAACCTTTAAGAAGCAATATACTAAGTAGAGACCCTTTGACAACACTTAAGACTGCTTTTAATATTATTTCTAATAAAGAATCTCATAGAGGGATTGGTTCTTCTTCAAAGAAGAATCAATCTAATTGGAACTTTAGGAAATAATATTCAAAGTGACACTAAGGGCAAAAATGTCTCTAGTTTTGTAAGGAATCCCAATCTAAAATGTGATGGTTGTGGTATGCTTGGTCATACTAAAGAAAATTGTTTTAAAAATCCGAATAACAAATGTTTTGAATGTGGTATGTCCAATCATACTAGAGAAAGGTGTTTTAAAGTGGTAGGATATCCTCCAAATTTTCAAAAGAAACCTTCTAATCAGAAATTTTCAAATCAAAGGTATTCCAGTAATAATAGTATTAATGATACGCATCAGTCTATAACCAAACCTTCCTCTTCTTCCTCTAATGCTTCACAGTTAGCTGAAAAAATATTCCTAAGTGCAATATGGCATGTATTAATACCATGTTTACTAGTAAAACAAGTTGTTTAATGGATTCTGGTGCTAATCAACACTTTGTTAATACTGATAAAAAAATTAGAAAATGATGTTGATATCTCTGAATTAAATCTTGTTGTTGAGCATCCTAATACTACTGATGCTAAAAAAATTACTAAAGTTGGTAACTACAGACCGAGTAATAATGTGTTAGTAGTTCCAGAATACATTGTCAACTTACTTACTGTTTATAAACTTTTTCGTTATTGTTAGGGTGAATAATTGTAAATTATACATGAAATTTTTAATAGAAGAATGAATAAAACTATTTCATCGTGTATAATGTGGGCTTATGTGTTATGTTCAGAGTACCAACAGAACTTTACATGATAAGTTGATATCAATGAAACATTATCTTTAATAAGAATGTTGTTTTGTTTAGTAGCATTGTCTAACGCGGCTCTTGATTTGTATTGTTTTCTTTCTGAAGAGCCGGAAAACCGGCCATAGCCGATAAAGTGGAACCTTCAATATTGCTCTCATATATAGTTGTATTGTTTATCTCTTCTCGTGATAAGAATTCGAACAATATCCAAATGTGAGATTTCGTTTTAGGACTCGTAGATTATTCGAAATGCTCTTAGCCACTTGGATGAATGGCTATACATACAAATACATTATAACGTATAAGCTGTGATGTTTTCACTATGTCAATAACATAGACGAATGAGAATCAATACCAGAACGACCTAGAATATTTTCCGTATGTTATTCATTAATCAACAAAAGGTTCGTCGTGCAAGGATGTCGACCACAATCTAAAGATGACAATTTTAACTCATTTCATAGCAAACTTGACAATTCTAACTCATTTTATAGCAACTTTTGAAATTATTTTGATAATTGATCACATAGATGACCTATTTGAGGTACAATTGTAGTAAGACTACATCCATATGAGTTAGTTGACAGGTTATGATTTATCTATAATGATTAAAGGTCTAAATTTAGAATGAAAAAAGTTTTTTTTTTCTGAAAGATTAAATCTTTTTCATAAAAAAACACATAAGTGGACTCTTTCAATACAATTTACTTGTTTTAACCAATTATTCAATTTAAGCTCATTTAACAAGACGTCCCTAATTTCTTGCAGTTTTTTGTAGGGGAAATTTACCCGTTTTAACCTTAAACTGGTGACAAGGTACAATTTACCCGTTATGGGTAAATCTATGTCTTGGATATGCCAAGGTACAATTCCTTAGGACTATGGAACTTTGCTCAAGATTGAAAAAATATTCTCAAACTTTTTATTATACACCCACTTTACCTGACCAGGATAAACCTATAAACTATGAGATAGTTTGACACATCATAAGCAAAAAAATGTTTTAAAATATAAGGTTGGAATTCATTTTTAAAAAGATATTTAAAAACTCGAAATAAATCACAACCTTGCGACAATTAAACCCGCAACATCTTAGTTAGTTGGTCACTTACATAGTAGGCTATAAACTCTTTGGTTATAAGGATGGAATTGTTTATTACAATTGTTTGTTGTGTATCAATCACTTTTGTTATATACAGCCATACAAGATCACCTCGTAAATCTACTTTTTCCTCTAGCCCTCTAGGCAACTTTGGCTCATGAAAAAAGAAACTCATATTTGCTATGTAGTGTTAACGTAAAAGGGGTTATTATGACAACTTGAACGTTTTATCTAAAAATGACAAAGAAACTCATATATCATGTCATCACAAATCTCTCTTAATTTTTATATGCAACGATACAAATACTTAATTCAAAAGACCAGGGGCGGTTCCAGAAATTTCTCAAAGGAGGGTAAAAATTATGTGTATATTGGGTCGGTTGGCGCTTCTTTAAAATGATTTTTAAAGACGTTTAAATAATAAAATTCTTACATTATATTTTGCTTATATATAAGTAATTATAAGAAAACAATAATAATTATTACCATTAGTTTAGATTGGTTTAAAAGAGAAAAAAGATATACCATTCCCAAGAATTGAACCTACAACCTACGACTACAAATGTAAGCACTCTGACCAATAAACTAGGTGAGATTTTGATGTTAATGTTTAGACTATTTTCTTTTATTAGAAAGTCTAGACATACAAAAGGTTTACAAAATATTTCTTACAAAATGATGTGTTAAAAGATTAGTGGATGAAAAAAGTAAGAGAGAGAATTAATGGGGTTATGTGATTGGTTCAATTCATTTTCCATGTCATTTTGTAAGTTATATTTTGTAATTTCTTTGTATGTGTAGCATTGCTCATATATACCGTTTTTGTCACACCCCGCTCAGGCGGAAACCCACCGTTTTTGTCACACCCCGCTCAGGCGGAAACCCGATGTGTAAACAATATCAGTAGTATCAGAGATTTAAGGTTACAACATTTATATGACAAAAGGGTAATCGAATTGAATAAGTAAATCCGAAGTTCAAAGTTTTACATAATCCGAATAAATAAGGTACGATCACGTCAAATGAATCCTAAAGGAACTAATCATAGCAAAACAAGTTCTACGTAAACGATCCAAATAGTCACAAAAGCAAACATCAATCTACGACAACCTCAAATCCCTGAAAAGAGTAAAAATACTACGGCAACATAAAGTTGGTGGGTTATCCTCAATTTATAAAAGCATTAAGTTCGAAAGTTTTGACCCGTTTGAAACAGATAAGTCAATAATAAAGATATCTTGATTTAATGAACAAAGTAAGATATATGCATAGCTTTAGATCAATAATTACACGGGTTGGCAAGTTGTAGATCTCAAAATGATGGAAAATGACGTTTTTGGCATATTCCTCCCGAGACTTTGACTGCGGCGCAGTCCTCTATGTAGCATGCTCAACCGCTGGTTGTCCACCGGTTAACTTTTCGTTAACTTTCCGTTAAAATGACTGAATTTGTAATAAACTTAACGTTAACCTCGTTAAGGGACTAACTATGTAATTATTCTTAACGTTAATCTTAATCGTATAATCGAAGGCATAAAACACCCTAACTTATCTTATGAGCAAACTTATATCTACTAGGCACTTAGGTACTAAAACGTTTCCGTCACGAAGGACAAAACGATAGATAAATTCCCGAACAAACAATAAATAGAGCATGAAAAACAGAAATAACAACAATAATAGGGTCAAAACAAAAATCAACAAAATAAACGACATAAGGCACAACGGAAAGGTACTTCAAAATACGTAGTTGCCACAGTTTCTTAGAGTGGGCAAATTCCAAAATTATCGAAAATTTAGAAAATTTTACGTTAAGTATAAAAATATCGAAGTAAGGGGTTGCCTACCCTACCCACCCACTAAAACCGCCCTTGCAAAAGACGTAATGAATTTTAGTAGAAATAATGATGTATACTAAAAAAGTTGTTTAAATCGGGACTTTAGACATGACAACACTCTCTTGCAATGGAATTTTTGCTTTCTCCATTTTCCTCTTCTCATGACACACGAAAGTGTCAGAATATATGCTTTATATCTCATGTTATTTAATTTTTTTATATTGATTTCATATTCATCAAAATCTATCTATGTCAGCGTAGTATAACTGACGTGCAAGATTTACTTGAGCCAAGTAAACTTAGTTCCGTTTCATTGTCTCTTTGAATCACTAAAGGTCGGTAAAACATGTGGAACTATATAAGATAGGATTCATGCATCTTTTTTATATTCGCCACCACTTATCATCAATCTTGTGACAAGAACTGTATCCATAAGGTACATAAAGTTTTGTACAAGGAGAACTATTTGGAGGATATTCTATATACATGAGAATATAATCGATTTATTGGTGTATAAATGGCTTCCATGGAACAACGTTTTCTAATAAGCTACAATTGAGTAGGAAGGTGTTTGACTGTATGGATGTATTACTGGGCAATTACTCCTTGGGCAGTAGGTTGTTTCATTCCTACTGCCAAGGGAGATTTGCCCAGCGATTCATTTGATACTATAGTGTGTCGTTGTGAACTTGGATTGTTTTTTTCTTTGTTTTTTAACATAAAAGAAAGTAATCTGGGGGAAGTTTTTTTTAAGTATTTCTTTCAAAACTTTTTTCAACCTGATAGTTGAAAAATTAGGAGAAATGAAAAGTAAATGTCTAATATGTTGTATTTTGTTCTTCTGAGTTAAAACTTACAAACCCGCATTTTGAAGATTTCATGCTTCATCCATACTCTTCTAATACCCAACAATCCCCCCATGGATGATGCTATGAATCTTTATATCAAACAACTGATTTTTCCAGGTTTGCTCATCAATCTTCAAAAACTTCACAATCAACACATAAAACTCCGATTCTCCATGTTTGATCTAACAAATTTCTGATTCAACATATCAACATCTGATTCTACTAACAAACAAACTCTTTCAAATTATCCATTGTAAGTTTTACATGCCTCCAATTCTTCAATTCAACAATCTCTCCCTAAAGTTCAAACAATCTCCTATTCAAATGATTCTCCAACGTAAGCTCAAATTTCAGTCACAACAGATGATTCTTCATGATGAGTTCCACATTAATCAACATGTCCAACTGTATTACACTCATCCGAACTAACACCAACATCAATATCATTACTACCAACAACTTCTACGCAAAACCTCAAACAATAACATCACTAACGTCAACAATACTCAACCAATAGCAATATTTGCTCAAAATCTCATTCACATATCAGATTTTCATCCAAGTTAATCTTAAGTTCTTCATAAATATGAATAAGTGAATTGATTACCAGATCATTGTGCTTTTAAGAAAACATGTTTTTGAAAATATTTTGTTCTTTAAACACTGGTTGATGAACTTGCTATCTCCACTTTCATTTAAACTCCAAAACATTATCATAACAATATGCACCAAATCCACATCTCCAAACAGCAACATCATCACACAATCTCATCCAATTCCATCACTAACAACAACATAAATCACAATCACATCACTAAGAACTTCCGAACTAAAATGTGCATCTGAATCAACTAAATTGACTTGATTGAATTGGATTGATAAAACACTTATCTAGACTTAGATAGCATGCAGACATGAATTCTGAGTAGATTCTTAGCTTCGTGTTCATCAGTTTCAACCTTCTCTTCATCATCAGGGTTTAATCAAACCTACCACTTAACAGTATATTATTAGGATCGAATCACTAAATGAGTATATTGTTTGATCAAATTAAGATGTGAAAACTCTCAATTTGATTGAATCTATGATCTAATTGGATTGAGAATTGGTTAATCGGAAGAGTTTGATATGATCTATTTCATAGAGTGATTTCAGCGGGAAAAGTCGTTTACAAGTTGATGAAAACAGATAGAAGCACCATGGTATCTCTAGTAGAGACACCTGACTCTAAACACCCATCATTGTATTTATAGACATCATTACAAACTCTTAATAGATTAAATTTAGAGTCACGTGTTTATTCAAAAACACTTCGGACTCTAAAACACACACAAAGTATTAACTCTGATGTTGAAGATCTTCAATTCATTTAAATATGATGCTTAATCTTCTTCTTCAGATGTAAATATTTTACTTATTAATCAGCGATGGCATCTTCTTGATTTAACTATGATGTTGTTTACTTTAACTATGAAGTAGAAATTTGTCCTTCGGTGATTTAACTCTAATGAACTTTAATTTAACTCGAAAGTAGAAGTTTCATCATCTGAGTTAAATCTTTAATGTTGACTCCAAGCTGATTCAACAACTTTTAACTCGGATGTTGTATTAGTTCTTCTAAGTTAAAACTTACAAACACACATTTTGAATATATAATGCTTTATCCATACTCTTCTAATAACCAACACTACCTATAGATTATGACACGTCATTGAGCTTAATAGTTTACGCATTATATACGAAAAAAGACAAAAAAAAAAAAAAAAAAAAAAAAACTCTAATAGAAAAGATTTAACTTGTTTGATTATTCATTCCCATTTTTTATTTTTTTTCTTTACATATGTCCATCAATGAGAAGAAAAAAAATGCTAAATGATGATAACTTTACAAGCCTCTAAACTTAGTAGTTTACCAAGCATCTTCAATGAACTTAATAATTTTATATGAACACGATAACTTCATTAGTAGTTTACTCAACGAAAGTTCCCTCGATTTTTAACAAATAAAACCTTCATTTTTGCAATATTAGCCTTCCAAAGTTTTGTAAACAGACCTTTTCGGTAACTTTTTATAAATGAAGGAATGTAATCAAACAAAAATGAAGTTCGTAGACTTAGGTAGAGTATTTCCGACATTTGCCTTAATTATAGAAGAAATTATATGTTACAATACACACACACAAAAAGAAAAAAGTGAGTTAGTGCATATTTATTCCACATCTTTGCAAAATGAATCTTGAAATAGACTTAAATTAGAAATGAACCGTCGATTGGTAGTATTGTTTGAACTGATTATGCTTTTTATCGAGTAGATATTACAAACAGGTCTTTAGCCAAGTGGTATGATGGTGGCCTAACGATAGAGAAGTCGTGTGTCCAGGTCCCGACTATGACAAATATAAATAATTATGTTGGTTGTTGTTGCTAGTCCCGATTCTAGCAAATGTATAAAATTGTTATTAATCATTACATACGATATGATTTTTTCCTCATAGCTAACCCTTTGATTGAGCAATATACATATTTTATTTCCGATACAAATAGATGGGTCACAAAATGGGCCGATACATCAAACCTCTCGGATCATTTTTATCAAAAAAGAGGGGATGTTGAAGTATTATATTCTTTATAACTTTTAAGGCACTAATTATTTATATGAAAAATAAATATTTGAACAAAGAAATATTATGAGTAAACCCGTCCTAAAATTACTATTTTGAGATGATAAATATTTTACTTGTTGCAATTCTTTGTAGGGACTGGATATGCCAAGATACAATTAACCGTTTCGGGTCATTACTCCCCACTAGGTAGTGGATATGCCAAGGTACAATTCTTTGAAAGATTGGAATTTTGCCCGATATTGTGAACATATTCTCACCCTTTTGTCCAAATTTTTAGATAAAGGAAGAGTAAAAATACACCTCCGGCCTAATTCTTCGTTGCAAATGAACACTATTTGTTGAGCACAAGTCACCTCCTTACTGCATTTGGGCCAAACTGTATCATTAGTTTAACCGTGAATCCTGGTAAGGACATAAAGTGTGTAGTAAAAATTTTGCACCAAAGAATTGCCATCATAAGAAAACACATAAACACATGTTTGAATGTAAGGGTAAACTTGTTAAGATAAAACTGTTTGTTGTGTATAAGCCAACTCTTAAATCTACCTTTCCTTTGCAAAACATGTTCAGGCCCCATTATTTAATGAAATCGCTTACACAAATCAGCTCTTATGTAAAAAAGCGTTATCCAAGAACTTGACCATCGTAGATAAAGCGACAAAGAAACTCTTATATTGGGTTTTCAAGGAATCCCGGTTCCCTAATTCGTAATTTTTCTATTGAATGACACAAAGCCATGGTTAAAGAGACGTTGAATAATTGATCTTAGTTAAAGTAGGGTTGATTAGAAAAGGTTAGTTAAACTTAGAGATAGTTTTTAGACATGTCAACATTCTGTTGCAATGTAACTTTTAATTTCTCCTTTTCCCCATTGTTATGACACCCATTATAGAGTAAGAATATATGCCTTATATCTCAATTTATTTGAATCATTTTCGTGTCGGTTTTATAAATGTCCAAATCTGTCTACCTGGAGATCCACAATGCAAGGTTTCTTGAGCGACGGATGCTTAGTTCCGAATCTTATCATACGGCCTTACGTTTCATTGTCTCTTTGAATCACTAAAGGTCGGTAAAACATATCGAAGTAGAAGCTAGGATTCGTGCTTCTTTAATATTTGCCACCAATTTTTCATCAGTCAAAACAAAAAGATGTACACATAATGTACGTAAAGTGTCGAAGAATGAGAAATATTTGAAGGATATTCTATATGCATAAGAATATGATCGATTTATTGGTGTATAAATGGCTTCCATAGAACAATGTTGTCTAACAAGCTGCAAAGAGAGTCGGAAAGGTGTTTGCCTGATTGTAGGGATGTATTACTGGGCAATTACTCCTTTGGCAGTAGATTGTTTCACTTCTACCGCCAAGGGAGATTTGCCCGGTGATTCATTGCTACTACAACGTGTTGTGTTCTTGATTTATGGTTTGCTTTGTTTGATGAGAAAAAAATGTAACTGGAATGGAGGGTAAGTTTGGTTAGGTTTTCTCTTCCAAAACTTTTATTGGCCCAATTACAGGAAATTAGGGAAAAGGAAAAGCAACGTGTAATAATATATTTTGATTATCAAACAACCTCTTGGTTAGTTTTACATTTTTCTTATGTATTTATTAATACAAAATTCATTTGTATGTCATAATTTAATTTTGTATTTGCAGTGACGGATCCAAGATTTAATTACACCGCAAGCACAAGATACCTAGTGCGAGTTCAGTAACCGTTCACGTTGTGTGGTTTAAACAGCAAAAACTTAAGATTTAGTAGGTCAAGTATCGTGAGTTTATGCATACATTGTTTTGAGTTTTAATTTTTAATCTTTTGAAATAAATTTGACGGCAAAGTTTAAAAACAAATTGAACAATTAAAAGTAGTACTATATGTGTTCTAAAACTTGACACGATGCCGTAAAACTCCTATCAAGATATATTAAATTAATCAAAGCTGGCATTTAACTTTAACTTTTGGGGCCAAGATAGTTGTGAATGGGGCTTTATGCATGGATTTAATGAAATAATATCTACTATAAAAATTTCATAGAGGGCATTTGCCCCGCTTCTATCAACGTGTATTCGTATTTGCTATAGTACTTCTATATTCGTTTTTCGTTTGATATACTTTGCACTTGTAATATTTCTCATTTCTTTTCATTCCTCGATCTGTCACCTATCTAAACTTAAAATGAAAACGAAAACGGAAAACTTCTCATAATATGTCCTTTTTCCGTTCCTTTTTATTTTTTATTTGACATTTTTCTAAACTTCTGAACATAGTGTTAGATATGGTAAGCCCTTTCTAAGATTTCATTGCAACTTTGCAAGTTTGCAACCAACATATCATGTCTTAATAGTCTACAAAACCTATTTATTTTTGTAATATTTAGACTAATTAATCTTCTCTCTTTCTCAAATGATAAGTGTACATTTGTATGTTGCCACCTACAGATTTTGGGGTCATTGGATTTAATAGATAGACTATGCATAAACTAGCTTAATCTTACCACACACTCTCAAAGAACTTAATAATTTTATATGAACACGTACAATAATTTATTAAGATCTTCAAATAGGCATATTAACTCCCCAAAGTTTTCTAGAAAGACATTTCCATTAATTTTTATAAAGAGAAAATTACACTATTTATTTTCAAGTTTGACCCATAATTCACTACTAATATCTTGTTATTGTTGTTATTAAGTTTGGTCATGTTAGTTACACGAGTTTATTTTTGTCATATTCTCTCTTCCATCGATCATAGGGAAAGTAGAGGAAAGTTAATAAGAGGGAAAATGACCAAAATAATCTCTTGTGAAACTCAAACTTAACGACAACAATAACGAAATGCTAACAATTAGACTATCAGTGAAACAAAATGAACCTGTTTTGACTATCGGTGAAACTTTTAAAATTTTAGTACAAGGAGTGATATCATGGATGAAAGTTAAGGACAAATGAAGTAAATTTATCTTTTATACATGAAGAAATGTAATAACTAACTAGAAGATAACCCGTGCGTTGCACGGGTTTGTATGTTTTTTTTGGGGCTGCTGATTGCTTTCTGCGTTGTTTGTGATCTGTGTTGCCGAAGTATGTGGCTTTCGTGTGTTGTAAGCGTTGATCGTGTTTCTTCCTCAGGCAGTGTTTCTTCCTCAGGCAGTTTTGGGAACAGAGAAAAGAAAATTGTTAGATTGTATTGGAAGTAATTTTTTGTTTATAGTCGAAGCGTAGTATCGTTTTTATCATAATGTATACTATGGGATTGTTGTTTGTTTAATTTTTTGAACAAAATGATTAGACAGTTTGGTTTTTTAATAATACAGGTTTTCGTTTGGAGAGTAATACTATCGGTAAGACCATGGTGCTACTTATGATTATCAGAGGAGTTGTTTGAGTTTTCCACATTGCCCGCATTGATTACAAAAGATTTCGAGTTCGTGGTAGCGCTAGTTCCTACTTTACTTACATGTTCCTATTTTACTTACATAAATATCCATTCTAGGGTACGGAAGCTAAAGTTTTTTTACACATAACAGCTACATTTACCGCATTTGTTGCAAAAGAGATTTGGTTTGCGGCAGTGTTAGGTCCTACTTAATTTACAGAGTCGATTATGTTCGGAGACATGATCTAATCTGAGAATCTTTCACGCTTTCCTGGGTTTATTTTGTCCAGCTCGTCTGCAGAGTAGGATAATTTTTGTTAGAAAAACAGTTTATGGGTTGTTTTATGTAATGTATGTACCTGACGGTTTTATGGCTTTGCGTTTTGTCGTGGTAGAGCGTTTGGTTGCTTTTGTTGTTCCTCGGTTTTGTTCCGTAGCTTGTTCAGGTATGTTTGTAAGGCAATCTCCCGAATTTGTCGTTGGTTGGAAAGTGTCAACGTTGCCTGTATTTTGTGATATTTTTAAATAACGTGTGAATGGAAGTTGGTAATATATTTACGTACATTACCTATTGGTTCAGCGGTATCTATGTCGATAGCTTGCGAAAGTGGATTGAGTGTCGGTTGAATCTTGTCTGTTGCCTGGGTTGATGTGTGCGCACTCTCGGTAGTATCTGTATGTTTAAAGCAATACTCATTTGTACGTATATAGCAATAGAAATGAGCGGGTGATATCTGCTGTCGTTACCTGACGGTTCGAAGCAGATGCGTCTTGCAATTGCAGATTTTTGTCGTTGTTCTGATGTTGAGATATTTGTATGAGTCGAGGGCATTTCAGCGGTCGGTGTTGTTTGATTTTTTGGTGGCGGAGTTGTTAGTGCTGTTTCAGGTACATTTGTCAGCAGGTCTGTATTATCCGGAATTGGTATTATGTCGTGGGGTGTCGGTGATTGGAGGGGTGTTGCCTCTTTGTTAACGATGAAAAATCTGATATTGGTAGGACTTGATCTCCTTGTCATCTCGATATGATATCTGTATGTATTCATTGCTTGTGTTTTGAAAGATGGGTGTAGCGACTTTCGATCTTCGTAACCTTCCCCCACCACTAATTTCTTGCAAGTACGACCCATAAGGTTTTGGATGCATAAGTCCGTGCAAGAAACGTCTAAATTCCTTGTTCCGTCAGAGAGGGTGGCATTTACGTTGTAGCTGTGAATAGGTGAACGACATTAGTGTACAGCAATTGTTTTTAAAAATATTACCAATAAGTGGATGTAGACATACAAAAAGTTGGCGTCGCAGTTTTTTCCATGGTTGGGGCAGAACCATATGTCTTTGAGTTTCGAAACCTGGCTTTTGCAGTATCCACACGTGGCTGAGTACCAGCAACTGTCGAATTTTGCATCGACAATTCTCGCATCGACTGCTATTGTTTTCCGCTGTTGGTATGCGTACGCGACACATTTGAAGACAGAGTCGGTTATATACCTATGCATTTGGAATAGTAAAGCATTCGAAAATAGATATAGACACGTACCTGTAGGCTGTCGAATTGTTTGTCCTGTAGTTCTGCCAACGTCATGATGGTGTATGAGTTTGTACTCTGGATTGTTTGAATTTGTGCTGAAGATAGTGCGTGTTCCGTTATGGCTCCAGAAAGTTTTGGATTCAAATACACGTGCGTACTGTCAGTTGACGACAACTTTAGAACATCTGCAATATGTCAAAGGTGTTAAATTTTGTGACCTGTGTGACAGATATATAACCATTTTGGTTGGAATGTAGCTATGGTGAATGTACATTTACTTTCGATACTTTACCTGCGTATATTGTTGGTTTTACGTTTGTGATTGCTATTACAGTGTCGGTCGTAGCATCAGTAAGTGCTGGCAGATTAACTTTTTCAGCATTTTCAATGCATTCCTTCCACATTGTAGCGGTGATCTCCTGCCCACTATTACACAGACAGTTATAGAATGTTATTGCTATCTGGACGTTGTAATGCATGAATGTAATATTTTTGTACTTACGTCATGGTTGTCAATGTGAGTATAAGGAAACGGTCACCGTTTCTTTTATTACTGAAGCCGTGTCTTTTGTGCTTTCCTATGAAATCTGTAGTTTGTAAAGGCATTACTTTACTAAAAGTAAATGTAACAAAATGTTGCAAATGTAAGTAAATGCTTATTTTTGAATACCTGGAAAATATGTTGGCTCGTGGATAAAGGAATGCAAATCGTCTATGGCGGTGAAGTCGAAAGACGATTCTGGTATTTCATCCTTTTCTTCCAACGGTGTGATTTGTGACGCTTCGCCGACATTTAGATGAACTGTATTTCGGATTGTCCTTTGATTTGTTGGAGTTTCTGAACACGAATACTGCTCTATACCGTAACATTTACCTATCTTTAACCTTGACTCCAAAAACTGTTGGCCTTGCTGTTGACCCAATATTGTAATGGTATCTCCCTGACATTAGTAAAATGTTATGCATATAAGTTTCGGTAGTGTAAGTATATATATGAATTTTTCTACAAATTTGTTAAATAAGTGATGAGTGCAGAATATATACCTCCTTGTCTATCGCCAAAAACCACGTCTCCTTGTTTCTGAAATATGGCGTCCACTTTCGCAGGATCCTGACTTCCACGCGTGAACCGACGATGCCATGTTCGAGTTCTGCAATAAGCACCATTTTTTATTCCTGTCATAAGACAACTGACATTAGAAAGATATACGCAACTGAATTTTTGTATTTTTATTGTGTTCTGCAGAGGTATGTAAAAGTCGTAAGTATGGCAACATACTTTTAAATTAACTGTTGCTCAGCCGTATAAATACAAAGTCTGTAGCTATAAATATGTGAACGTGTTACGTCATATATGCGTATCATGATGCGAATAAATTTTGAGTTTTGTATTTATCTATTTGGGTGTTCATATGAGTTTCTTATCCACTGTGTAGGCTTTCGACGTGTGAAAGGAAGTCTTTGTAAACAACATTCTTTGTATATCGTAGGCACTGTCCCTGGTCATCCTGTATTAATACTTTAATCGAGTCTGGGGAAGTTGCACGTGACAGAGCTACATACAACTGCCCATGGCCAAACACCGGAGCAGGCAAAAACAACCCAATACGTTGTAAGGACTGGCCCTGACTTTTGTTGATGTTCATAGCGTATGAAACTTTGCATGGGAATTGCTTTCGATTTAGGGCAAAAGGAAGTTCCGGATCATAGTGTATAAATTTAATCCTCGGAAGATACACTTTTTGGCCTATACATGTGCCTGTCATTATAACTGCCTCTATAACTGTAGGCAACAGATGTGTAACGATTAGTCTGGTTCCATTGCAAAGGCCACTTTTTTGATTCATGTTTCTTAGAAGGATTATTGGAACGCTCTTTTTCAGGTCTAATTTATGTAGCGGGAGGCTGGGAAAAGTCAGTTGGTTAAGGTATTCCTCTGGGTATAGCAGATCCAGGTCGGACATCTTTTGGGTGTGAGGTGTGATAGAATCAGAACTGTAGTACGAAGTAATAGTTCCAGGGGTCCTGTCCAGAACCATCGAATTAATGTCATCTGTGGTACAATTCTTTGGACATACAATTGCTCTACTTCGAAGAATATCCGGGTTTGGGCTAATGAGGACAGCGGAGTCATATACAAATGTAATCAACTGTTCTAGTCCGGATTTGTTGTCTATGATGAGAAGTTTATCCGGTATTTTAACAGTAGAGGCGTATCTTAGGTTGGTAGGGTCTGGAGTACCGGCAACGCCGTTTCCGATGTCTAATAGCCATTGTGCGAATTCAATTGTCCTTGCCTCTGTGGAACTGTTGGTTGCTGTATGGGAAAGACGCATATTGCACGACAGTTTATACAATGTGAAATAAGGCCAAAGCTGTGAATTTGGAAGAGTTGACGTCATTATATCCTCATGACCTTTTTTGCGTTTTATTGGCAACGTCTGTCTAAAATCTCCACCCAGTAACATTGAAATACCTCCAAAGGGATTATCTTTTTCATCTAATACGTCCCTAAATGTCCGATCCACACACTCGAAGCATCGACGGTCCATCATGGTGGCCTCATCCCAAACGACTGCGTAGGTATGTGTTAACAGTTCCGATAGGTGTGTTTTTTTTTTATGTTGCAAACAGATGTATCTAATAGATTGATAGGAATGCTAAACCTGGAATGGGCAGTTCTGCCGTTTGGTAAAAGTAGAGATGCTATACCTGATGAAGCAACCGCCAGGACGACTTTCCCGAGAGATCTAAGGTAAGCTATTACTGTTGTCCACAAAAAGGTTTTCCCGGTTCCGCCATGACCGTATATAAATGCCAATGTCTGCTTCTGTAGCGATTCGTCAGTACGTATCCTGTAGTAAATCTTTAACTGTTCAGGATTTAATTTTGAGGACATTTGCAAGTGTTGCTGAGCAAGAGAAGCCATATCGTATAATCTTTCCTCTAACAGCAACCGGTTTGTCGACGATGACAGGAGATCTGATGGTGGAAGCGGTAGTTTGAATGATGCCAGGGACCTAGGCGGAACCGCCGCGTTCAATAACCTTTCTATCTCAAATAAAATGTAGTGCTGCAACAGTTCCTCAGGTATGACAGAGTCTTGGGAAGGTGCAGCATCTGACAACGTGCGCCTTATGTCGTCTCCCATTTTAGACCAACCGTTGTCCCATAATACCGCAGGATCACCAACCTCGCAAAACAAAAGCAAGTTGCAAAATAGGTTGCGCAATTCTGGAGATGATGCCCAGACAGCAGCTTCGTTAAACGCAGTTAACCACTCCTTGTCATCGCCTATTAATCCGAGAGCTTCGCAAGCAAGACGATATGACGGATACGTAACACCGGCTACTGTTCTGATATCGACAAAGAAACAGCAACCTTTTTGATGAGACAATAGCATTCTTAGGTAGAACAGCTCGCCGGCGGTCGGATGAACATATACCATTCTTCCAACAGGAGAAACGCCAGTCCTGATCCTAGGAAACCAATCTTTTTTGGCCGCGTTCCATGTAAACAGTTTCGGATACTGGATATGTGACATTCGCGAATTTCACGGTATTATTCTATCGTCTCGTATTCTTTTTATTTATTTATGTTCGTGTTTTGACCCTATTGTATTCCTTTTATGATTATCGTATTCGTATTTTATGAGTATTGTATTCGTATTTTCTAGTATTTTATGAGTATCGTATTTGTATTTTGTGCGTATTTACATTATCGGGTATATAGTATGTGATTCGAATCTTTATGTCGGGAACGTATAGTCTTAAGTGCCTTTAGTATAAGTCTAGTATGCTCTTATGATAAGTTTAGGGGAATTATGCCTTAACTATATGATTAAAAATTAACGTTTAAAAAGTATTTCATTTTTAGTCTTTTCGGAAATTTTATTACAAATCTAGTCCTTTTCATATTTCTATTACAAAAATCGTCCTACCTAGGGATCCACAAGATTTTGTCTTATCCACCTAACACTCCCACACACCTTTCATTCTTATCCTTATCACTCTCTCTCTCTAAAAACACCTACAAACCTCCACCTTCTCTCTAACTTTTCCGGCGATCCAACCGTCGAAATTCAAATCCGAGACCGGATTATTGATCACCATCATCATCTTCACCTATCCTCCAAGTTTCATTACGATCAGGTAAGTATTCCTCCATTTTTGTTTTAAACTTTATTCTATTTTGATTCCATCACGTAAATCCCAATTTTCACCGTCAAAACCGAGATTTTATTGAGGATTATTGTTCCTAAATGTATTCTGGACATAAGGTTTTGATTATAGATCATTTGGACATTTAAAACACTCCGAAATCGATTTCCGATTGCTATTTTTCGTAAAAACCCCGATATGTCACGTAACTGTGGTTACGTTCACGTAACTAAGCTTAAACCTCACGTAACAGAACCTATGATCACGTAACCCCAGTGTTACGCCCGTAAGTGTCAATTACGTGACCTATAGGTCACGTAACACCAACATATTCATGTAACTTACTTGTTGTTCACGTAAGTCCCTTGTTACGTTCACGAAATAAGCAATTACGTGACTTACATGTCACGTAATTAGGGTTGTCACGTAATTGATGCATCCCGTAGCTTGAGGGTCACGTAATTCCCCCATATACACGTAATTGTCATGTATGATCGCGTAACATTGCCTTGTTCACGTAATAATCTTGTTTCGCACGTAATTGTCTATTACGTGACTTGAAAGTCACGTAATTGACTCATCATTCACGTAATCATGATCTTTATGTTCCGTAACTTCTTGTTTTGTCCCGTAACTCTTGTATAACACGTAACTTGATACTTACGTGACTTGTAGTGCACGTAAGTATGAGAATCACGTATCTAGTCTGTTGACTTTCCGAAACACTTGTTATTCCGTTATATTGATATTCCTATTGGTCATTTCGAAACCCGTATAAAACGTTAATCGTTAAGGCATAACCCTACTAGACTTAGAGATACTTAGACATGTTTATTTACGTGATGTATAGGGCACTTAGACGTTGGAGCTTGACGGTATTATAATATTTCCCGACATATAAAGATTTGGATTGCTTTGCTATCAGTGAGTTATTCGTTGCCCTTTTACCCTTTTTACATTTTTGGGCATGATTAGCGTTAAACAAAGGTATTTTATGGTATGTATGTATTATGGTATGTATATATGGATATGAATGCTTTAGATGATCTCACCCAAACTTGTACCGCCTATGTGGTAGTACAAGGCCCCGTATACACACCTGTTAGTTTATGACCGCCGGTTCGTATATATAGCGCTATATGGGTCTAACAAGCCCTCATTGTTAACACGATATTTGATGATGGCGTGCCCTGTCCGTGTTAGCAATGTTATGACCGATTATTTAGAGGCAACCTAGTTTGAGACACTAGGTGGGGTTAGTTGCCATTATTGTTAAGGGTCAGGTGTACCGTATGTTCCTAGAGCTGATATTCTATCCAGTATGGTATTTATTTTATGGTATGATTATGATATTTTATGAAACGAGTATGGTATTTTATGAAATGATTATGGTATTTTATGGTATAAATATGAGTATTTTATCAAAAGGTTTTGTAAACCTCAAGTACATTTTGAAACATTATTTTCAAAAGACTTATCTTCAAATCATAACACTTTTGGGTCAAAAAGTATTGAAACTCTTATCCTATTATGTTTTTATTTACTATTGCGAATAATTCACCAACTTTATGTTGACGTCGTATTTTAACGCTTTTCAGGGATTTGAGGTTACTCTATTTTGATGCTATGCTTGCTTGGCTACTTGGGACTTTTGCTTGGAATTTATTTTGTTATTGTAATTCCTTAGTTTCCCAAACTCTGTAGTCGTATTTTGATATTATTCGGATGACTGTAATAAGTATTCTATCTCAAACTCTTTATCTATGTTGATGATGTTTGGTTTATTTATGTTTGATGTAACCTTGAATCTCTGATACCGTATACACTGTACACCTCGGTTCCGCCATTTATGCGGGGTGTGACAGAAGTTGGTATCAGAGCCAATGGTTATAGAGAACTAAGTGACCTTACGGAATCACTTAGACTATGACCTAGGCTTTTGGACCTATCTGATTTACTCTATGTGCGCAATTTCCTTCTTTTGTGGGCATGTATGTGATTTATATGCTATATGTGCTTTTATTTTGCTTTTTATGTTTTGAGGCCTGCTCGTTTTAGTCGCACATACAGTTTATCGTTCTGATTTATTCCGTTTGATATTCGTAGAAGATGCCGCCTAAGAGGACTTCTACTAGGGCTACTCCTGCGTCACCGCTCCCGAGGAAGGTCGACAAGGCGAGGTCGCGCCAGCACTAGATCGGTGCTACTGCTCAGAATACCACCTCTGCTGTCCCCAATACTACTTCTGCTACTCCGAACATCAGTCAGCTGATTGCAGAGCAGATTGCAGCAGCTATACCAGTGATTGTGGACAACTTAAGGAGACACCAGTGCAAGATGCTGATTAGGGTTTTGAAGAACCTGTGATGCAGATATTGGAGCAGAAGGTATGGCGTCCTGGGCGCGCTGTTCC
>CAJVGC010000592.1:31797183-31830297 GCA_910822075.1 Senecio squalidus
AGCGCAGCAAGCTGAGTCCGAGATACACGGGTCCGTTCAAGATCTTAGCCCGCATCGACTAGATTTGCCGGCAGAACTGAGCAGCGTACATAATGTATTTCATGTATCTCAGTTGAAGAAATGCCTGGCTGACGAGACGTTATTAGTTCCGCTTGAGCAACTCCAGATTGATGATAAGCTTCACTTCGTTGAGGAACCGATCGAGATCGTTGCTAGTGATGTTAAGCGTCTGCGACGAAGTAAGATTCCGATTGTCAAGGTTCGCTGGAATTCCCGCTTTGGAGCTGAGTTCACGTGGGAACGCGAAGATGAAATTCTGCGGAAGTATCCTCACCTTTCTCCCGGAAGTAGTACCCAGTGATAATTTCGAGGACGAAATTCTTTTTACTTGGGGAGACTGTGACATTCGCGAATTTCACGGTATTATTCTATCGTCTCGTATTCGTTTTATTTATTTATGTTCGTGTTTTGACCCTATTGTATTCCTTTTATGATTATCGTATTCGTATTTTATGAGTATTGTATTCGTATTTTCTCGTATTTTATGAGTATCGTATTTGTATTTTGTGCGTATTTATATTATCGGGTATATAGTATGTGATTCGAATCTTTATGTCGGGAACGTATAGTCTTAAGTGCCTTTAGTATAAGTCTAGTATGCTCTTATGATAAGTTTAGGGGAATTATGCCTTAACTATATGATTAAAAATTAACGTTTAAAAAGTATTTCATTTTTAGTCTTTTCGGAAATTTTATTACAAATCTAGTCCTTTTCATATTTCTATTACAAAAATCGTCCTACCTAGGGATCCACAAGATTTTGTCTTATCCACCTAACACTCCCACACACCTTTCATTCTTATCCTTATCACTCTCTCTCTCTAAAAACACCTACAAACCTCCACCTTCTCTCTAACTTTTCCGGCGATCCAACCGTCGAAATTCAAATCCGAGACCGGATTATTGATCACCATCATCATCTTCACCTATCCTCCAAGTTTCATTACGATCAAGTAAGTATTCCTCCATTTTTGTTTTAAACTTTATTCTATTTTGATTCCATCACGTAAATCCCAATTTTCACCGTCAAAACCGAGATTTTATTGAGGATTATTGTTCCTAAATGTATTCTGGACATAAGGTTTTGATTATAGATCATTTGGACATTTAAAACACTCCGAAATCGATTTCCGATTGCTATTTTTCGTAAAAACCCCGATATGTCACGTAACTGTGGTTACGTTCACGTAACTAAGCTTAAACCTCACGTAACAGAACCTATGATCACGTAACCCCAGTGTTACGCCCGTAAGTGTCAATTACGTGACCTATAGGTCACGTAACACCAACATATTCACGTAACTTACTTGTTGTTCACGTAAGTCCCTTGTTACGTTCACGAAATAAGCAATTACGTGACTTACATGTCACGTAATTAGGGTTGTCACGTAATTGATGCATCCCGTAGCTTGAGGGTCACGTAATTCCCCCCATATACACGTAATTGTCATGTATGATCGCGTAACATTGCCTCGTTCACGTAATAATCTTGTTTCGCACGTAATTGTCTATTACGTGACTTGAAAGTCACGTAATTGACTCCTTATTCACGTAACTATGGTCCTTATGTTCCGTAACTTCTTGTTTTGTCCCGTAACTCTTGTATAACACGTAACTTGATACTTACGTGACTTGTAGTGCACGTAAGTATGAGAATCACGTATCTAGTCTGTTGACTTTCCGAAACACTTGTTATTCCGTTATATTGATATTCCTATTGGTCATTTCGAAACCCGTATAAAACGTTAATCGTTAAGGCATAACCCTACTAGACTTAGAGATACTTAGACATGTTTATTTACGTGATGTATAGGGCACTTAGACGTTGGAGCTTGACGGTATTATAATATTTCCCGACATATAAAGATTTGGATTGCTTTGCTATCAGTGAGTTATTCGTTGCCCTTTTTACCCTTTTTACATTTTTGGGCATGATTAGCGTTAAACAAAGGTATTTTATGGTATGTATGTATTATGGTATGTATATATGGATATGAATGCTTTAGATGATCTCACCCAAACTTGTACCGCCTATGTGGTAGTACAAGGCCCCGTATACACACCTGTTAGTTTATGACCGCCGGTTCGTATATATAGCGCTATATGGGTCTAACAAGCCCTCATTGTTAACACGATATTTGATGATGGCGTGCCCTGTCCGTGTTAGCAATGTTATGACCGATTATTTAGAGGCAACCTAGTTTGAGACACTAGGTGGGGTTAGTTGCCATTATTGTTAAGGGTCAGGTGTACCGTATGTTCCTAGAGCTGATATTCTATCCAGTATGGTATTTATTTTATGGTATGATTATGATATTTTATGAAACGAGTATGGTATTTTATGAAATGATTATGGTATTTTATGGTATAAATATGAGTATTTTATCAAAAGGTTTTGTAAACCTCAAGTACATTTTGAAACATTATTTTCAAAAGACTTATCTTCAAATCATAACACTTTTGGGTCAAAAAGTATTGAAACTCTTATCCTATTATGTTTTTATTTACTATTGCGAATAATTCACCAACTTTATGTTGACGTCGTATTTTAACGCTTTTCAGGGATTTGAGGTTACTCTATTTTGATGCTATGCTTGTTTGGCTACTTGGGACTTTTGCTTGGAATTTATTTTGTTATTGTAATTCCTTAGTTTCCCAAACTCTGTAGTCGTATTTTGATATTATTCGGATGACTGTAATAAGTATTCTATCTCAAACTCTTTATCTATGTTGATGATGTTTGGTTTATTTATGTTTGATGTAACCTTGAATCTCTGATACCGTATACACTGTACACCTCGGTTCCGCCATTTATGCGGGGTGTGACAGGATATACGTGAGCTGACGACCCTCTTTGTCCCATCTATTTCCGACTAACCATCGTGAAAGAGTCGAATTACCAAAGCTAGGAGAAGTGACTAAGCGATCCAATTCAGCATTGTCCCTGAATGTGACTGGCTGCATATGTTCCAAATGAACGTGTAATATTTGCACAGCCGGATGTCTTTCGTGTATTGGAAAGTTTAATAAACGCCAGGCAGCCTCGTGCGGACATATGAATCGACCATCTACAAATTGTTCAATTTCATTAACGGTCTGTGTTTGAGCATTCGGCGAAGGAGTGGTAGCAGAAACAGAGGGCGTAGGAACGGAGGATGTTGAACTCTCTGCTCTTTGTAAAGAAAAAGAAACTCGCTCCACACCTTTCGAAATGTATTTGAACAAATATTTTATCATCATATTCCAACCACAGTACTCGACGTTGATATGTGCGTCAAAGCGACTACATAAATGTTTATTATAAGGGACCACAAAGCTGTTGTTTGTCTGAATCCCGTTTTGCATCGTATACGTAGTAATGCTGCTGCGTTTGTAATGCACATACCCGTCTTTGTCGAAACTGGTCGCGGGGGCAAAGGGTTTCGGAAATTTTTTCTTACATTTCCCATCCTTCATACACGGCGCAACAGGGTTCAATGGACCGCAGGGTCCATGAATCATACATGCGGTTATGGTTGCATATAGGGTTTGCTCTGTTGCAGGATCTGGAAGCTCAGCGGAAATATACCTGTCGACTTCCGCGGCTGTTCTGATCTTCGAAGAATCGTTAACCCATAATAACGTGTGGCAGTGCGGGAGACCACGTTTTTGGAATTCGACAGTATAAAGATCTGAAGGAAAAGGCAGTTGGTAAGAGGTCTAAACAAACGAAGTGTTAGGCAAACATAGAGAAGGGGATAGAATATTTACAGGCAGTAACGACACCAAACGGCTTTTCAGTTTTGAGGAAATCGATGAAATGGCCGACTTTCATGCTAAAAACTCTGGAGATTATGTCCGGCCTATTCTGTGGGTGACCCATACTATGTGCGTCCATAAACCTCGTAATTTCGGGCCACCGTGCATTGCACGTAAAGGTAATGAAGTACTGAGGATTCCCGTAAACACGACAAATGGCAAGAGCATCCTGGTAGTGCTTATACATGTAACGGGGGCCACCAACGAAAGAGGAAGGTAGAAAAATCCGCTTACCGATCTCCCGACCCACAGAATCGCCTTTTGACAGCGCATCGAAAACACCGGCAATGTATTCCGACCTCAGACTGTTTTGATTCTTGCGGAAATAATCGAGTCTACTGTCCTCCACACAAAGATACGCGTCGATCAAGAACTGCTGAAAAAGTTTGCCCCCACGCAATAACAATGAAAAAACACCACGTCTGCTATGTAACAGAAAACTGTAATACATGTTAACTGTCAAAGCCCTGCCCACCAGACCTGGACCAGATCGTAATTTCAGCGTCGGGGACCAACCGACCTCGCCGTATGGGAATAGCAGCGGATATTGCAGCGGCATGTAGGACTGGTGCAGCTTACTTATACGATGTGCACAATCAGTTCTGGAACGAACAATTATGTCGTAAGAAGTTGCGTTTGCGTCCTCACCAACTACAATTGCGCCTAAAGTACCAGGCTGTGGTAACCCGTAACGATGATCAGGGAGATTATTGTACAATCTAACCTCGTAGTCAACTATGTTGTTCGTTCCAGCAATTTCGGCAGCACTGCGAAATACACGGACATATCCATTACAGGACGATAGCAAATGGCGCAGAGTATCTACAATTTCGGGTTTTAGTTGGTCTGCATGTTCGGAGGGACGGAAAAACCGAAGCCTGTTTTCTACCTCGTTCGAGGTATCGTATATATACAGTTGTAGAAATCTTGGAACATTAGAAGGCTGCGGACACAATGAGCCGATATAATGGGAAATCTGGCCAGAGACTTTAAAAACGTATGGTCCGTTACGCACATTAACTGAGTCGTCAACCTTACCGCCAAATGAAGTCATAGAGAACATGCTGTTGTATGCCCTGACGTTACGCATAAAATGGGAGTTCTCATACAAAGCAAGAAGCGGAGCAGGCGGCGCAACAGGCGAAGGTAACACCACAGAACCGCTTCTACAGCAGTGGTTATAAGTCGGATTTCCCAAACGGGTGTTCTTCAACGCCCTTTCGTCATACCAAAACCACGCACCGCAATGACCGCAATAGCTACTCGCATCGCCACAGTCGAAATACGTCGGTAGGCAGTTTTCAGCAGCAGTGGAATGTGTAGCAACATTTCTAACTCGCCTTTGCCGGGTAGCCACCGGAGCAGAAACCGTTGGCCAGGTATCCCCAACAGCTAATCCACTACCCCACATTTCAGCAAACAACCAAATCTGAGGATGACCAAAAACAACGTTCTCGGGAGGCAATAATAATCTATAAAAGCTAAGAAATTCTAAAATCAACGGTAACCTTACAAAAATTAACCACGTAAGTCAGGCAAAGCAACAAAATCCGAAAAAAATAGCACTCATTTACCTGCAAAAGCAGACCGCGACTGTAGCAATTACCGATAAACCTAAAACATACGAAGCAAAAACAGGAAATCAGAAAAACGAAAATCAACAGCAAAACGAAATAGCAAGCAAGAAAAACAACATACCTCCGATAACGAAAAAACAATCTTTAATTCGGAAGAAAACACCAATGTAAAGATGACCGGAAATTTCAAACGGAGGCAAGGACACGTTAGCAAATAAACAGATACACGTGGAAAACAAATAGAAAGCATAAAACTGTCAACGGAAATCAAACACGTTCCTGGACTGGACTACCTCATTTAATTTGGAAGCCCACATTCAATTTACCCAAAAGCCCAATTCGAATAAACAAACAATTTGTGGCACAAAACCATAGAAACCTTACAAAATTAATATGGTAGAGTAATATATATATTTCAAAGTATTAGTAAACTAATATTATAATTTATATATTTGAAGTATTTGAAGGATTATTTTATGTTTTTTAATCAATTGTTTCTACTCTAATTTTTTTAAATATAATTTAAAATTTTATTATTTTTATATATATAAAAAATAAGTTAAATACATAATCGTCTCAGAAGTCTATCCCAAATTATCGATTTCTTCATTAAGTTTAAAAAGTTGTATAAACCGTTCACTTGTGGAACCTAATTGAAATTTTATCCCTAATTTATACCGAACATCCTTTTTAGGGATGAAATGTGTAACTCGTTAATGATATTATATTTAACGAATATTCATTTTTAGGGACGAAAAAAGTAATTAATTTTCGCAAGTGGACGTTTTATGCAATATTTTGAACTTATGGATAAAATCAATAATTTGAATAAGTTTTAGGCAAGATTTATGTAATTAACTCTATAAAAATTATGATCTAAGTTCAACCCATTTAGTCTGAGTACTCATTCCATGGTTCCAGGTCTGGTTTGTTGGATTAGCAATTGTTGCAATTATACTAAAAGGTATCGTGTTGACCAAATAACTTAGAGGTTGTGTGTTCTTTTGGGAAGTTTTAGCGAGGGAATGTATATATTTATTGAGGGTGTTTTTTATTTTTCTTTTGTTAGTCTACGCTTTTCTAAATCAAGGTTTTACGTCATGAATCATTTATATATATTATGATATTACTCGCTCCTTTCATTTTGCACCTAGTTAAAGGTTCCAAAATTCTAATAGTCAACTTTCTTATTTATTAGACAATAGGCTTTGGCCCCAACCCGATTTATGAACTTGAGTTCATTAGGATTAACTTTTATTGTCTATATTGATCGATGATATGTCAAACCTACAATGTACTAAGAAAACAAAAACCAAAATAGAAAAAAAGAGAAAAGAACAAAGAAAAAAAGGTTAGGTCAGTGTTTCGATCATAACTCGTTAAGTGCTTAGAGTAAATTGAGGACATTAGCATCATTGCCTTCGGAATTAGATTGTAATCAGATTAGGAAGAAAAGAAAATTTGAATCGACTTAGAGTGCATAAGGACGCTTCGTCACACCTCCTTAAAATTCGTCGTGTTCAAAACCGAAGAAAACAAATAGACAACGGTTCGGTATTTTGCCTATAACTCTCAAATTGCTTGGATTCAGATGACGTCGCCGACGATTGTAGGTTCGTATTTTAATTCGAAAAATGTAACCAGAATCGCAATGTCTACAACCCTGAAATTGTGGGCATGCACTGCCGCAAACAACGAGTTATTGCTACTAGCTTTATATTTATTTATGTTTATTTTTCATAATTAAATATTTTTTGAGTTCAAATTTCAACGATTTTGCCACTTGAACTGCCTCAGAATATTAAACAATTGGTTTAGTTTGCCCAAACTCGATATATAAGTTTTGGTCTATTAGGTTTAGGGTCTTACCCTATAATAACGATTAATATTATTTCATAAGTATAATATTGACCCCCTGTAACTGACACTAAGTATTATTCACATGTTTACCCTTACGTGAAAATAGAAGTCCACTTACGGGCCTATTAAAACCGTATAATTCCAATATGTGGAATCCCAATCTCCAAGTTGTGGATCACATTCTTCATATCAGCCCGTGAACAAACCTTAAACGAGCATGCGTGTCAAACCCCTCAAGCAAGGGCAATCGAAATCAAAACAACCGCAAAGAAACTCCTACTCTTCAGGAGTTCTTCGAACCCTAACAGGAACACATGTTAAAAAAAACCTTGTGAATCAAGAACCATAACTCAACTCGGAGAAACAACTTTTAGAAAACTTACACATGAAACAACCTTTAAACTTTCTTATTTGAACCACGCTCGAATGTGGCTCTAATATCGCTTCTTATTGGAATGTATATCTTCTACAACCCCGAGGAACCCCACATAATATGAGAAACTTTCATTAAAGAAAAGAAATTGTGTTACAAATTAAGGTTAATGCTCCCCTTTATATAGGTTTGGGGAAATTCCCTAACCAACTATAACTTGGTCTCCAAACTACTTTATCCCAAGTCAACTTAACCTCAAAATGATGATAGTTTTAATTCAATAAAGAACTTACTTAAAAACTAATTATCTCCTAATTCCAAGATTATATCCTAATTAACCGGTATATAACACATATTCGGCTAACATGTTTACTTATAAATGTTGTTTAGTTTAGAAGTAACATGTAATGCGTCTCTTGGGTCGTGTTGTTTTGTTTTTAAAGAATTGGAAAACCATAACCTATAAGTTGGAACCTTGGATGCTCTCCTTGTTCTTTTGTCTTCTTCCCGAGATAAGAATACGAACAATATCCAAATGTGAAATTCGTTTTTGTATTTTTATAGTATTCAAAATGCTTCCGGCCACTTGGATAAATATGTCACTGCCATAGACGAATGAGAATAGATGTTTTTTGTGTTATAACAAGGATTTCAACCAGAGTCTAGAAGTGGCATTTTAACTCAATTTTTTTAGTAGCATTTGAAATTATTTTTATAAAGGATCACATACATGTGACCTTTTTGAGATGCAATTGTAGGAAGGCCCCTACATTTTTATGAGCTAGATGATCGGTCATGTTTACGGAGTATCTGTAATGGATTAAACATTTAAACTTTAGAGAAAAAGAAACATTATAGGCAATGGATCAATGGCCGTTCAAAATGAATTCATAATACATCAAACCTCTTGGATCACTGGCGAGATAGTTGAAGAGATGACGAAACCTTATACTTCCATTACAAAACCAATAAACCAGAAAAAGCAATATCGATTTCATAACCACATTTATAAGTCCCAAATATCATCAAATTCTAACCACATTTGGTTGTTTATGTTATCTAATTATTAATATATTTAGAACAAAATATTATATAAGTATTAGGTATTTTAATTAGCTTAGATTTATGTCTTTTTTAATTGAAGTTGTCTACAAATAAGGTTAATTGCCTTGCAAGGCAAGGCTAGATTAGAATGATATTAGGAGTTGGTTTCCTAATCAAATTCTAACTAGTTTCCTTCAACTTCAAATCAATATTTCTAACGAAAACTAATTACCTCCACTCTAAATCAATATCTATGGTACTTAAATCAAAACTAATTGATAGGATTTCAAACAAAAATAAGCAAACCTAAAAACGTAATCATTTCATCAAAGATTTTTGGATCACAAATCATTGGCAAGGGTAAAGTTGAATAGCATTTTGCATTTGACGTTTCAATATATGACAAAGTTTATTAAGTGTTCAACCCGTTTGAATATTATTTTGCATTAAATTTCCAGTATTTGTTGTAGTTTTTACGATTACCATAGATCGCAATCGACAACAATAAACAATGAATTAGAAACTGAAAACTGAAAATTGAAAATTGAAAAAGAATACTCCTAATTAAATTATCCCTTTACCACCTTGAATAAAAGTGAAAAAAGTAATCTGTTCTGATTTACCCAAATAAATGGAAACAAAAAAAGTTCTGTCAGGGTTGTGGTTATCAAAGTTCAAGAAATATCGAAAAATTATGAGTCAATCCGGCCTAAAAATTACTATTTTGAGATGATACATAATTTACCTGTTGCAATTCTTTGTAGGGTATGAAATATGCCAAGGAACAATTAGCTGTTTTGGGTCATTGCTCCCTCTTATCTTAGGTACCGGATATGACAAAGTACAATTCTTTGAAAGATAATGCAATACTTGTTCAGGCCACTTTATTTAATGAAATAACTTGCGCATATTAGCTCTAATGTAAAAGGGAGCGGATTATCCAAGAACTTGACCGTCTTACATAAAAGGGAAAATTAATTTTCCCTAGATAAAACGATAACGAAACTCTTATATTGTGTTATTTAGGAAATATCGGTTCCACGATTTCTTAGTTTCTATTGAAGGACACTAAATTATGAGTTAAAAGACGTAATGAATATTAGTTGAACTAAAGCTGATTAATAGAAAATGTTAGTTAAACTTAGAGATAAGTCTTTAGACATGACAACATTTCTCTTGCAATTAACTTAAAGTTTCTCCATTTTCCTCATCGTTATGACACCCAATAAAAAGTAAGAATAAATACTTTATAACTCATTTTATTTTAATCGTTTTTGAATTGATTTTATATATGTTCAAATCGATCTGCTTCAGCATAGTGGAGAACCACCGCTCAAGGTTTCTTAAGCCAGGGAAATATAATACCGAAGCTCATCATACGGACGTTTCATGTCTCTTTGAATCACCAGAGGTCGTTAAAAAGTATTGAACTATAAGCTAGGATTCGTGCTTCTTTAATATTCACCACCAATTATCAATATCGTGTAAAAAAAAAGTTGTACACGTAATGTACGTAAAGTGTTGTTCAATGAGAAATATTTGAAGGATATTCTATATGCATAAAAATATGATCTATTTCTTGGCCTATAAATGGCTTGCATGGAAAAATGTTTTCTAATAAGCTTCAGAGAGAGTAGAAAGGGTGTTTGTTTGTAGGTATGTATTACTGGGCAATTACTCCTTGGGGAGTAGCTAGGTTGCTTCATTCCTACCGCCAAGGGAGATTTGTCCTGCAATTCATTTGCGACTACAACGTATTGTGTTCTTGATTTATTTTTTGTTTGTTTCATGAGATAAAAGAACTTAACTCGAAATAAAGTTTGGTTAAAACTTTTCGTCCAAAACTTTTTGGTCCCAATTGCGGGAAATTCGGAGAAAAGGAAAAGAATGTCTAATACTGTTTTTTTCACTTTTAATTGTTGAAACAAAATTGCAATATTTCGCCTATCTTTTCTTTTTTCGCCAACATATAATTCACTTATCTTTTCTTTTTTCGCCAACATACGACTTAACGCAGGGAAGATAAAAAAGAACTACCAATTAATAACAATTCCTTTCTTTTCTATATATCCAAACTAAAAATGTGCAAAAAGAAAACATCATTTCCTTTCTTTTCTTTCTCTCACATGTTTAATATATAATAAAAGACCTTGGGCCCACCCTTGTGCTGAAATATGCAGGTCTCGTGTTCGAGTCCAAGCAAGGTGATGGGTACCATTGTTAGGATATTTACCGGGGAATTCTTCCTTTGCTGGGTAGGGGGTCCGGTCACAAAGTAACTCGTGTCAATGGTATACGCCTTTACCATTTTTTTTTATATAATAAAAGAAATAATTTAAATGCTACATAACTTCTTTTATTTCAGTTATTATATCAGATTAATAATGTCATTAAAGACAATTTTTTATTTTACACCCTCTTATAATGTATAATTACATTTTAACTTTTATTCTAGGGCTAATGGCTTGTGTATGTTTCCAACTTGACACCGAATTCTATTGTGTACACCGGATTTAGAGATGTTCTATTGAGTACCATATGGTGACTAATTTATTCTTTTGAGTACACGTGGTAACCGTTTACCTACAAAAAGTCTACGTGTAACAAGTTAATGTCCACCTCAGCTTCCATGTAGGAGTACAGTCGTTGACAAATTGTCCACCTCAGCTGCCACGCGTGATTACCTCTCTCACACACACTCATTTCACACATTTAACACACACACACAATCTGCAATTTTCCATTCAAATTCTTGAGATTCAATCACACAAAATTATAAACATAAGAACATAAAAAGATGAAATTAAGATAAAGAATGAAACTAGAGTAAATCATTCATGTTGATGGAAATTAGTTAAAAGAGTAAAGTATTGTTTTTTTTTTCTCTTCTTCTTCCCTGATTAAACAAACCAACAACCGCCGTCATGTTGCAGGTCGCCGGAAAAAATGGCGGTCGAGTTCCATTTCGTCGGAAATAAACCACAACCAGTTGACCTAACCACCACCTCCGCCGCCATCATGATCACCACACAGATCCGCCGCCATCATCAATCATCCGCTATAACATTTAGTATGCATTTCGACCGATATAAACATCGGAAAAACACAGTAAGCTACGGAATCAAAATAACCAAAACTGTTCAATAAATAAAAACTTATTGAACATTTTGGGGAATTTCAAAAACCCCAATTCCCAAATCACAGAACCCTAGCAAACAGCGGCAGCCATAACCACCAGAGAGATCCGCAATCCGAATCCAACCATGGCGATGTCGAAATACGATCTAACACCACTAATCGCACCACATCTTGACCGCCATCTCGTCTTCCCGCTCCTGGAATTCACTCAAGAACGCGAGCTTTATCCCAGCGATCAGATTCTAAAAGCTAAAATTGAGCTTTTGAATAATACTAATATGGTTGATTACGTCGTGGAAATTCACAAATCTCTTTATCATACAGAAGATGTTCCTCAAGGTATATATATATATATATATATATATATATATATATATATATATATATATATATATATATATATAGAACAAGGATATTATAAAAAGGGGATAGAAATAAAAAGGATAGGGAGTAATAAGGTGGTGACACGTGGCAAGGAAAAAAAAAAACATTATTATATCAAAAAGGGTATAATAGTCTTTTGACACCGGACTTTTATTTTTAAATCCCTAAATCAACCCTAATCATATCATATCTCTCTCTCTACGCAGCCAACTTCTTCTTCCCGTGATTCCGGCGACGGCAGTGTTTGACGAGCAGATCTGCATCCGCGATTCCGGCGAACGGCGACTCCGGCGGTGTGACGGTGTTTCAGACAGTTTTCCGATAACGGATGAAGATGGCGACTGGCGGTTTCCGGTGACAGTGATTTCGGAGGTCTTCAGCTCCGGCAATTCTTCTGCTCCGGCAACCCCGAAAGAGAAACGTAGACGGAGCTTTCGGAGGTCTTCAGCTGCTCCTCCGAGCGGCATTCATCATTTCAGCTTTTATTAACAATCAATCGAAATCAATCAAAGCTTAAAAGAAGATGAAGGTGATTCATATCCCTTGCTTAGAAGACATCTATTCTTACCTGTATGAAAATCTATATTTCAAATTTAATTAGTTTAATCATTTTCGATTTAGGTTTTAAAATATTTAATTGTACGTTAAATTTGCAGTATAATTGATGAAAAAACGAAACAAGGAGCAGTAGTGGATCCAGTTGAATGAAATACTAAGTTTTTTCAGTAAGTTTTGTTGGAAATCAATGATATTAATCAGGTTAATTATTTGTGTTTATGTTTTAGTTAAATGGGTCAGAGTAAAGTTTGGGTTAACAACCCAGCAAATGAGCCAAAATAAGCCTCTCGGCTTATGTATTAGGGTAGTTTTTTTTAAGTAATGTGACTTTGGCAGTTTAGGAAGTTAGGAAACGAATCAATGTTATGTTTCATTCATACATGTTCGACGGTATATATATGCCTAAACTCGGTCTGTAAAAACTATCCGCTTTTAATGAAAATTAGTGTCTTTTCTCCTATCTATAATCCATATTGTTTATCTATTTTTGCTGCACATATGCACATTAATGTTTTCTTTATTCACATGGGAAAAAAAATTTATAATAGTAATTAAGAAAAGCAAAAGTTAACTATAGCAAAGCCATCTTACAATCGTGGATATCTTATTGTGTTTTTTATGTATTTTTCAATTTATTGATTATGTCGCCTATGTACTTACATTCGTTTAGAGATTTGTGTAACATGCTAATTTTGACATTTAATTTTTATACTTTTCATAGATATAGAAGAGATGATGAAATATTGAGCCTGAAAATGATCGCTGTTGCGAAAGAAAACGGAGTCGAAATTAAGCTGACGGATGTTTTTTTTTATGCACATGTTTGTTTTGGTGGATTGATTTTTATGCACATTGATTTTTTTTTATGCACATTGATTTTTTTTATGCACATGTTTTTTTTTTATGCACATGTTTTGTTTTGGTGGATTGATTTCCGGTGGATTTTCCGGAGGTGGATATGTTTTGTATAAAAAAACTTACGTAAAATCAATACACACATTATTTTGATAAAATCGATGCACAAGAAAATCGATGCACAAAGATTGAAATAGTTATGCACAAGGATTCAGAAAATAAGTAATCTGAAAAAAAAAAAAAAAAAAAAAAAAAAAAAAAAAAAAAAAAAAAAAAAAAAACCTGATTTCTGCAAATTACCAAAAGGGCATTAAAGTTTGAAAATATTACAAAAATGCCACCGCGTTGACTTTTTCAAACCCCCTTTTTGTTGACTAAATGAGTGGCTAGGATTGCTTCCTACCCTTTTTATTTCCAAACCCTTTTTACATTAACCCTCCCCTATATATATATATATATATATATATATATATATATATATATATATATATATATATATATATATATATATATATATATATATATATATATCTATCTTATCATGTAACGTTTGGTATAAAAAAACAAAAAAGAAGATAAAGTAAAGGAGGGGGGTTGGTGGTAGTAAAGTGACTTGAGAGAAAAAAGAAAAGGTAATTAAGTGATGTGTCATACATGGGTAACTGATGTGTCATACACATGGCCTCCAACGTATCAAAGTAACTGGTAACCGGTTTCAAAGGTTAAACGTGTACTCAAAAGAATAAATTAGTCACCATATGGTACTCAATAGAACATCTCTGAATCGGGTGTACACAATAGAATTCGGTATCAAGTTGGAAGCATACACAAACCATTAGCCCTTTATTCTAGTGTCCACTAAAATAAAATAAAAATATAATTATAATTACTTATAAAATCTTTCAATTTAGACTATAATTTACCTTATTATTATTCTAAATCTACTAATACAAAATATCAAAATATATGTATATAAACGTAAATGTGTATATCAGTATATTCTATTATAAACTATAAACATAAAGATATATATGTTATTATAAGTGTAACATTGTTTTCAATTTCTTATAAATTATAATAACTTAAAATGTAAATAAATATAAAGTTTACGATTCAATTTTTATCTTTTTATGCTTATCGCGGGACAATAATCTAGTTTTCTTATATATGTAATTCATACAAAATTTAGACTTGCTAAGCTCTTTCTAAGGTAGCATTGCCTAAGAAAAATCAATTTGTACGTTGCCGCCTATAGAATTTGATGTGGCATTGAGCTTAATAGATCGATTATACATTGTAAAAAACCTCTAATAAAAATCTTTATCTTTTAAAGTCAACGAAAGTTCCCTCGACTTTTTTTTAATAAATAAAACCTTTACTTTTTCAATATTAACTCCCCAAAGGTTTTAGAAATTATATTCTTATATATGAAGCAATGTAATCAAACAAAAATAAAATCCCTGGACTTTCGTCGAGTTTTCCCGACATGTGCCTTAGTTATAGAAGAAACTATATGTGACAATATACACCCAAGTGAATCTTGAAATAGACTACAACTATATATGAAGTTATAACCAACAATGTGTTCTGATTATACTTTTACGAGTAAATATCAGAAGGCAGTATTTCTAAATTTGGTCTAAATTTTGTGAGTTCAAGTCATAGACAGGCGAATCGGTGGTGACGCGGTATGCTTTTCATGCGAGTCTTTTATCTTCTTTTTTTAAAGATAGAATTTATAATTGTTTTATACTTTTATGTTATGAATCATTTCTTATCCGTTCCTTTGATTTATGTTGTAAAATTCTGCTTCCTCATTCCCAAAATAAATGTACACATTGTTTGTTTTTTATCTTTCTTTTTTTTTTTTGTTCCCAAAATAAATATTCATTTTAAAGTTTTATATAATTAAAAAGAGAAAAATCAAATATAACAACTTATTGGTTGACAATAATTTTCTAAGAGTAAAACTTTCTAAAATAATTGGCCAAGTATTATTATCATCATCGGCACGTAACAAATGTTGGTTGCGCTAGGCTAGGATGGTTTGGGCTGGACTGGGTTAGGCTGATTAGTTAACTGCTTTTCTTCAGATTTACTACTTCATATGATTATCAAATTCTTGTTATTAAATAAAAGTTTGTTATAATTAAACTGGTACTCCTTAATAGTTAAATTCTCCACATCCACAATGATAAACCTTTTCAAAGATTTATAAACTTGTCATTTCTTTCTATATCATCAAAGTATAAACTCTTTTATTTTATAAACTTATGTCTACTATGACATTAAACTTTCGAAATATTACAGTAAACTTCATCCAACACGATGCCAAACTTTTTTATTATATGAACTTATACTATGACATTAAACTTTCGAAATATTTCAGTGAACTTCATCCATCAACACAATGCCAAACTTTTTTACTTTATGACCTTATACTATGACATTAAACTTTTGAAATACACAGTGAACTTCATCCATCAACACGGTTTATGAAATATAATTAATCAACACCCAATAAAATATAAATGGAAGGTAATTGAACTTTTTTTACTACAAGTCTATAAGCAATATGGTTTATTAAATCTAATTTCATTTATCAAAATTATTTAGTTGAATAATATAGTTTATTCCAATAGCAATGGTAAGTGAAATATGGCAAGCCTAGGGGTGACGATTTAAGTCGATTTCGGCTGATGGGTTGAAATTACCAATCTTAATGCGACCTACTAACATAGTCAGGTTTTCAAGTTGGTTGTGTGTCAATTGGATCAAATAGGTTTCAGATTAAAAGGGTTATGGTCTGAATTTGATTGTTTTCTACATTTCAGTTATAAGAACATAGTAGTTATTATAGAAAATGATCAATTAAGACATATAATTTTTTAATGACTAAAAGACACAATTTTGATCATTCATCTTATTTTAATCTAATGGCTAAAATTAATACCAAACCCAATTTTCTTTTATTTTTTAAATTAATTTATCTCACAGACCGTTAATTATTAGACGAAACAAATTAAACCGTTGCGATCGTCTCGTTTTTATCTTTAATTAGAGCAATGGTGTTATATACTTTCGACGATTTTATGTTTTTTTTTTTTTATGGGTATTGAAATTGTAAGGATAATATCACATTTAGCACCAATTCGTAAAACTTAATAAAAGATAATTACTATAAGACATATAAATTACCTAAATTTAGAAAAAAATATCGAATTTAACGATTTTTTTTCCTTCGTTTTTTTGACATAAATGTGATAGTACGCATATCAATGTGATAGTATTGTATATCATATGTGGCGATTTTTGTTTTCTTTCATTTTTTTGACATAAATGTGATGGTATACATATCACATAACGCATTTCACGTGTGATTGTATTATATATCATATGTGATTTTATTATGTATGTAAAATTTCAAAAACTTATAAGCAATAAAACACATGATTTCACCTTTAATTGTTAATTTTAAAACACAAAAATATTATATGATGTATATTCTATATAGACCCGGAAAATAAAATCAAAAATTGACTCCATTTTCGGACAAATGTTAATATTCGTAAGATACAGTCACATATGATTTGAACACTAAATATGAAATTCAAAACATATATTTGTTAAATTATATACATTCAACTAAAATCAAAAAGAAAAACGAAAAAAAAAAATGGTATTGAGGTATGTGGTCCGATAACCGAAAACGACTCGAACACAAAACCTACACGACCAAGGAGCCCCGCAGCCAAGTAAAACTGCCCCGGCCCCGTTACCGGGTAAACCTGCCCCGTTACCGGGCTAAGGAGCCCCGATACCGAGCAAACAACCCCGACCAGGACAGTTACCGGGGTGGCCAGCCCCGCTACCGAGAAAAATGGCCTCGACCAGGACAGTTACCGGGGTGGCCAGCCCCGCTACCGAGAAAAATGGCCCCATGACCGAGTAACCTCGGATACCGCCCTGACTAGGACCGTTACCGGGGTGGACAACCCCGCTACCGAGAAAAATGGCCCCATGACCGGGACACCTCGGACACCGCCTTGATTACCCCGGATACTTGAGCCCCGTTACCGGGGTAAATAGCCCCTGTTCGGACACCGCCTTGATTACCCTGGATACTTGAGCCCCGTTACCGGGGTAAATAGCCCCTGCTCGGACACCGCCTTGATTACCCCGGATACTTGAGCCCCGTTACCGGGGTAAACAGCCTCGTTCTCGAATACCGCCTAGAAACTAAGCCTCGTTACCGGGTACAGCCTACCCGGTTGGCCTGGCTGCCCGGTAACGCTAACTTTTGTCCGGTATACGCTTAAGTTGACTTAATTTGACCTGACGTCGCAAGCACACATGCTTACGTCACTTACCCATTTGTGGATCATAAAGTGACGGCTCATGGGTGTAATCATTGGGCCTCAGCCCATAAATGGAAACCCTAATCTCAAGCCTATAAATACCCCTCTGATCAATGACAGAGGGTAGGTGATCAATCATTGCATTACTCACACACACACGTTCAAGAGCAATTTTTCCTACTCTCTTACGTCACACCCGCTAATCATTACGTCACCTTAGGCTCGTTAAGAGCTTGGTAGGTTTGCACTGCTCTCGCAGGAGTTCGTAAGGATTAGCCAACACCCCAAACCCTTGAGCCCCGTCAATCGTTGCTCAAACATTGGCGCCATCCGTGGGACCCGAATAGAACAACGGTTTTTCACTAAGTTTTCTCCTTAACCCTTCACCCTCAATGGATTCAGGCCCTGCCATGAACCCCCCTCCCAGCAGAGAGGATCCTCCTCCCTCGGTAGACATCAACACCACCCCCCAAACTCCCAAGTCACTGGATCAGGAGGTGGGACGGGGAATTCTAGAAGGATTAGTGAAGAAAACCTATATGGTGTCCGGACCAGACTTTACCCTTTCGGGTCTAACGACACAGCTGAAGTGGAAGTGCCTAGCACGGGAGAGGCAGGCCAGTCAAGCTATCAAGGCTTCCAGATGGGAAGGCCTCCAAGTATCACTCCAACCCAGAGCTTCCCACAACTTCTTAGCTTGGAAACCTCCACTCTAACCCAACATCCATCTCTCACTACCACTCCCACTCAAACCCTTCCCAAAGAACAGCCGTCAGTAGAAGAAGCTTTGGAGATTTTGAAGGCAACTTTGTCCCAACAACAAACACCTCCACCGGCTCCACCCGCACAAAACGACTTCCTAGCCAGGGTCATAGAAACATTGAAGCCCAAGCCTGCGCCACAACCAATTCCTGAGGTCAATGCGAGTGTCTTGCTCGGACAGTTGGTTAATGAGTTGCAAAGGCAAAAGGCACCAGAGCCTACCCCTCCTCCGCCCACACAGGATACCACTCAAGAATTGCTCAGTTTGCTGAAGGGCCTCGTGGGAGAGAGGGAGGGACCATCCCGGGTAGCAACCATGCCTACCTCTTTGGTGAACTCTAAGTTTTGTGATTGGGTGGCAAGATATCCCATCCCAGACCGACAAAGAGTTCCCTCCATATTCGGCACCTATGATGGAACAAGAGACCCGGAAGATCACTTAGCACTTTTCGAACAAGCTATCATGACAGAAAAGTGGGTAGACCCGGTAGCTTGCCACATGTTCCCAGGAACATTGCAAGGTTTCTCTAGAGATTGGTTCACAAGCCTCCCAGAGAAAAGTATCTATGATTTCTACGACCTTAAAGCCAAGTTTACCTCCAACTTTTTTCAACAGAAAAAGCAAAGGAGAACCCATCTTGAAGCACATCTCATACGCCAGCGAGAAGGGGAAGGCCTGCGAGAGTTCATCCTCCGTTACACACAAGAGTGCCAGAAGATACCAGGCCTACCCGAAAGTCAGCAAATATCCGGGTTCACACTCTCACTACTCCCAGGCCAACTCCAAGAACGACTAGCAGCACGAATCCCAGTTACCTTCAAGGAGACCACATATGTTTGCTACAATTATTTAAGGTCAAAGGAAACGATTGCTTTGGCAAGAAGCGTAACAAGTGGCAAAAGAGAAAAGACATGGAGCGGACTAAGTCCTGGAGGGTCAAGCATGCAAGACTCACCTAGTGGAGAGGGTAGTCGTCATGACAACCACAAAGAGGACCGACGAGATAACAGACAAAAGCAAAGGTTTGCTCCTTATGACAAAGCCTCACTAGCCTCTAGCCTCAACAAGTCTCCCATGGAAATTTTGAAAACCGAACAAGTATGTGCGACATTCAAGCCTCCCCGCCCAATGACCTACATGTCAGGGAAGAAAAACATGAACAAATATTGTGAATTCCATGAAGCCCATGGACATGACACAAATGCATGTAGAGAGCTCCAGGCCGAAATCAAGCGAGCATTGGAAGAGGGACACTTGGAACACCTTGTCACGGGAGTAAAGCAAGTGATGGAGCCCCCGCTCATTTTGCATGGAAAAAGGGAGCACACATGGAGGACCCAGGACCACCAGACGGACATGTACTCTAGTCCTCCAAACACCCCTCAATCGAAGACATACTACATCATGAGAGACTATAAAAATCCTAACAAGGTCATGGAATACCATGTATTGAACTATATCATGTTTTAGATAGAACAAAATGCTTGATAGAGCACATCTATGTAGTCATCTATGTTGCTAATAAAAATCATCTTTTTCCTATCATACTTTCCCCCAATCAATACCAACTTGGTAACAAGCTACTCATAGCTATATATATATATATATATATATATATATATATATATATATATATATATATATATATATATATATATATATATATATATATATATATATATATATATATAAAATTAAGTGTAACAAGCCACATAAGGCATACAAGGCTGGGCTGAACACAAATATTTGTCTTTCTTACCTATTGGAGGAAGGATAAGCACTCCCTATTAAACAGAGAATACGGGCAAGCTAGGCCCCAAGTGGGAAGGCCCTTACAAAGTCGAAGAGGCAAATGAGAGCGGTTCCTACACCCTCTCTGACCTGGCAGGCTTCCCTATCCCCAGGACCTGGAACGCCATGAACCTAAAAAAATGCTATGCCTAGGAAATTTTGTACACTATGAGCTATATAAGGACTGGTCAAATTCTCACATGTAATGATCAGATCCATGTTTTGTACTCCGAAATATCTTTATTTTAATGAATACAACTTTTTGCTTTAAACACTTGGTTTGTAAGTAATCATTTATATGTTATGTCTATGTATGATACAAAAAAGAAATCCATGGCCTACTAGGCAAACACATATTTATCCGCCCTCAACTCCATGGGAGAAAGGGTAAGCACTTCCTACGGAAGCGATCTCGCGAGAACACAAAAATACATGCATGCAATAAACAAGAAAATAAAAATATGGCACAGTCATAACAAAAAGAGTTGCCACCGCAACCCCATAAATATATAATCATACATGGTCTCGAAAGTAAGTGATGTGCGAAATCTAGTTTTCCCAAAATAAGCTTGGTCTAGACTACGACACCGGGCAGTGTACCCTTGTCGATCGTAGTAAAGTATGGGCAAATTTCGGGTTCGAACACGGGGACTATTTATAATTGAGATAATAGCTATAAGTAACAAGAAACACGTAACAAATTGGGTTTTCTAAATTAACTAAAAGTGACAAGTATCGTTTTGTGATAAATCAAGATATGGGAAAAAAAAACTCGTTTGGATTGGTTTCTAGTTATCCGATTGTCATTTTGGGTTGTTTGGTTGAATTAACTTCTAATGTTATAACACGATTCCTTTTGAATACCGAGCTAACTTTAGACATCTAAAACGAAACACCGTTCCTTTCGAATACGGTAAAACCTTAAACATCTAAGTCATTAAGCAACAAGTTTATATACTCGACTTAAACATCTAAGTCATTAAGCAACAAGTTTAAACATCTAAGTCATTAAGCAACAAGTTTATATGGCGGAACCGAGGTGTACAGTGTATACGGTATCAGAGATTCAAAGGTTACATAAACATAAGTAATCCATACATCATCAACATAGATAAAAGGGTTTGAAATAAAATACGTTATTACAATCATCCGAATATATCAAAATACGGCTACAGCGTTTGGGATACTAAGGAATTAAATAAAGCAAAATAAATTTCATGCAAAAGATCCACGTAGCCAAGCAAGCATAGCATCAAAAAGAGTAACCTCAAATCCCTGAAAAGCGTTAAAATACGACGTCAACATAAAGTTGGTGAATTATTCGCAATAGTAAATGAAAACATATTTGTATAAAAGTTTTCAATAGGTTTTGACCCAAAAATGATAAGATTTGAAGATAAGTCATTGGAAAATGATGTTTCAAAATATACGTGAGGTTTACAAACCTTTTGATAAAATACTCATACTTATACCATAAAATACCATAATCATTTCATGAAAATACCATACTCAATTCATAAAATACCATACTGGATAGATAACATAATACCATACTCGATAGAATAATAGCTTTAGGAACATACAATACACCTGAACCATAACAATACTGGCAACTAACCCCACCTAGTGTCTTAAGCTACGTGAACAATTACGGAACTTAGGGATTAGAACCATAGTTACGTGAATGGTGAGTCAATTACGTGACTTTCAAGTCACTTACGTGACTTAGACCTCAATTACGTGAATCAGAAGCATAGTTACGTGACTAAGACCAATGGTCTTAGTTACGTGATCAGTTACGTGACTAAGACCAGTGGTCTTAGTTACGTGATCAGTTACGTGAACGTAACACAGTTACGTGACGTAAATGGGTTTTTACGAAAAATTACATTCGGGATTCGATTTCTGAGTGTTTTAGGTGTCTAAATGATCCCATATTGGAACCCTATGTCCAGAATACGATTAGGAACAATAATCTTAAATAAAATCCGAGTTTTGATGGTGAAAAGTGGTATTTCCGAGTTTGAATCAAAATAACAAAGTTTAAAACTAAATCCGAGAAATACTTACCCGATCGTAACGAAAATTGGAGGATAGATGAAGATGATAACGGTGAACAATAATCTAGTCTCGGATTTGGATTTCAACGGTCAGATCGCCGGAAAATGTAGAGAGAAGGAGGAGTGTTTATGTGTGTGTGTTTCTTGAGAGAGAAAGTGAGGTGGTGAATGGTGAAGAAAAGACAAAATGGTAGGTGACTAATAAGACAAATTAGGTTGGTGGGATCTCTTTAGGACGATTTTTGTAATAAAAATCTGGATAGGACTAAAATTGTAATAGAATTTCTCCCATAGGACTAGTTTCGTAATAAATTTCGGAAAGGACCAAAAATGAAATACTTTTTAAACGTTAATCTTAATCGTATAAAAATTTAAGGCATAATTCCCCTAAACTTATCATAAGAGCATACTAGACTTATACTAAAGGCACTTAAGACTAAACGTTCCCGACATAAAGATTCGAATCACATAAATACAAATACGATACTCATAAAATACGGAAAATACGAATACAATACACATAAAATACGAATACGATAAAACATAAAAGGAATACAATAGGGTCAAAACAATAACATAAATAAATAAAACGAATACGTGTCGATAGAAATAAACCTAGAAATTCGCGAATGTCACAGTCTCCCCAAGTAAAAAGAAATTTCGTCCTCGAAATTATTACTTGGTACTACTTCCGGGGGAAAGGTGAGGATACTTCCGCAGAATTTCATCTTCGCGTTCCCACGTGAACTCAGCTCCAAAACGGGAATTCCAACGAACCTTGACAATCGGGATCTTACTTCGTCGCATACGCTTAACATCACTAGCAACGATCTCGATCGGTTCCTCAACGAAATGAAGCTTATCGTCAATCTGGAGTTTCTCAAGCGGAACTAATAACGTTTCGTCAGCCAGGCATTTCTTCAACTGAGATACATGAAATACATTATGTACGCTGCTCAGTTCTGCCGGCAAATCCAGTCGATACGCAGCTGGGCCGATGTGGGCCAAAATCTTGAACGGACCCGTGTACCTCGGACTCAGCTTGCTGCGTTTCACGAATCGGACAACCCCTTTCCATGGAGATACCTTCAATAATACCATATCTCCAACACTGAACTCAAGAGGCTTCATGCGCTTATCAGCATACTTTTTCTGTCGATCTCTTGCAGTAATCAATCGCTCCTTGATCTTGAAGATCTTGTCAGTGGTCTCTTGTATAATCTCCGGACCAGAAATCTGACTATCTCCAATTTCTGCCCAACATACAGGCGATCGACACTTGCGGCCATACAAAGCTTCAAATGGTGCACACTTGATACTCGTGTGATAGCTGTTGTTGTACGAGAACTCAATCAACGGCAAATGAACGTCCCAACTACCACCAAAATCAATTGCGCAGGCTCGTAGCATATCTTCCAAAGTCTGAATAGTTCTCTCACTCTGACCATCGGTCTGAGGATGATAGGCGGTACTCATATCTAATCTTGTACCCATAGCAGTCTGGAATGACTTCCAAAATCGTGAGGTGAAACGAGCATCACGATCGGAAATAATCGATACAGGAACTCCGTGTTTCGATACAATCTCCGCAATATATAAACGTACGAATCTCTCCATCGGATAATTCTCGCGGATCGGTAGGAAATGAGCAGACTTCGTCAATCGATCAACAATAACCCAGATACTGTCATAACCACTCGAAGATCTCGGAAGCTTTGTAACAAAATCCATAGTAATACGCTCCCATTTCCACTCGGGAATCTTCGGTTGTTGGAGTAGCCCAGACGGTTTATGATACTCAATCTTCACTTTGGAACAAGTCAAACATCGACTAACATACTCGGCGATCTCACGCTTCATACCCGGCCACCAATAGAAATCTTTCAAGTCATGATACATTTTGTCGGAACCCGGATGGATGGAATAGTTAGACTTATGGGCTTCGTCCAGAATCAACTGACGGATACTAATCGGAACCCAAATACGCTCGAGGAAATACAGAACTCCATCCTCCTTCGGTTCTAATTCCAACGCTAACTTATACAACCTTTCCTCTTTAACACGGCCCTCTGTCATAATACCCTCTTGTGCCTGAATAATCCGAGCCTTCAAGCTCGTCTGAATAGATACCATCATAGAACGGATACGGACTGGTTTGACTGTTTCCTTACGACTTAGTGCATCAGCAACAACGTTCGCCTTACCAGGGTGGTAGCGAATGTCGCAATCATAGTCGTTCAATAACTCAACCCAGCGTCGTTGTCTCATGTTCAGCATCTTCTGATCGAATATGTGCTGAAGACTCTTGTGGTCGGTAAATACAGTACACTTGGTCCCATACAGATAATGTCTCCAAATCTTCAATGCGAATACGACGGCTCCCAATTCTAGATCATGAGTCGTGTAATTCTGCTCATGGATTTTCAACTGACGCGAAGCGTAAGCTATAAATTTACCATTCTGCATAAGCACACAACCCAGACCCTTGTGCAAAGCGTCGCAATAAACAACAAAATTCTCGGAACCAACTGGCAGACTAAGAATAGGAGCGTCACACAACCGCTGCTTCAATACCTGAAAGGCTCTCTCCTGATCGGAACCCCAAACGAATGGTTCACTCTTCTGTGTCAGCTTTGTCATAGGTGAAGCGATCTTGGAGAAATTCTCGATGAATCGGCGATAATACCCAGCAAGACCCAAAAACGAACGGATTTCGGTCGGTGACTTTGGTGCAACCCAACTTTTAACAGCTTCAATCTTAGCAGGATCAACGTGAATACCCTTCGCGCTAACCACGTGGCCAAGGAATTGAACTTCGGATAACCAGAACCCGCACTTAGAGAATTTCGCATACAACTTTTCTTTTCGAAGCACTTCTAGAACAAGACGTAAATGCTCTTCATGTTCCTTGCGACTTCGGGAATAAATCAGAATGTCGTCGATGAATACGATAACGAATTTGTCAAGATACGGACGAAAAATACGGTTCATTAGATCCATGAATGCTGCAGGGGCGTTTGTCAGACCAAACGGCATCACCATGAACTCATAATGACCATACCGAGTACGAAAAGCGGTCTTAGGTATATCATCTTCTTGAACTCTCAACTGATGATAACCAGAGCGAAGATCGATCTTAGAGAAATAGCAAGAACCCTGAAGTTGATCGAATAGGTCGTCAATACGAGGAAGGGGATAACGGTTCTTCACAGTCAGCTTGTTTAACTCCCGATAATCAATACATAAACGCATGGAGCCATCCTTCTTCTTAACAAAGAGAACAGGAGCACCCCACGGGGAGAAACTAGGACGAATAAAACCTTTATCTACCAATTCCTGAATTTGTTTCGACAACTCGAGCATCTCGGAAGGAGCCAAACGATACGGAGCTTTAGCAACAGGTGCAACTCCAGGAACAAGATCAATACGAAAGTCGGTTTGTCTCTGGGGAGGAATTCCAGGTAAATCTTCAGGAAAAACGTCAGAATACTCGCGAACTACCGGTACACCATCAATCTTTATCGCAGAATCTTTCTTCACCAAATGAGCGAGATATAAGGAACAACCTTGACGGACATACTCGCGAACTTTCAAACAAGAAATGATTTTAAGGCGTTTCCCAGCCTTGTCTCCGTGTACAATCAACTGATCTCCATCCGGCTTCTGAATACGAATAAGTTTCTCATAGCAGACTATTTCTCCTTTATGCTTCGCTAACCAATCCATACCGACTACGACGTCGAAACTACCGAGTTTCATAGGAATAAGGTCGATGGAAAAAGGAATATCGGCTAATACGAGGGGAATATCACGAATAACTTCTCTAACACAAGCACATCTACCATCAGCTATTTCTACCTCATAAGCAGGCTCTAAAGGACTAGAAGCACGGTTTACTAAGGGGCGGAAATCACTAGATATAAAGCTTCTATCGGCACCCGAATCAAACAAGATAAAAGCAGGATAATCATCGACAAGAAATGTACCAGTGACTACAGTAGGATCCTGATGAGCTTCAGAAGATTCCATGGCGAAAGCTCGGCTCTTGGCAGGATTTCCTCTTGCACTAGTACCAGCACCATGAGTAGGAAGGGGAGTAGGTGCTATAAGCTTGGGACACTGATGACGACGATGACCCACTTCTCCACATTCAAAACATGCTCCATTAGCTCTACCACAAAACTGCTCAGTGTGGCCTAACTTCTTGCAGCGTTTACAAACCCAACAAGCCACATTCGCTGCATGCGCACTGCCGCATGTACCACACTTAGGATGTCTGCCCTGATAACCAGCTCCAGAAAAGTCTTATACAAACAGCCTCGGGGTGGATCTTCAATAACAATACTCGGTCCACTATCTCCCACATGCACTGCTCTTCTCACATCAGAGCCATCGCGCCCAGACGTCGTACCTACAGCTCGTACTGGCGCGACCTCGCCTCGTCGACCTTCTCGTAGCAGTGACGGCCGGAGTAAAACAGAATAAATAAGAGCGATAACCGGATGTGCGACTAAAACGAGCAGGCCTCAAAGCATAAAAAGCAAAACAAAAGCACATATAGCATACAAATCACATACAGGCCCACAAAAGAAGGAAAGCGCACATAGAGTAAATCAGATAGGTCCAAAAGCCTAGGTCATAGTCTAAGTGATTCCGTAAGGTCACTTAGTTCGCTATAACCATTGGCTCTGATACCAACTTCTGTCACACCCCGCAAAATGGCGGAACCGAGGTGTACAGTGTATACGGTATCAGAGATTCAAAGGTTACATAAACATAAGTAATCCATACATCATCAACATAGATAAAAGGGTTTGAAATAAAATACGTTATTACAATCATCCGAATATATCAAAATACGGCTACAGCGTTTGGGATACTAAGGAATTAAATAAAGCAAAATAAATTTCATGCAAAAGATCCACGTAGCCAAGCAAGCATAGCATCAAAAAGAGTAACCTCAAATCCCTGAAAAGCGTTAAAATACGACGTCAACATAAAGTTGGTGAATTATTCGCAATAGTAAATGAAAACATATTTGTATAAAAGTTTTCAATAGGTTTTGACCCAAAAATGATAAGATTTGAAGATAAGTCATTGGAAAATGATGTTTCAAAATATACGTGAGGTTTACAAACCTTTTGATAAAATACTCATACTTATACCATAAAATACCATAATCATTTCATGAAAATACCATACTCAATTCATAAAATACCATACTGGATAGATAACATAATACCATACTCGATAGAATAATAGCTTTAGGAACATACAATACACCTGAACCATAACAATACTGGCAACTAACCCCACCTAGTGTCTTAAGCTAGGTTGTCCTCGAAATCAACGGTCATAACATTACTAACACGGACAGGGCGCATCCATCATCCATCGTGTTAGAAATGAGGGTTTGTTAGACCCATATAGCGCTATATATACGAACCGGCGGCTAAAAGCTAACAGGTGTGTATACGGGGCCTTGTACTACCACAAAGGTGGTACAAGTTTGGGTAAGACCATCTAAAGCATTCATATCCACAATACATACCATAATACATACTCATAATACATAATATACCATAAAAATACATTTATTTATAACGCTAATCATGCCCAAAAAGTATAAAAAGGTAAAAAGGGCAACGAATAACTCACAGAATAGCAAAGCAATCCAAATCACGATATGTCGAGAAATACTATAATACCGTCAAGCTCCCACGTCTAAGTGCCCTAAACATCACGTAAATAAACATGTCTAAGTATCTCTAAGTCTAGTGGGATATGCCTTAACGATTAACGTTTTATACGGGTTTTAAAATGACCAAAAGGAACATCGATTTAACAGGATTACAAACGTTTCGGAAAATCAGCAAGCTAGTTACGTGACTAAGACCACTGGTCTTAGTTACGTGATCAGTTACGTGACTAAGACCAGTGGTCTTAGTTACGTGATCAGTTACGTGAACAATTACGGAACTTAGGGACTAGTTACGTGATTAGAACCATAGTTACGTGAATGGTGAGTCAATTACGTGACTTTCAAGTCACTTACGTGACTTAGACCTCAATTACGTGAATCAGAAGCAGAGTTACGTGACTAAGACCAATGGTCTTAGTTACGTGATCAGTTACGTGACTAAGACCAGTGGTCTTAGTTACGTGATCAGTTACGTGAACGTAACACAGTTACGTGACGTAAATGGGTTTTTACGAAAAATTACATTCGGGATTCGATTTCTGAGTGTTTTAGGTGTCTAAATGATCCCATATTGGAACCCTATGTCCAGAATACGATTAGGAACAATAATCTTAAATAAAATCCGAGTTTTGATGGTGAAAAGTGGTATTTCCGAGTTTGAATCAAAATAACAAAGTTTAAAACTAAATCCGAGAAATACTTACCCGATCGTAACGAAAACTGGAGGATAGATGAAGATGATAACGGTGAACAATAATCTAGTCTCGGATTTGGATTTCAACGGTCGGATCGCCGGAAAATGTAGAGAGAAGGAGGAGTGTTTATGTGTGTGTGTTTCTTGAGAGAGAAAGTGAGGTGGTGAATGGTGAAGAAAAGACAAAATGGTAGGTGACTAATAAGACAAATTAGGTTGGTGGGATCTCTTTAGGACGATTTTTGTAATAAAAATCTGGAAAGGACTAAAATTGTAATAGAATTTCTCCCATAGGACTAGTTTCGTAATAAATTTCGGAAAGGACCAAAAATGAAATACTTTTTAAACGTTAATCTTAATCGTATAAAAATTTAAGGCATAATTCCCCTAAACTTATCATAAGAGCATACTAGACTTATACTAAAGGCACTTAAGACTAAACGTTCCCGACATAAAGATTCGAATCACATAAATACAAATACGATACTCATAAAATACGGAAAATACGAATACAATACACATAAAATACGAATACGATAAAACATAAAAGGAATACAATAGGGTCAAAACAATAACATAAATAAATAAAACGAATACGTGTCGATAGAAATATACCTAGAAATTCGCGAATGTCACAAGTGTCAACTACAATAAAGTAGTGAGTGAGTTACAGTTTTCTAGTCCTCGACTAAAAAGGGTTTAAGTTAAGTATATCAATACTTAAAAGTTTCTAAAAGTAGAACAATACTTACAGAATAGTTTCGATTCATAAAAGTAGTTCAAAAGATAGTTCGATCCATAAAAGTTGTTCAAAAGACAGTTCGATCCAATACAGTTGTTTGAAAGAATGTTGCGGAAGTCGTATAACTCTATACGCGCAAGATAAGTAAACTATTGATTGAATTCATGTATAACGACTACTTGGCATAATATAACTTACGTGTTCACACTAAACCGATTAACGAACCGCGAGGCCCCTTACCCCGACTACTTACGGGGAGTCATTTCTGATTGAGTAATATGTACTTAAGCTGCCGCCTAAGCAAGGAACGGTTATTTCCTAAGTATCGATACCCATGATTACTAAACGGCTTAACAAAGCTAATAGTGTGTTACAAAAAATTAGGCACTGATGTTATTTTTAAACTAGTAGTAGTCACTTATGGTTAGTTATATCCCTCAAGAGTCACGATAGTTATACGATCAATCAAAGTACATACGAGTGCCGATAGTGGCGTTAAATAAGTTTGATATAGTTTTGAACCAAAAGCCGAGTAAAGGTAGCGAACCATTAAGCCGAATAAAGGGTGGCAAACCATTTGTTTATCATAGGCCACACGGCCATAAAACTAAATAAGCATAAGTTTCACAAAAACGTTCAATAGAGTTCATAATTGTACAAAAGTTCATAATAGTTCCAAAGTTCATTTAGACCTCTTGTTTCCCCCAAAAGTTATTTGAAAAACAGTAAATAAGTGGGGTTGTAACTCACTTGAAAATGAGGCGGTGAAAAGATAGTTCGGACGAGGGTGGGTCGGTTCTGGCTAAAATCCGGCAGAGCTTCCGCGCTAAATAAAGAATGTCCAAAATAACAAATCACTTTCCCGCTTTACAAACTGAACTCGAATATGTGAAATGAATCTAATGAATCACAAGGACTTACGCTAAAGCGAGAGAGTAGTACTAGGAGTGTGCGTGGAGTGACCGGAAAAGGAATCGGAATCGCGTGAACCTAAGTTATACCGAATATGAAACTGTCAGATTCTGTTGTTCCAATATTTTATAAAAATAACATAAAAATCACATTCTGTAATACGAAGTCATAGGAACTGGATTCGTCTCAATCCGACAGTTTTTGAAGAAGTTAGAGTCGTTTACGTATTTAACGCGTTTTAACCGTAAAAACAGTAAATAATAGTAGATTAATTCCAAACATTCCAGTAAACTCTGTAAAATCATATTTTATAGATTTTAGACTATGTCAAATTTTTGTAAGCTGATTAATTCGTTTGGTATGTTTTCTCTAAATTCAAGATTAAATCTGATTAAATACTGTAAAATTCATAACAAATCGAAAAATAGGAGTTAGGTTCCCAATTTTTGACAGTAAGCTACATTTTACAGTTTACATCTTTGGTCAAAATTTAGTAATTTTTACATGCATGCAACAGATTCTGTCGATTTCTTCGGTTAGAGTCATAAATCAAAATCTTAAATTGAAAAACATAACTTTAGTTTATTTTAATGAAATTTCCAGATTTTCCATTTTATAAACTTCCATTTTTACCAATAAAAATTGCATGCAATGAACTTTTTGATATGCTTTCATCATTTTAGTTATAAAACATATATAGATTTGATGATTTATGTAAAAACTTGAGTAAATATGAAAGATAAGTTCAAGAACAAGATTTTTACCTTTGAAATGATGAAATGATGGTGATGAATATATGAAAATGTCCTTGAATTAGTTAGATTATGCCTTTAGAAGGATTGTTTTTGAAAGAGTTATAGGTGTTTGTATGTGAGATTTGAGAGCATAAGTGTATGTGTGTGTTTTAGACTTGTGCAAATGAGAGTGACAAAGGGGGATAATACCAAGGTAATTTTCTGGAATAGAGGGGTGTTTGACACCTGTTTTTACAGGTGTTGGCCATAAGGGTCGGTTTGGGATGAGTCACCAAGCACTAGCAACAACAAAATTTTTGAAATCCTGTGCTGACTTGCGCCGCAACTGATTCTGTTGCGCGCAAGAGGCTGATTTTCTGACTTTTTCGTTTTCGTTTAGTTTTCTTTGTTAAGCGTTTCGCTAGTTGAAAGTTTCCGGTTATTTTAGATAGGAACTTAGACAAGTTCACTAAGTATTTTCTTTGTATTAGGATTCATTCTGTGATTCCGATTCGATTCCGACGTACACGAGTTTACGAGACAAGTAACGACAAGGTTAATACAAAGTTAAGTTTAAAGGTAGAGAATGCGGTTTTCACCTGAACTAAGACGGTTGTCACATTCTCCCCGGGTTGAAAAGAATTTTGTCCCGAAATTTAGTTCGTCTCATCGGTGGAAGGATCTTTGAACAGGTGTGGATACTTCTGACGAATCTGGTCTTCACATTCCCATGTGAATTCGTGACCTCGTCGGGAATTCCACCGAACCTTGACAATAGGAATACGACTTTGCTTGAGTTGTTTGACCTCTCGGTCTACAACCTCAAGCGGTTCTTCGATGAAGTTAAGCTTGTTGTGGATCTGGACCTCGTCCAGTGGAATGACAATGGTCTCGTCCGATAAGCACTTTTTCAAATGCGAGACATGGAAGACGTTGTGGACATTAGAAAGAGTTTGCGGAAGTTGAAGTCGATACGCCACTGGGCCGATACGCTCAATTACCTCGAAGGGCCGGTGTACCTCGGGCTTAACTTGCCGCGCTTCCCGAAACGGACTACCCCTTTCCATGGCGATATTTTCAGGAGTACTCTATCGAGGGGTTTCCTTCGGTTATCGGCATAGCTCTTCTGCCGAGTACGAGAGGTCTTCAACCTTTCTCGGATGATAGTGATTTTGTCAATGGTTTCCTGGACGATGTCGAGCCTTGTTAGTTGTCGATCGCCAGCTTCTAGCCAACAAAGCGGCGACTGACACTCACGTCCGTGTAAGGCCTCGAATGGTGCACACTTGATGCTAGTGTGGTAGTTGTTGATATAGGAGAACTCGACCAAGGGGGAGGTGAGCGACCCAACTTCCTTCGAAGTCAACTACACGCGCTCTCAGCATCTCTTCAAGCGTTTGTATAGTCCGTTCACTCTGACCATTGGTATGAGGGTGGTATGCGATGCTGAGGTCTAGTCGCGTCCCTAATGATTCCTGAAGGGCATTCCTAAAACGGGACGTGAGTCGACTATCCCTATCGGAGATGGTGGAGGGAGGTGTTCCGTGACGAGAGACGATCTCGTTGATGTAGATTTGAGCGAATTTCTCCATGAGTGGTTTTCTCGTACCGGGAGGAAATGAGCGGATCTTGTCAAACGGTCCACGATGACCCAAATCGTGTGGTTACCTCTTGCCGTACGGGGCAATCTGGTGATGAAGTTCATTGAGATT
>CAJVGC010000592.1:31831614-31909380 GCA_910822075.1 Senecio squalidus
TCAAAAGCAAAAACTAACACGAAAATGGAAAAAGGGCATCTAGAAACATAATCAAAATAAGCACAAGCAACCACACCTAAATGGGTTAAGTCTTGAATCTTTCTACTTATTAGGGAAACACCCAAGTCCCCATTCCTTTAATAATTTGACTTTGAGAAAGAAAGTAATTCAAACTTGGAATTTCAATTATTTTGCATATTTATGGAAATTTGAAGTGGGTGGTTTTTGTTAAACTTTTTTGGAAATTTTATTGTTGAAAGAAATGTCTTTGTTCATTTCAATAGTATCCCATGACAATCATGTAAGAAGCAATAAATCAATGGTTTTAATTGGTATGGAAAAAAGTTAGAATTAAGGTTTATTGTTAGGAAAATGAGAAATATAAAAGTTTAAGCATTCTGAAGGTTAAAAATTGTTTGACGTATGTTTGACATATATAACTGTTGAAGTAAAAATCCTCGGGAATCTTGTACTTCGAATAATCTTCGAGTGATCTTCTAACTGTGATCTGAAACACCAAGAAAACGACTAAGCTTATCGGGGAGATTCCCCCGATAAGGCTCGGGCGTGAGAATCAGTGTTTGTCATAGAGATTTAAGGCTATTTATTGCAATAATTAAGTATTGAATGAGGTATTAAATGAGAGAGTAATCAAGAGCATTTAATAAGAATGTTCTTGGTTTTTGAATGTTAAGGATCAACCCCTTTCCAGAAAAGGGTCTTGTTCCTTTTATACTACCTTTGTTCTGGCCTCTTGTCCCTTGTGTAATAGGCTGGACCCTCTTTCGGCGCCCTGCATCCTCTTCTTTCAAATATCCAGTCCAAGTGCAGCAGCTTCGGTGCCTCCTATTATCCAGCGGGGTAATAGGAAGGTTCTACTACTTTTCCTGCCACTTCACGTGGTAGTGTCCTTTTGGCCGCCTATGTCAGTACTTTATGTCAGGTGGCCATGTGATACCTGACACGTCTTCTTTTGAGGTTGACGTACCTTCGGTTCGCTTCCGGAGCTAACAGCTTCCGGAGCGATTTCCGGAGCGGTAACTTTTGGAGTATATTTATATATACTCCAACAAGTAACAACATGCTTTTTCTTTGGTTCCAAATAAGATGACTTACTTGTTTTGTCTCTTTGGTTCCGGAGCGATACTTTTTGGAGTATATTTATATATACTCCAACATGCCCCCCCCCAGTCTAGTATGACGGAGCTCTTAGCACCGTTACACTAGACTTTTAAATTTATTCACTTCCGTTGCCTTTTGTCGTGGTCATTAATGGAGCCGTTTATGTGTCGCTTTGATGACCCCAACGGTCAATGAGTGCCCATGTCAGTTATCATTACCTATGTCACTTCTCCCATAAATGCCGCCGTTTCCTTCTTTCCCACGCGCCTGACCCTAGGACTTCCTTTGACCGTTATGTCCCCTCTTGTCAGTTGCACGTGTTCCCCAAATTTCGGATTTCGCGCCTATCTTGCGCACCTTCGGCTATCTTGCGCTGATATTTCCCTATTTAAGCCCAAATCCCATTTTTCCTTTACCCATTTATTCTTTCCTCTTAAGAACCCTAATTTTTTCCTGTTTCTTTCTCTTACCCCCCATCATTGCTCGCTGCTTTATTTATACTCCGCCCCACGGAATGGGTAAGTCCGATCTTTCGAGTTCTTATTGCACCCTTGTTCATAAGGAATTTCAGAAGTTCTGCGCTAGTTATGAAATTTCTGCCAATTGGGGCGCCTCTGAACCTCATATGAACAACACGGTGGTGGATTGCCCCACGGGGAAGATCGCCCTGTATTGTAAATGGTTTGACTTTTCGAACCTCCGTCTGCCATTTACTGAGTTCTTTCTTTCAGTAATTGAGCATTACCGGATCTCCCCTGCTCAGATGAACCCGTTGGGTGTTCTTCGAATTATGTCCTTTGAAATCTTATGCCGGGCGCTGGGTTTTGACGCTACTCTAAACTTGTGGCGTCAGTTTTTTAAACTAGCCCGTAATGGCGACTGGTTCATGGTGGAGCGCCAGGCAAGGAACGACCTGGTTGACAAGGATTGCTTCTCTTTCATCCCTACTGGGCTAAAGAAGTGGAAGGAGTCCTTCTTTTGGATAAATGCTGCCGTTGCTCCTATTCCGATGGCCTGGCGATCCGTTACTGCTGGGGGCTTTAAGGATGATGCTCCGGCTCTTTCAGATGTGGAGAGGGGCCAAATAGAACTTATTTTGGCGAACCCCATTCATCTTCGCCCTTATCCTTCAGAGGTACTAGTCCTGGCTGGTGTGAGCCGAAACTGGATTCCAATGTGCCAGAAGCCCACTATTGCTGTTGGCAGTCAAAGTAAGTTTCCTTTCTTTTTCCGTTGCTTCTTCTACTTAGCTTTTGCCGTTATATGTTTTTGTATTTATGTTTGCCCTGCTTTATTTTTTCAGCTTTGACGTTGCTTGAGTATCTGAAGCTTGATGATGTGAGCAACGTTCACTTTCCACGAGTTGTGCTGGAGGCTGATGAGAAGGGCATACTTGAGCAAGTCAGTGGAAAGTTCGTGGAGCCTTCTGCTACCATCCGTTCGTTGCTTCCTGTTGCTGCAGTGACGGAGGAGGTGGCGGCTGAAGCTTCTGCTCCTAAGGCAAGAAAGAGAGCTAGGACCGAAGCTTCTAGTAGCAAGCCTCGTCGGCATAAGAAAGCTGCTCGAAAAGGTACACATATTGACCTTTCTTCCGAAGAGGAAGAGGAATGGTCAGGCTCTTGCCGGACTGTTTATCCCTTTTTCCCTGCTTCACCATGTTCCTCTTTCCCTTCGGTTATAGAGTTATCTTCCTCTTCTTCTGAATCCGTTCATCGATCTGACTTTTGGTGCTCCACAGAGTCCGTAGATCAACCTATTGCAAATCCTTCTGCTGATTTGGAGGGGGAGGACAGAGTACCCCTTGTTACTTCGACTTCTGTTCCTTCTGGTAAGAGCTCTCTTTTTTTTTTTTTTTTTTTTTTTTACTATGACTTCTTGCTGACATGGCCTCTTTTCGTCTTTCTTTAATTTGTGCAGATGGGGTTGATTCGAAGGTTGATGCTCCGGAGGTGACTGAGCCAGAGACCATGACCCAAAACCAGGACGTTTCTTCTCCCATGGTGACTGAGCCGGAAGTCACTGCTCAGAATCAGGAGGCTCCTTTTGCAACGGTGACTGAGCCAGAAGTCACTATTGAGAGCCAGGATACTTCTACGGGCATTGGGGGTGGTGACAGAAACTGTTACAAGTGTGGTGAAAGTGGCCACCTGTCTGAGGAGTGCCCCAAGGGTGATGGTAGTGGTGGTGGTGGTGGTGCCGATGATCACTTTGCGGAGGAAGAAGTTAATCCTCCTTCTCCTTCTAACTCCGGGCCTTCCGAAACCGAAGGTATATATGTTCCATCCTGGGCTGCGGTACCCAGCAGCAGTATGCAAGATCCTGGTATCTGCCGGAGCATGCTTGATAATTTCGCAACTCCGGCAGAGTTAGAGCGCTGGAACAAGAAATCTGATGAGGCTGTGATGGGCCGGATGGATGTTATGCTAACCCAGTTAGCCGTTGGTGGTACCCAGCTGAGGGCTCGACATGATAGACTTCTGGACGAATATTCAAAGCTTAGGGAGAGATTCACTGAGCAGGAAGCTGAAATGAAGGAGAAAGATGCGGTAATCTCTTCCATGGAAAGGACCGGCCTTTCTCTTTCTAGCAAAGCTACTTTTCATCATCGTCAACGGAAGAAAGTTTCTAAGCAAGTTAAGAATTTGACTGTGCAGCTAGCTGACGCGCTTACGGAGTTGGATAAGGTGAGAGAGGAGAATGCTTCCTTAGTAGAAGCTGCCAAGACTCCTATCGTTGCCCCAGGTATGAAGATAGTGAGCCAATCTGACTGGGATTTGATGGTGGGAGAGTTGGGTAGATTGGAGAAGGCTGAGGGGGCTCTTAAGTCTCGACTGCAGAGTGCCGGAGCGGATGCCAAACAGACCATTGACCTCCTGCAGGACGAGCTTGAGCAGGTTAAAGAAGCCAATAAAGCTCTTCTATCTGATAAGGAAGAGCTACAAGCCAAGGTAGGTTGGGTTATGGGGGATGGGCTACGGAGTTTTTTCAACAAGCTCCGTGCCAGTCATGAGTTTTCCTCTCCCTACGGCCAGGTGACTGTTAACGCCATTGCCTTGGGTTTTGCCGATGGGGTGAAGAAAGGGTATCGTTATCAACGGCTTAGTACCCCTATGGATGCGGTTCCCTCTTTTGACCCTCAAGCTGAACAGAAATATGAGGAGGCCGTTGCTGCGCTCTCTCAGCTCTCCTTTCCTTATCTTGAGCTTCTCAGAGCTAACTCCCACCTCTCTATTGAAGAGCTCAAGACTTTGAATCCTGCTCCTGCTCCGGATCTAGAACTCTAAGCTGTGGGAAGATTATGCGTTTGTATTTTGCAATGGCTTCGGCCAATATGTAATTATTGTGGCTTCGGCCTATTCATTAATGAAAATGTTTGGCCTTCCATGACATGTTTGTTTATTCTATGTTTTAAGTTGCAAATAATTATCTTGAGAAGCGTCCTTCGTCATAATAATTATTTTATTTTGTTGTTACTGAGTTTATTAGAGAGGTTACTCAACCCTACGGTACTGGGATATTCTCAGACCAGCACGGAGATATTTTTTGGTAGGCTGCTCAAACCTGTCTATGTTAGGATTAGAGTATCAGACTAACATGGAGTTCATTAGAGAGGGCACTCTCCCCTTCGTCTTCTAAGAAAGTAATAGTCTTAGGATTTTGATTATCATGAATCACTTGTCTTTTACAATTTAATCAATGGTCTTAAGAGTTTTGCCATGTGTTGAGAAAATTGTTACTCCCTAAATTAGGAAGCAACGGTAGATTTTTATATTATAATAAACAATCGGGCATTGCCCTTACATCCCTCAATAGGAGGTTTTACAAGTGACTTGGCACAATCATATGTAGCAACGGCGGAGGAGGTTTCCATGCCAGGTCCTGGGGACCATATCTCCTCCGACCATTTTTAGCCTGTAGGCTCCGTTTCCATAAGCTTCCGCCACCTGGTATGGGCCTTCCCAGTTAGGTCCCAATTTGCCTTGGTTTTCGGCCCTACTAGCCTCATTGCTCCGGAACACGTAGTCCCCTGGTTTGAATGCAGTAGCCTTAACCCTCTGGTTGTAGTATCCTTCCACCTGTCTTTTGTATCTTTCTTCGTTGATTGCCGCTATCTCCCTTCTTTCCTCCAGGAGATTTAAATGAAGACGAAGGTCTTTGTCATTGCTTTCCGTGACTTGTACCCTGTGGGTAGGCATACCTATTTCTGCAGGGATAACGGCTTCGGTCCCGTAAGTCAAGCTAAAGGGGGTCTCCCCATTGCTTGTTTTTACCATTGTTCGGTGGGCCCATAGTACATGAACCAGGTGATCAAGCCAGTTACCCCCTTCTTTATCTAGGCGGGTTTTGATTCCCTCAACAATGCTTCGGTTAGCCCTCTCTACTTGGCCGTTGGCTTGTGGATGAGCCACCGATGTGAATTTTTGTTTGATCTTCATTTCTTTACACCAGGATTTGAGCGGGTTATCGGCAAACTGCTTTCCATTATCCGATATTAGTATCCCTGGTAACCCAAATCTGCAAACTATGTTTTCAAACACAAATTTTTTTATCTGTGGTCCGGTTATTGAGGCCAATGGTTTTGCTTCCACCCATTTGGTGAAGTAATCTATTGCTACCAACAAAAATTTGATTCCTCCTGTGGCTACTGGGAAGGGACCAACTATGTCGATACCCCATTGGTGAAACGGCCATGCCGATGTGACAGAGATCAAGGAGTGTTTGGGTAATTTGGGCACCGGTGAGTATCGCTGGCAACTGATACATCTCTGGATCTCATCAGTTGCATCCCGATACATAGAGGGCCAATAGTATCCCAAGTTCATTATCTTTGCAACCGTGGCTCTTGGGCCCGAATGCATCCCACATGCCCCGTTGTGTACCTCTCTGATGACATAATTGGCCTGCATTGGCCCAACACATCTGAGTAACGGCATTAAGTATGATTTTTTGAAGAGGGTTTCTCCGTCAAGGACATACATTGGGCTTTTTGCCCTGATTTTCTTAGCTTCGGCTTCATCGTTAGGTAGAGAACCATTTTTCAGAAATTGGATGATGGGCGTCATCCAGCAAGGACCTTCTTCCTCTACGATAGCATGTACTTCTTTGACATCTATCGACCTTTCTTTCAATGTTTCAACTAGCACATTCCTTGAAGTGTGGGGGAAAGTCAAGTCCGTCAATGAGGCGAGCTTGCTAGCCGCATCGGCCTTCGTATTTTCCTCTCTTGGCACTTGCCTTATGCTGAAGCTCTGGAAGCCTGTTTTTAACTTGTCAACTAGCCCTTTGTATTTGATCAGTGACTCCCCCTTTGTCTCGAAGTCTCCGTTTACTTGGTTTGCTACCAAAGAGGAATCCACACTTACTTCCAAATGTTTAATCTTCATTTTTGCTGCTATCCGGAGGCCTGCCAGGAGTGCTTCGTATTCAGACTCATTATTGGTGCTAGGGAAGTTGAATTTGAGTGCGTAAGTGAATTCTGCTCCGTCAGGGTTGATTAATAGGACGCCCGCACCTGCTCCGGTGGCATTACATGCTCCATCTGTGAACAAAGTCCATATTTCTTTCTGGGTTTCTTGATCTGGCTTCATCGCCTCTTCCTGACTTGGTTGCTTTGGTTGGGCCGGAGGTGGTGGCATTGGTATTTCTGCCAAGAAATCTGCTAGGATTTGGCCCTTCATTGCCTGCCTGGGTCGATACTCGATAGCGAATGCTCCTAGCTCTATTGCCCATTTGGCCAGTCTGCCGGAGCGTTCGGGAGTTGCCAGAATATCCTTAATTGGCAGTTCAGTTAAAACCACGATGTGGTAAGCTTGGAAATACCTTCTAAGCCTTCGCGCTGCGTGTATTAAAGAGAGCGCCAGCTTCTCCATGGGTGGGTAATTTAACTCTGCTCCTTGAAGGGCTCTACTAACGAAGTATACAGGCTTCTGTTTCTTGTCTACCTCGGTGATCAGGACGGCGCTGACCGTTTCTGGTGATGCTGCTAAGTAGACTAAGATTTCTTGGCCGGGTGCCGGAGCAACTAGTGTAGGCAGTTGCTGCAAGTATCCCTTCATTTTGACGAACGCTTCTTCTGCTTCGGTGGTCCATTCGAAGTCTTTCACGTTCACACATTTCTTCAATGTTTTAAAGAAAGGGAGAGATTTTTCTGCTGATCTTGAAAGGTACCTGTTGAGGGCTGCTAACTTGCCATTCAGGCTTTGCACTTCGCCCAGGCTCCTGGGAGATTTCATTTCAGCTACGGCGCGTACTTGCTCCGGGCAAGCTCTAATTCCTTTTTCCGTTACAACGTGCCCCAGAAATCTTCCCTCTTCTACCCCGAAAGTACACTTCTTCGGATTTAGCTTCATATTGATACTTCTGAGATTTTTGAACGTCTCGGCGATGTCATATATCATATCCTCCTCCTGATTACTTTTTATCACCAAATCATCCACGTACGCTTCCAAGTTTTTTCCTATCTGGTTCCGGAACGTCCGATCGATGAGCCTTTGGTATGTGGCTCCGGCATTTTTTAATCCAAACGGCATTTTTTGGTAGCAAAAAATACCGAAGTCCGTGTAAAACGCCGTCTTATCTTCATCTTCTTTCGCCATCTGGATTTGATGGTAACCTTGATATGCGTCAAGAAAGCACTTGTACCTGAACCCCATCAGTGAGTCTATCTTCCAATCGATCTCCGGTAGTGGATAGTTGTCTTTGGGACATGCCTTGTTTATGTCTTTGAAGTCTATGCACATTCTCCATGTCTTATCGCTTTTAGCCACCATGACCGGGTTGGCGATCCATGTTTGGTATCTCACCTCCCTAAGGATGCCTGCCTTTACTAGCTTGGTCACTTCCTCCCTGATAACTTTGGTCATGGCCGGAGCCATGCCTCTCTTCTTTTGTCTAACAGGCTCTATGCTAGGGTACGCCTTGAGTTTATGCTCGGCTATATTCCTGGGCACACCCGTCATATCTGCCGGTTGCCATGCAAAGACATCCAGGCTGTTGCTGAGCAGGGTGAATAATTGTTCCTTGCATTTTTGTGAGAGAGAGGATCCTACGGCAACTGTTTGTTCTGGGAACTTGGGATTTATGATTAATTTTTCTTCCGGACCACTGATTCCTTCCTTCGGTCCCATTAGTGGCCGGACCTCGTGGCATTCTTTTCTGTTCCTTTTGTCTGACCTCACCGTTGCTACTCCATGTGGGGTTGGGAATTTTAACGATGAATGGAGCGGCGAAGGGACCGCTCCTAGTAAGAATAACCCAGGTCTTCCCAAAATTACGTCGTATGTCGACGGAGCTTGTACTACCAAGAAGGTCATCATCTCTGTTCTCATTCTGGGATATTGCCCCAGAGTGAGGGGCAAGTCTATTTCCCCCATCGGACATGATACCTCTCCCGTGAAGCTCTGCAGATGCGCCCTGGTTTTCCGGAGCCCGGCTTGGGTTCCCAGTTTGAGTTTCCGAAAATACTGCTCGTATATTACTTCTGTTGAACTTCCAGTGTCCACATATACCTTCGGCACCGGGTAGTTTCCGAACCTCCCCTCTATAACAATAGCGTCTTGTGAGGGACAATACTCACTTGATGGTGGGAAGGTTATTGGTTGGTTCATCCAGTTGAAGACCTCCGGTCTTTTCCTTCTTCTTTCATCCAGCTCTTGGCGAGTCTCTATATCTTGGTAATTGACCATGTGAACTTCCTTGGTTTTTCCTTTCTGCCCACCTCGGCCATCTTGTCGGTTATTTTTCCCCCCATGTTTGGCTCCTGCCCTTACCTCTGTCAAGAGATGACGCAACTGACCGGATCGCACGGCTTCTTCGATATGCTTCTTGAGCTGGAAACAATCGTTAGTGTTATGACCGTTGCCTTGATGGAACTCGCAGTATCGGTCAGCATTCTTCTTTTCGGGGTTCCCCGCCATTGGTGGGGGAATGGGAAATTTTTGGCCGACAGGCTCTGTAGACAGTATTTCACAAGGGGTTTTGGATAGGAGCTGGAAGATGTTTTTGGGCCTGCCGTCCGGGGAGTATGGATGTACATGCGGAGTAAAGGCCCTCTGCTTCGGAGGAGATCTTTCATTCCGCGAAACAGGGGTGTCCCGCCTATTCCCTCCTTTCCAATTGCTTCGCCTGTCTTCTCGTGCTACCCTTCTTGAGTTCCCTTCGTCCGTTAGGGAAGCTGCTTCTTTCCCTCTGATGAAGTCTTGCACCCTCTCCATCATCTCTTCTACCGTTCTGGGAATTTGATTGTTGAGTCTTTCAATGAGCTGCTTATTTTTAATTGCATGCATGAAACCTGAGACCCTCATCCCCTCCGTTGCTCCTTTGATTTGAAGGCTTTCCCTATTGAACCTCTCCATAAACCTTCGGAGGGTCTCGTCCTCTCTTTGCTTTATATTATGAATTTCCACGGGGTCCTTTTCATACCTTTTTTGCTGCATGAAGTTGATTCTAAACTTCTGTTGTAATTCTTCAAACCCGCTAATACTGGCCGGCTGGAGACTATCGAACCATAATCTGGCTGCCCCTATTAAAGTTTGTACGAACATGTGACACCATACCGGCATGGACCACTGTTCCACTTCGGCAGCTCCGGCAAAAATACTGAGATGGTCATCCGGATCCTGGGTTCCGTCATACATCTTTACATTCGAGGGCATTTTAATTTTTGGGGGGAATTTGAACTCTGCAATTTTCTTGATAAACTTTGCTTCCTTCTGTCGATGGTACGGCTTCGCTAGATCTTCGGCCTCAAGTCTTGAAATTGTCACCTGGGTTGGTTCCGGAGGTACAGCCCAGATATTAGGGTTGTACTCCACTGACGCCGGATATAGGGACACCGGAGCTGAGTGTCCTGATGAGAAGTATGGCGTTTCAGCCCCTTGCGTGGGTCGTGGTGCCGAAACACCCGGAGGTAAGTCAAAGAACGCCCTGGGGGGCGGAAGTGTATGCTGCGGAGGCCTGTAACCTGTTTGTGGTGGGGAGAATATGGTGCCTTCCCTCTGCCTTAGCCCTGTGTCCGGCATCTGGGTGAAGACCATTTGGTCAACTCTTCCGAAGAGATTTCGTCCTTGTAACGGACTCGTAAGTTCTTCTCTTCTTTCTACTTGGTTCATCAACCCCCGTAGTCGTCCAAAGTTTTTTACGACGAATTCTGGTGTAATTACTTCATCATCCTGAGACCCTGTCGCCTGCGCTATGGGGTTTGATAGAGACGATGATGGAGATGGCATGGGGTAGTGAAATAATGGCTGATATGGTGTTGCTGGAAGTGGTTGAGATCGTGGTGGTTCCACAGCGTTAGTTGATGGCTGAACAGTGGGTGCTACCGAGGACATCCCTGAGGATGAGGGGATATCCATGTCTCTCTGTTCCTGCTCCAACTGTCGCTAGATTGTGGTCCCACGGATGGCGCCAAATGTTGAAGTAAAAATCCTCGGGAATCTTGTACTTCGAATAATCTTCGAGTGATCTTCTAACTGTGATCTGAAACACCAAGAAAACGACTAAGCTTATCGGGGAGATTCCCCCGATAAGGCTCGGGCGTAAGAATCAGTGTTTGTCATAGAGATTTAAGGCTATTTATTGCAATAATTAAGTATTGAATGAGGTATTAAATGAGAGAATAATCAAGAGCATTTAATAAGAATGTTCTTGATTTAGAATGTTAAGGATCAACCCCTTTCCAGAAAAGGGTCTTGTTCCTTTTATACTACCTTTGTTCTGGCCTCTTGTCCCTTGTGTAATAGGCTGGACCCTCTTTCGGCGCCCTGCATCCTCTTCTTTCAAATATCCAGTCCAAGTGCAGCAGCTTCGGTGCCTCCTATTATCCAGCGGGGTAATAGGAAGGTTCTACTACTTTTCCTGCCACTTCACGTGGTAGTGTCCTTTTGGCCGCCTATGTCAGTACTTTATGTCAGGTGGCCATGTGATACCTGACACGTCTTCTTTTGAGGTTGACGTACCTTCGGTTCGCTTCCGGAGCTAACAGCTTCCGGAGCGATTTCCGGAGCGGTAACTTTTGGAGTATATTTATATATACTCCAACAAGTAACAACATGCTTTTTCTTTGGTTCCAAATAAGATGACTTACTTGTTTTGTCTCTTTGGTTCCGGAGCGATACTTTTTGGAGTATATTTATATATACTCCAACACTAAGTCTTCCTAATATAATTAATGTCCGCAATGATGAAAGATATATAACAGGGGCCGTTCTTACATCTTTCTCACATTTAAATGATCGAATAGGTGTACACATTTTTCCTCAACGAAAGAGTTGTTGTGTGCATCATTTTGTTCATTTGTGTTCTAAGACATGACATTAACTTCGACTTTAACGTTAATGTGCTGGACAATTTCTTGGCAGCTCGAAGTAAACTACACATCAATTTCCTAAATCCATTACCATTGTTTGTTTACAACCTTTAAAATTTATGTTAATTTAATATAATGTCTTTTTTTTTTTTGAAACGTCAAATGTTTGTACAACAGAGCCTACTCGTAATATTCCAACGAGCACCCCAGGTTCGAGCTCCGCATAGCGGGCAAACCCAGCCCCCCACGGGGGTTTCCAGGGAAAAATTCGTCATGCGTGCCTTAAGATGTGTGGATTAAATTACGTTATTGCGACGAGCACAAAGGTCGAACCCCCGACCTCAGCCCACATGACGGGTATAAAACCCGGTGCATAAAATTGTTTATATTTAATTGTTATAATAAAATTGTTCACGTAATACGGGGATCCTAACCTAGTAAAGTTATAATCACACTTACTATTAAACATTTGAGTTCAGTGATTTTATCAAGACTGACCAAAAAATTAGCAACTGATCATATGATAAAAACTTATAATGTTTTTTTTACATATTAAAATTATTCAAAATTCAATAAATATGAAATCAAACTATTTCATACTATTTCGATTCCTATTTCCACAAGCTTTTATAATTGTTTTATTCGTTTGTTTTATTGAAGTGCTAAATCACACAACCCTTGTCTCTTCACATATATTTTATCACCGATTTTGTCTTCTTTAGTCATAAATATATGTTTTTATTTTTATTCTAGTATAGTAGTATACTGTTTATATAATATATGGTTTCAGAAAAATATTAGAAATGTTCTAAAACTTTATAGAAGTGTTTGCATTGAATCTTAATCGGTTCTTATAAGTTTTTTTTTCATAGTAAAAGAATATACATATAATCATGAAGTTCATACCGACACTAATAACTCATGAAAGTTCCCTAAATTAAATGAAGATACATTATTTTCTTTAAGAATTTGATGTTTATGTAGGGCGGAGCTACATACGTTTGAGAGGGTACACTTGAATCCGATGAACAATCTTTCCTCCGTTTTTATATGTAATTTAGTGTAATTTCAATAAAAAAAAATTATATTTAAACCCTTTAACTTTATCTACGAGGTCATAATAATTTTGATTTAAAACTCACTCGACAAATATTTTGTCTTTTCCCTGTGTGTAGGGGTAAGAAATCACTATTGTTTCCCCACAAAGTAATTTGATACAATATTGTCTCGGTAATAACTCATCTTTGGAATAAGAAAGAGAGCAGGTTTTGTTTTGTGCAATTAAAATAGAAACTATATATCTTTCAAGTTGACTATTTATTCTGGCGAAGCCTAAGAGATTGCTGGGGCTAAAGACTTATTTTATAAAATTTTGGTATGTTATATAATATTTTGGGTTTATTGAGGGGTCGATATGTAACATTTAGGATTTTTTTAGGGAGACGACATATAAACTTCAAGTTTTTATATAAGAAATTTATATAAAATAGGTCCAACAGATAGGCATGTCAATTTCGGGTTTGACCCAAAACCGAACCGCGTTTGAAATTTCGAACCGGTTTTTGGTCAAACGTACCAAACCGGTTCGGTTTTGATCGGTTTTTCGGTTCCAAAATATCAAACCGGTTCGGGTTATAAACCGGTTCCAAACCGGTTACTATTTTTTAATTAAAAAAAAAACGTAACTTGCAAAAACACGTTAAAATTCGACTTTTTTTAAATTTTTTTCGCACACATCGTACTTAAACGTTGTATTCTACTAAAAAAGCTTGAAACATATTTTCAAAACTTAATATTCCGAGAATTATTAACGAAAACGTGCGAAAAAAGTAAAAAAATTACTATTTTTTACTACTATTCCAAACCGGTTTCTCGAACCGGTTCCCCAAACCGGTTTCCACCGAACCGGTCTCGACCCGATTTACAAATTGAAAAGCCAAACCGGTTTGGGTCAAAACCGGACCGGTTTTGGTCAAACCCGGTTTGGACCGGTTTCGGTTTTGGTTTTTTTTTTTCGGTTTCGATTTTTTTCCACACGACTACCAACAGGGGGACCAAGCACCCTTCATATACCCATGTCTTGATCCGCCCCTGATTATTGTTTTGGTTATCTCATATTTATCATTAGCAGTTTAAACTATGAACCAAAATTTGATTTTCAAAAGTAACGATTTAACAGAATGGCTAAGATGCTTAGTAATATTGTTGTTCGGCACCCGACACTTAACAAATTTACTCACTTACCAAAGTCAGTGAGTTGCTTATGAGGGTTGCTAATTGACCATAAAGACAGATTGATCAAAAGTCACTAACTAAGCAAAAAGAAAAGTTGATCAAAGTTTCCATGTTCACTTATTCAATTTGTACCCATGAAACCAAGTCAAAAGCCGTGTTATTTGTAAAGGGTTCGTTAAATTTTGTACTTCGACGATTACATTATCTCACATCATTATCATAGGTTTTATATGTAACGAAAAAAGTTAGAATTAAAGAATCAACTAAAATAGCAACGAGTTGACTAGAAACCGACAACACAAAATCGATTCAAATCAATAAAAAAAAAGGTAAAGATAATCTACTATCATAATAATCAAATACATAATCAATGTTAAAAACCTGAATTATCTATTCCTAAACATGTAAATAGTAGGGGCGTATTGTTCAATTTGATTCGTTTAGAAATAAATTTTTACTATTTTTATAAGATTTTGATTCTTAGTTGATCTAATTTCTACTTCATTATTTTTAAGGTCTTATCTATTAGTGACAAAAGCGGCTAGAATTGAAGAAGAGGTTTTCCAGATTGGATCAATAAACTACTTCTCACATGCATTCTTTTCGTCTTCATACTTCTTAATAAACTTAACAACAAAGATCTTTTGATGCAGAAATGTTGTGAATAAAAAGAAACCACACCAAAGACAATCGGAATTTCAATAAACCCTAAAAGGGTGTCTAAACGGAACTTCAAGACAACTCTCTCTTTTCTTAATTCATCATCAAAACTTATTAAAACCCTAAACCTAAACAATTATATATAACTATAAACCCTAAAACATAACTTGAAGGAAAAGATAAATAATTAATATTAAAAGATAGATAATGACAATTAAAATTGTCATCTTTAACCCGTCATCTTCTCGAACGATCAAAACGTGACTTCACATGTTAACCAAAGAACCGACGGCTAACCAGAGGAGTTGGAGGTCGAAGGCATACCCGCATCATTCTCTCTCTCTTGGAAAAAGACTCGTCCTCGAGTCTTGTTTTTCTCAAGTCTCTAACTCTGAAACTTTCTAACCCCTCTTCGTTTTCTTTAACTCGGCTCCTCAAAAAAGACCATGTGACATCATGATCAACCATTCAATAAAAATATACGGGGACATCATCCTCAAATCACGCTACCGGAGGCAAAAGGATGCTCCTCTTCCTCCTCACCTTCGTCCCTGACGTTAGGATCGGATTCGGTTGCAACTCAACGGTTGGTTCATTCTTGGAATCTGTTTGAAGTTCCTTCACTGTTTATGGAGGTCTTCATTCTCTAAAACCTGTGTGTATCATTGGTTGATGGTATCGTTGCCTCGTCCGGCGAATCTACGATTACCTAAATCAAAAGCCTTGCGTTAGTTGATCCAAAATTTTGCACAAACTGCAGAAACTTCAGACAGTAATATCTCTCGTTCGAAAAATCCAATCGAAAATCCCTTCGATCAGAATGTGCGTCTATAACTCTTGAACCAAATATCCAAAATGCGGAGCGATCCAACGGTTAACGAACCCGTGCCGCCATTTTTCCCGCAGCTGCGCAGATCTGGACGGACATGAACGAATTTGTGGGTATTTTTTGAATTGTCATCTTCAAATTGTGTGATTTCTTACCTCTAACCTAAGCTCTGATACCAAATGATGCAGTAATGTTGCGAATGAATAGAAATCACACCAATGAACAATATGGAATTTCAATAAACCCTAAAAGGGTGCCCAAACGGGACTTCAAGACAACTCTCTCTTTTCTTAATTCATTATCAAAACTTATTAAAACCCTAATTAAGATTGTCATCTTTAACCCGTTATCTTCTCGAACGATCAAAACGTGACTTCACATGTTAACCAAAGAACTGACGGCTAACCAGAGGAGTTGGTGGTCGAAGGCATACCCGCATCATCTTTGTTTTTAACTAGTATCGTACCGTGGTACACGACGGGATAATAAACAATTTAGAGTTAATTACAAAACCCGTCCCTAAGGTTTATTTTGAATTACGGGTTTCGTCCCTAAGTTTAAAAAATAGCATAAATCATCCACTTTTAGAAACTAATTACCTTTATCGTCCCTAAGATTTGCTCCAATTACAGACTTCGTCCCTAAAGTTTGTCCTCAATTACGGATTTGGTCCCTAAGGTTTGCCCCAATTACAGGTGCAAATTAGAAATTAGGGCCGAAAAGCGTAATTAATTTCTAAACTTGGACGATTTATGCAACTTTTTAAACTTAGGGACAAAATCCATAATTTTGGATAAAATATAGGGACGATTTATGTAATTAACTCTAAACAATTCAATACATATATGAATATGGCTTAAACGAATCTATATGCAATGACAATGACGGTGTATTGTTCAATTTGATTCGGTTATAACCCAAAACTAAATTAATAAGAGTATTTTGGTTATTTGAAACTAGTAATTAACTATTTGGTTATGGTTATGAATGGTTTGGTTTATCGGTTTATCGGTTAGCCCATTCACTCAACCGTTATTTTGGGTTTGGCAAAAAAGAAACACATTCATTATAAATAAATTTACGCAAAGAAAACTGTAATTAAGAGTTTGAAAAATGCCTTAACGCAATGTTAACTTTAATACTTTACAATTACAAGTTGCCAAATATTACATAAGATTCATATTGCATCAATACAAACTTAGGGACTTGTAATTCAAAACAATGAGTCATTACATCTTTTTTAACATATCATTGCATATATATGAGATTAGATGCTAGAATTATATGGAAGCTGATTTAATAACACATATTTGGTTATATATAATTAATAATTAAAAACGTACACTTCAATAAATATAAGGTTATGGTTATGGTTCGATTTTATGTCCATAATCATAAGCATAATCGAACGTTTAGGTTATTAAAAAAATCAAAAACTGAACAAATGGTTTATGTTGGTTCGGTTATTTTAGTTTGGTTTATTGTGTTATGATTTGATTATTCGCTTATTTTGCTCACCTTTAATTATACGATAATAATTTTAAATATATAGTGTTGAACCTCCGTAGCCACAAGAGGGTTTATTCTTTTGCTCCCAGGATTCGAACTTGTGACAACCAGGAATTTCACATTTGGAGACCAAACTTTTACCACTAGGACACCACCCTTATGGTTTGTTGAATACTATTCTATAGTAACATTTATTTGAAAATATATTGTTATGTAAATTTGTCAATATATGGAAACAATATAAGAGTTATATGTTACTATAACAGTATAACCTGTGTTTAGTTAAATTTATCGATTCTTTTATTTTTAAATTAACAAGTATTATACCATTCAATACAATTATTAATATATTTTGTTTTTACGAAATTTGAATTCACATCTTTAAGTTAATGGACCAACTTTCAATAAAGCTATACAACGAGCCTTTTCGTGATTAAACGGATTTATATGCAAGAAATTAAGCTATTTGCTTTTTGTTGTTAAAACCCTATCATTTACAGGAAAAAAAAGCATTGTTGTTCACAAGGTCTCGATTATTTATATGGACTCACTTCTTATTCTATTTGTGAAAAACATGTTATTAGTTAAAACATTTTATATGATAGTAAAAATATCTTTTAATGTAAAATAATAAAAACAGTCGTATTGGTTAATTAAAATAAACCCACAAATGGAGATACTCAGCATCAGTAACTTTTATGTTGTAAAGGTCAGAATTGGTGAAATTACATATATCCAAAAATGGATGTCGACTTACAGAAAGTATTTAATATCATTAATTAATGATCAATATATCCACTTGAATGACAAATAATTATTAATACTATTTACTTTCTATATATAAAATATTAAAATTAAAATTGAATAAAACCAAACCGAATATAATTTGTCTAAAAGACGATAAATAAATACAACACAACAATTAACAAGTAGTGTGTATTGCTAGATGTGATTTTGTCATTCTCTATTATTAACATTACACGTGTGACAAATAACATGTTGTCACAAAACAAAACTCGTTACATATTTCCTTTTTTATCATAGCTGGATACAGCACACTCTCTTTATAATACCATTCTCTCATTTTTTTTTTCTTACTAATCTCAAATATTTTCATTCATTCATTCACTACCGTCGCGTAACGCCGTCCGTCATTCGTCATGACGGATAGAGTCTACCCTTCATCAAAACCAAAAACCGCGACCGTTAACGCCAACACCACCTCACCAAAACCAACATTACCACCACCACCAGCATCAAACAAAACCAAACCACACAATTCCACAACCAAAACTAACACAAACGTAAACCGGCACCCGTACCGCCCAAACCCTACTACAAACAACCAAACACGCCGTCGTAGTCGTTGTGGATGCTTTTGTGTATGCTGTTTTTGGTCAATTTTGATCATAATTCTTCTTTTGTTAATCGCGACAGTCGCAGGCTGCATATTTTACCTATTATACCACCCTACACGTCCGACATTCTCAATCGCAGCTTTGAAAATACACGAATTTAATCTTAAAACAACAAACGACGACACGACAACACTCACTTCGAAACTAAACCTAACAATCTCAACAAAAAACCCGAACAAAAGGGTCACATTCTACTACGACCCGTTCACAATTACATGTTTATCAGACGAAACAGTAATTGCGAACGGGTCATATTTACACTCATTAGTCACTACTCCAAATAATATCACCATGATTCGGTCCACATTATCTAGCAAGTCCGTATTAATGGAAACACAATCAGTGAACGATATTAAATCGCACTTGAAACGAAAATCCGGATTACCAATGAAGATTTTCCTCGATACAAAAGCTCGAGTTAAAATCGAGTCTTCACAGACGAAAAAAGTTGGAATTCGGATTAAATGCGACGGAATTCATAGCTTAATTCCAAAGAGTGATACTGGGAAATCAAGAAACTCGTCATCATATGTGTCAGCAGATGTTTTTGATGTCAAGTGTAGGTTTGATCTTAGGATCAAGATCTGGAAATGGACTTTCTAAATTTGGTAAATTTCACAAAACAAAGTTATGTTTTTCTTTTATTTGTTTTTTTTTTATATAAATATTTTGGGATTGAGTTTTGGTAAAAGATAGAAAATATATGACCGATTTTTGTTTTACCATTTTTATTTATTTATTAAATTGCACATGTAACCGTTATTTATTTGTTTTATATACATAATATATATAATGTTATTTAATTATTTACCATATAAATAGTCTCAATTTATTTATTTCTATTTATTTATTATTTTTCTTTTTATATAGTAAATAAATAAATAGTGCATGCGTGTGTGAGTGAGTGAGTGACTGAGAGTGTATGGGTCGTTGGAGATGGATGGTTTAAATGTAATATGATAATTTATATGTATTTCAGTTAACATATTTAATTATTTTATGAATTAAATATTAATTTTTTGATTTTTTTTTTAATTTGTCAAACTGGTTGTGATAATATATTTAATTATTTTACTTATAGATAACTTTTTAAATTTGAGATATATTCCTTTTTATATTGGGATAATGACACATTTGTCGGTTGCACCACTTAAATTTTGTTTTTTGTTTTTTAATGATAAATAAATAAACAAAAGATTTATGATCCAGCTTGCATATGGTTCATCCCAGCTGGATATGTTGCAATATTGTCCCATCCATTGTCAAAATAAAATGTTAATAGCTAAGCCACATATTATATTAATTAATATTAATATTAATAGTAATATTAATATTAATAAGTAATTAAAATAATTGAACCTTATTCTTCTAAGCAAATTACATCCGTACATATTTTGTTAAACAGTCAACACCATCAAAAGCAATTCTTACAATTTCAAGAATCAATAAAATCACTTTTAATAAGTTATATGAAAAAAATTATACAATAGCATATGTTTAATCTTTAATATATAATAAAAAAGGGGCCTTAAATGACACATGACGAATTAAAGTTCTTTGGATGAGTTGACTTCTTTGATGTCAGCCGTTAAATCAGATTGATAATGTTATCAAATATTATTTTCATTTACACCCTCTTACAATACATAATTACATTCTTTATTTCATTCTATCTTTACTAAAATAAAAAAAACATAACTATAATTTATTATAGAATCGTTCAATTTGGATTATGATTTAACTTATTATTATTCTACAATCTCCTAATACAAAATATCAAAACATGTGTACAAACGTAAAAGTGTATATTTTATTATAACTATAAACAACATGTGTATAAACGTAAAACTATATATATTATTATACATATAACATTATTTTTCCATAATAAATTAAAATCTATATAAACATAAAATTTACGATTCAGTTTTTATTTTTTTCGCGTTATCGCGAGACAATAATCTAGTATTATCTAAAAAAGAACACTAAATGCATGCCTACTGATAAAATAAATGAAAATAGTTAACGTATACAAATAACATTGTAATATGGAAAAAAGGAAAGATTCAATATAATTAATCTAACCATTGTGTGTTAATGTATATGTAATCAAGTATGAAATAGTATTATGCTACTATAAAAAAGTTACACAATTCAATAATTTATTAAACAAATTACCGAAAAATCTTGTATATCAAATGCCGTGTAGTCCCCTGTAGGAGTTTGGTCAGGGTGATAAACTGAAATCGAACGAAACTATCATTAAAAGTAAGTGCTACTAAGTTCGATTTCTAATAATTACATTCCTGTTGAGAACATTTAACGGCTCAAAAGAAGTCATTTACCGGCCAAATGCTCGTGTAAGTGGAAACTATTAATATAACTTTTAAGTTTACGAGATACACCTAGTTGATCAACTAAGTGAAAACTATCACCGAAACTTTTTATTTACAGAGTTTAAAGGATTTTTTTCTTTTTTACGTTTTTGTAGTTGTTCAAACTTTTTATCTACGGTTTTTAAAATTCTTTTCTCAAAACGGTCAAAGATTTTGTCAACAAGGTCCTTTTGCGACTCGGTAAATGCCTACTGAGAAAATAAATTAAAATAGTTAACGTATATAAATAACATTGTAATACGGAAAAAAAGAAAAATTCAACACAATTAATTTAAGCATTGCGTGTTAATGTATATGTAATCAAGTATGAAATAGTATTATGCTACTATACAAAAGTTGCACAATTCAATAATTTATAAAACAAATTACCGAAAAAAGGTTGTATATCAAATGCCGTGTAGCCCCCTGTAGGAGTTGGTCCGGTGATAAACTGAAATCAATCGGACGAAACTATCATTAAAAGTAAGTGGTACTAAGTTCGATTTCTAACAATTACATTTTGTTGAGAACATATAACGGCTCAAAATAAATCCTTTACCAAATGTTCATGTAAGTGAAAAGTATTAATATAACTTTTAAGTTTATGAGATACACCTAGTTAATCAACTAAGTTAAAACTATAATTGAAACTTTTTATCTACAGAGTTTAAAGGATTGTTTTCTTTCAATAACTTTTTCTTTTTACGTTTTTGTAGTTGTTCAAAAATTTTATCTACGATTTTTAAAATTCTTTTCTCAAAACGCTTAAAGATTTTGTCAACAAGTTCCTTTTGTGACTCGGTAATATCCAAGTCATCAGAGTTGGTAAGCTTATATTTTTTAGACTTGGTAAGCTTATGTTCTTTAGACTCTTGGGAGGCTTTAGAAGTATTTCCTTCTTGACTGCTTACTTTTGTTTCAACAATTACGGGTTCGACAGTCATCGAGAAAGTCGATTCGAACTCAGGCAAATCGACACCTAGGGTTGGGGTAAAATGCTTTGGTGGTGGCATATTATCATACCCTAATCCCGATTTATCTTTGGTATCTGTGCGCTCAGTATCAATGAACTGACCTAGAATTTCTTCTGAATTTGCAAAAGCTACAAATTTACCATTAGTTTTGCAATTTCACTTTCCATTTCAGGATCCGTTAATCTTATTTTTGCAAGTTCATCAGTGTAATTCTTAACTGTGGTAAATGATTTGCAAATCTGACACTTCAATCATTTTTTCGTTTTTATATGTTTGAAAAGAGTTTATTTCTTGTGTTAAACGATTGTTTGTCCTTCGTAGTTTATCTATGTCAGTTGCCAAGTTCGAATTGTGTTTTTTCCACAATTCGAGCTTGTTTTCTATGTCAATGCAATATCCTTAAAAGGATCGATATCTACCTCAGGCTTTGATGACGAACTGTCAGACTGAGTAGCCATAAGCGCAAACTGATCAACTCTCGGAGAATTAGAAGTGTCTTCATGCAAGCTCCGGTTGACCTTGCTATCGCGAACCATAAGAGCGGTAGAGACATTGTTGTTGTCCCAATCTGAAGATTCCGATTGACTGGTCGTTGATAGTTGCCTCCTAACTGATACGAACGACCTTGAGTGTGTCCTTGGCCTTAATTAGCATTTCTTGAGCCTTGGAAAGGTCTTCGTTCTTCACGCGAGGTTTGAGCACATTCTCTAGCAAAGTGTCCATAGTTGTTACACTTGAAGCACTTTACTTTCGATTTGTCGAAACCCACCAGTTCGATTGTCACCTTCGATGTGAGTTTTGCCAGTCCTTTTCAGGTAACTCTTAATCTGTCGAGTCAACATTGCCATATTCCATCTGATATCCATTTCTTCCAGATCATCCTCACGAATTTAATCTTCCTCAACAAGGTCGAAGTTAGCGATTCGACCTGAGACTAAATCGTCACATGCTATAAGAAAGCATGACTTTGAGACCTTCATGTGTAGCTTGCAATTGGCTAGCAGCATGAGATGATGGAGCTTGAGACTTTGGAAGTGAGTAAGATGCATAAGTCTCATTCTCTTTAGAATGACAATTTCTACATGTTGTGCACACTGGTGTGGTGGAAACTGGAACATTCTTGTTCACTTGATTGCTCGTCGAAGAGACGTTGTGTGTGGATGAGCTAGGCATTAAGAGAGCTGGTAGCGGAGGTGGTTTCATTTGATTAAACACAACATCCGAGAGGAAATAGACTCCCGAATTCTCTCGCTGAGATGATTGCAATAGATTACCGCTACCAAAAGCCTTTTGATGCATCTCGAGATTTTGCACCTTTAACCTATCGACTAGTTCGTCAAAATCCCAATCTCTAAGCTATGCTTTGTCCTTCAAGAGTAAAACACGCATTTCCCAATGTGCAGGTAAAGTATTCAAAAACTGAGTATTTATATCAATCTTTTCAAATGTTACTTTAAGATCATACAAATCGTTTATAAGCCTACCAAATCTGGAAATCAACATGTCTAGACTCTCTGTAGCAAAACACGAAAAGTTATCAAAATGTCTTTTCAAAAGATCACTTCTTATTTTCTTCATAGCTTCAGTTCTGCCTTTTCTTTTCAAATTTTCATGCAAAATATCATAAGTTGTTTTATGCTGTTTGAAGACCGACTTCATATCATTGGTTAAGCAGGGTTGAATTGATCCCAGATCCTTCTGATCTTTGTAGAAAGTTGCTTTCTCCACGTCAGTCAAATCGTTAAGTGACCTTTGTTCAGGCAATCCAATAGTTGTATTGACTTGAGTTGGAATATATTACTTCACGAGAATGGGTATCCACATTCCGGAGTCGGTATATGACAATAAAGTATTGAAATTCGATACCCATTCTTAAAGAGTATGATTTAGATCATACCCGCCGTACTGCTTGGCAATGATGAGTACTAGGGTTACTAGTGTATCTACTCAGTTTTCCCACAACAAAATCAGTATCAGGAATTGTACAAGTCAAGGCATACATCAAACAGACAATCACCTTGGAATACTCAAGTTGGGATACAACTTCACCTTGGTTAGGTAGTAGCTTCATACTTTAATCCATAGGAGTACTCACTGGAGTACAATCAAAACCATTGAATTTCTTTAACACCTTCTCAATGTAGTGAGATTGTGAAATAGAGATTCCTTTGTTTTCACGTATAATCCTTATGCCAAGGATAACGTCATCCTCCCCCATATCTTTCATGGAGAACCTTGATGACAAAATTCTTTGGTTAAATCAACCTGATTTTGGTCAGTCCCAAAGATCAACATGTCATCAACATATAGACAAATGATGATTCCTTTACCGGATTCATCAAATTTGCTATACACACATTTTTCAAATTGGTTAAGATGATAACCATTAGCCAAAACCACTTCATCAAACTTTTGATGTCATTTCTTAGGTGCTTGTTTCAATCCATATAAAGATTTAACAAGTTTGCACACCTTTCTTTCATTACCAGGCATAATGCATAATGAAGCCTTGAGGTTGGTTCATGTAAACCTCCTCTTCAAAATCACCATTCAAAAATGCGGTTTTCACATCCATCTGGTGAATAACCAGATTGTGAATTGCTGCTAAGGTAATCAACAGTCTAATGGTAAAGATACGAGCTACTGGAGCATATGTATCAAAATAGTCAATCCCAGGCTTTTGTCTAAAACCTTGAATGACCAACCTTTCCTTGAAATTTTCAATAGTTCCATATACCCTCATCTTCTTTTTGAAGATCCACTTGCAACCCAAAGGTTTGAAAGTAGTTGGTAGATCAACCAACACCCAAGTGTTGTTTCCCATGATGGAATCCATCTCATCATTTATTGCTTCTTTCTAGAAAGCAACATCTTGAGACCTCATTGCTTCTTCAAATGTATTAGGATCATCCTCAACAATGAAGCAATAAGAATATTGGGTAGAAACATCAACCCTGGAACCTTCAATTAGATACAATTGATAATCAGGTCCAAATGATTTAGGTTTTCTTTCTCTTTTGCTTTTTCGAAGCTCAATTGGCTAATCATCAACCCTTTCAGAGACTTCATCATTACTATCCTTATTAGTTCCACTTGGAGTTGGAATCATATCCTTTGGTCTAGGTATAGATGAGAAACGGTTCTCATCAAAGATTGCATCCCTTGAATTAATTATAGAGATAATTGAGACAAATTCATTAGGTTCTATGACATAGAACCTATAAGCCTTGGACTGTTCACTATATCCAATAAATATACAATCTATACCTCTTTCACCCAAACTTTTCTTATTGGGATCGGGGAGTCTTACAACTTCCCTACAACCCCATACCCGAAGATAGTTCAAATTGGGTTTCCTTTTGTACCAAAGTCCATAAGGATTAATCTTGTTCCTTTTGTTAGGAACCCTATTAAGCAAATGGAAAGCTGTTAACATAACTTCCCCCAAAATCCATCACTCATACCAGAATAGGATAACATGGAACTAACCATTTCCTTAAGGACTCTATTCTTCCTCTCAGATACAACATTTTGTTGTGATGTATAAGGAGCAGTGGTTTCATGAATGATTCCTACGGATTGGAAATAGAAGGGGTCAATATATTCACCTCCCCTATCCATTTGTAGCCTTTTTATCAAAACATTTTGTTGCAATTCTACTTCAGTTTTAAATATTTTAAATTTATCTAATGCTTCATCTTTACTATGTAACAAATAAACATGGCAAAACCTAGAAGCATCATCAATAAAAGTCACAAAATATTTCTTGTTTTCTAAAGTAGGAGTTGCATGCAAATCACATAAATCACTATGAATTAATTCTAACATTTCAGAATCTCTTTTTACATTTGAAATGGTTGCTTAGTGATCTTAGTTAACATACATGTTTTACACTTTTCATTGTTAATATCAAAGGCCGGTATTAAACCATCTTTAGACATTTCTAACATTCTTTTAAAGTGTACATGTCATAGTCTAGCATGCCAAAGATTAGAATCATTTAAGCTAGAAGTACATATAAAAGCAGATTTAACATTAATATGATTAATATTAAGTCTAAACATGTGATTGCATAAATATCCAAAACCAATAAATAAACCATGTTTTAACAAAACAAATCTATAAGATTCAATTACTTGTTTGTAACCACAATTATTTAAAACGCTACTAGAAACTAGATTTTTACTTATTTGTGGTACATACAAAACATCAAATAAAGGAAGAACTTTTCCCGAACTAAACTCTAGATCCACACATCCTCTTCCATGAACAGGGGTCGTTGACTCGTTTCCCATATGAAGAATTGATCCATCATCCACCGACTCGTAAGTCTTGAACCAAAATCTATCCTTGCACACATGGGTAGTAGCACCCGAGTCAACCCACCAAGCAAAATATAATCATCCTACACAGATAAGCTTCAGATATATATGATACATAATAATTCTGATGTGAATCATGAAACATAATCTGACCTTTCAAGTTTTGGTTATTAAAACCACTTCCCTAACCTCTTGTGCCATTGGTATTTTTATTACCATCATTAACAACCTTACAATCCTTTTTCAAGTGTCCAGAATTACCACACTTCCAACAAGTCAACTTTGACTTCTTATTGGGATCAACCTTGTTGTTATCATGATATTTACGTTTTCCCTTCTTGTCATTGTAACTGGTGGATTTTTTTTTATGTTCCACCATGTTGACCGACGAGGTACCAGCAACTTCGTTGCTCTTTGGCTTGTCATTTTCTTACGCCTTGAGGGATTCCTCTATACGTAAATGACATTCCAACTCAACAAGAGTTAACTCCTTCTTCTTATGTTTCAAAGTATGTTTAAAATCTTTCCAAGAAGGAGGGAGTTTATCAATGACACTAGAAACCGAAATGGCCTCGTCCATGTTCATTTTATGCTGTGTGAATTGCCCAAGTATACGAAAAAGTTCATTGTATTGTTCCATGACCGGTCTAGAATCGACCATCTTGTAATTATTAAAATTACTCACAAGGAACTTTTTACTAGAGGCATCTTCAGACATATACTTGGTCTCAAGAGAGTCCCAAAGTTTTTTAGCAGATTCATGGTTTTGATAAATATCAAAAACGGAATCAGCCATACCGTTCTCGACAAACGTAATCGTCGTTCTCCCACTTGCTTCTCCTACGAAGCTCATCCACGGTAGCCTCATCTCCATCGTCAGAACAAGGAGTACTTAATACCTAAACCACGCTCATGCTCGAGAGAAAGAAGTGCATCTTCTTTTGCCATCTCCGAAAATCAATTCCTTTAAACTTATCAAGTTTGGAGAAATTCGTCATCATGTGCTTCATTGTAGCCGCCATTGAAATCACCAAAATTGTTGTTTTCTATTGTTGGTGGTTTCGCTTCCTTTGTGTAACTGGGTAAAGATTTCAATGACCAGATATCTCTTACAATCGTGGTATCACTTTCTGAAAACAGCAATTCGACCCTATATGCCTGGGTTACACGAACTTTGTTTTAGGATAAGAATAAGAGTATGTTCTTGATTTTGGCACAAACCAAGAACTCGTTTGCTAGAGAGTGTTTCGTGTTGTGTGTATCTTCTCATTAATAACAAGTTCTCTATTTATAGAGCACCCAAATATAATGGACATTATTGGTATTAATTGACCAATAATGGTGTTCCATAACTCCTAGCTGTTACAAGACCAAGATATTATGGTTACTCCATTATGACGGGAGTTACAAGCTTTAAGTGACCATAATGATCTTTCATTTAATAGGCAAACGGTTACTAGACCAAAACATAATAGTTCTTAACACGTTTGTAACTCCCCGTTATATGTGTCTTCAAAGAGGTGGTTATAAATCTACCACCATAAAAGTTGTAGTCCTTTATACCCGCTTTTGGGTCCGAGATGTTATTGACTTAACGAGTGTACACTCCGTATACTCCTAACTCGTTTCCAAGTCAAATAACCATTTCTCCAATTACACTAAATTACTAACAGATCACAAGGTTTTGTGCTAATGCAGCATTCGCGTATGATAAAATATACGTACATATATATGGAATGCGTAGATATAAGAATTATGCCTTTTGTTTTGCATAAAAAAAACAAACTTTTGACAAAACTATTTCTTCGAAATGATCGGTGGACTGTTTAAAAACCGAAAAGTAAAATTCTTGTTATACTAGTTTTGAAACGAAACTTGAAACTCGTTGATGTCAAACAGCTGCCGGATGTTTTTATGTAAACCGTCAAAACATCAAAATCAACTTTCACATTTGTTAACTATACCTAAATTTGATAAGTTGATTTTCATTTTTAAACAATGTAATCATTTCCCAGATTTTTTGGCCAGTTTATATCTTTTTAGAAACAGAAAACAGAAAGCATCATTGCAAAATGTCAAACAAATATTCACCGGGTGCCGAATAAAAAAAGTGTGAAATATAAAAGATTTCCATTAGAGTTCTGCCAAATCATTCTATTGCTCTTATTATTGCCAGCATTAGCTTGATTTAACGAGTTTTAGAGGTTTTTCTGAACGCCTTTAACTTGAATAAATTTGTTTATAACTTGCAACACTAAAAATGATGCAAGGAAAGCCAATAACATACTTATGTGGTTAAATACCTCTAGTGAGAAGAATGTGAGGTTGTCACTTGGAGAACTATCTTGCAAATAGTTTAACGTGAGGCCCTTTGTAGGTGATTTCCTTTGCTCCATATAATATGTGTTAGTTTTAATATTAGTTTTCTTCTGCTCTAGCAGCTCGTGTACACTACAACAAAAAGATTAATTTTCCGTACTTTTTAGGACATATTTTCGCACTTAAAAGCATAGAAATTTAAGAAGTTCGCACTTGACTTGTGTGCGAGGAATATTGGCGTAACAAAATTCTTCACGCTATTAAATGTGAACATATGAGGTTTTTATTCACACTTGCAATTGTGAAGACTTTGGAATAATTTAAACCCTTTTAAGTGTGAAGCTTTTGTGATAATTGTTCACACTTATAGGTGTGAGGGTAATTCTTCACACTTCCAAGTGTGAAGATTTTCTAATAATTCTTCACACTTCCAAGTGTGAAGATTTTCTAATAATTCTTCACACTTCTATGTGTGAGCATTATGATTGTCACCCTCGAAAATGTTGAGAATTTAACATCATTCATCTCGCTTTTATGTGAGAATTTCACTATAAAATTTATATTTATAATATATATACTACAACAATATCGAAAAACAATAACAAAACAAAACATATGTAAAAGATTGATACTTTAATAGATCTTTAAAAAATATAATTGTCATACATGAATTAAGTAAACACTAAAATTCCAAAAAGATCTAAATACAAATATGGTAATATGAACATTGCAGCAGTCTTCGCGATGTATATAAACTTTGCTACCTTGGCATTCCCATGGCATGAACTCAACGGTTTCATGAAATCAAACTCCATAATGGTGAATGTATCACTGAGTTTCTGAAATAATTTAACTTTGTTGCATCAATAAATAAGACAGAATAGCGGTTACTTTAGTTTTCAAAAGAGAATAGTAAAGTAGATAATTACCTTAATATCTCCACATTGCCAAATAAAAAAGGGTAAGCAAGGGCTTTCATTTGACCCGCCACATGCTCCTAAAGTGGAGTTGACCATCGAGTGATCAAAGCCTTCGATGTTTTCCAGGGCACGCCGACTTCTCCAAAGATCCTACATATTCATTTTCATTAAACATTAAAAGCTAAAAACGGAATATGCATTTCCCTTTCTGTTTTAACGGGAACGACAATAAACTTATATATACAATACTTATCGGGAGAGACATTGCACAAGCCTTTAAAATTCCTTTACAAGGCATTATGCGCACATCTTCAGATAACATGGAATCAAGCATCGTCTTTTGCTCCTTTAAAACATTTCAAAATTATCGTATAAAAATTTGAAGCTTAGGTAGTTGCTACATGTGTATAATACTACTCTATATTTACCAAAACTGCAGATTCTGCCACGGAAGCATCCCCTCAGCACCAGAGTAAAACGACTCTGCTATCAAGAGATCAATCTCCAGATTAGAAAAGATATCAGAAGGGGTCTGAATAAACGCTCTAATGATGAGTATCATGATTTTGTATCAAAATGTGAAGAAGCGGAAGTAGTAACCATCTTTTGATGAGTATCATTCATGGTCAATTGTTGTTTCCTACTGTTAATAAACTTGTACCCGATCCATTGAGTACCCAAATTCAACAGCAACAGCTTTCAAGTACTCGGAACCCTTCTCCCGAAGACCAGGAAACAAGGATATTATTTGTGATGTCTTGGAACTCTGAGCAATGGCTATTGCCAAGAAAACACTATCATCTGCAATAACACATAAAGGAGATTCTATTTCTTTCAACTGCACAACAAACATAAAAATAGATCTAATTAGCAAAATAAACCATCATCACGAGTGTTTGTGTGTGTGTGTGTATACAGAGAGAGAGAGAGAAAGAGAGTACAACATAGTCTATGGCTTTTAACATGGTAAGTCTCCAGTGGTTATCTCCATAGATTGCAATTCTTTCGGGGGTGAGAGTTATGTGCGAGTCTTGAGCACTAATTTCATGATGATTAACCTCCGATCTCTGTGACTGAGCCTTAAATTCATATGAGATGCATATATCCGTATGAGTAGCATCCATATAAACATCTTCATCTTTGCACACTGGTAAACCTTTCCCTTGGCTGAACCATACACACTGTTTCCAATGATCACACCAGTCTCTCGTACCTACAGAGGTACCACTACAACTTTATATACACTCCAAATGTTGAAAAGGGTACAACGGTTTTCATATCCTATCCATTACAAGTTGACTTCCATGAAAAAACGTACTACTGAATATAAAAAAGGATTCAGTGCACAATTGTGGATGTATTGAACCCTTCAAAATACTTTGTTTGATTTTTCTGTTACTGCATTAATACAGTGTGGAATGAAGAGACAACAAGTAAACTCACAAGGATATGAAGACGGTAATCCGTTATTTGGAAGAGGACTATTTATCCATTTTGGAGCTGTGGAATAGAAAATCTTCCCTTCATCATCAAGTTGAAGTACCCACCTAAAACAGTAAGAAATAGAAAAAAGTAAACCAAGATGCAATTATCTTGTGATAGAAAATCATCGCCTACTAGCTCGTAAAAAAAACGTACCATGAGATAAGAGCATGAACTGTACCATCATCAGTTGCCTTAATGTGTAGTTGGGTTTGTCCGTGACTGTCTGGCCGTTTCCAAAAGTCAAATTCAAATATTTTGAAAGGCTCTGAAAGCTGGATACATAGTTACTAAACTCAGTAGACAAGTAAAATTCAAAAAACAAATTAACGAAGAAAATAAAGAAAATACCAGTCGCATTTCTTCAGCCAGTGCATCACAATGCATAGCCAGCTGTTGTGGTTTGACTCGTAAAATAGTCTCCTTCCCTTTTGGAACAAGATGAATTCCGTCAACTACCTTTGCTTCATTATTAAACAAATCATGCAACTTCCATAGATGTGTGCTTTCTACCAGCTATGAAGAGTTAAAACAATTACATTTTTACAACTTGTTACATATCCCATGGAATATGAAAACATGTGTGTTAATTAATCACCTGGCCATAAGTAGTTGCTTTATAAGGCACGGTCTTATAACTTTCCACAAGTAGCTTATCATATGCATGTTGAAGAGTAGGGATTAAGCCTTCACCCAGGAGTTCGGAGTCCAGGATTTCACTAACCTAGTTTGGCAATTGTTGTCACTTATATAAAAAAATTTGGATGCAATTAAAAAGAAACGGGTTAGAAAATATACTGACTAGAACATAAGCAGGAGAAGGCAGTTGCAATTCATCTGATCTGTTATTAAAAACACGTATAGTATCGACCATATTATTGGCATGCAAAACTTTCTTCATTAACTTGAGCATAGGAATATATGATTCACAAGCTGTAACAATTCCTTTAGATGATGATGATGAGGCGATAGCGCGTGCAGCCATCATTGATAGCAAACCAGTTCCAGAACTACATATATAGGTAGCACATTGTTACAATTGTTGCCTGATTATCATAGACATCAACTATAAGAAGGCTTACTAGCTTATTACAATCATGATGAGGTGGCAATTTTGGCCCATTCAGTTACGAGTGGGCAGATTTGGGTTGGGTTTTTTATCAACTCATCGAAAAACACAAAAGCATCAGTAGCTACTCATATAAGTTACAAATTATTTCAGAAACATGAAATCAAAAAGTGACAGCTACAAATAAACAAAACTAAATTTAATCGAGAAGCACGAAAGCCTCATCAGCTACTTATCTAAGATACAAATTGTTTCATAAACATTCAATCAAAAGACGATCTACTTACGCATATCAAATATCAAAACTAGATACACTTACGAAAACTAATCGAAAAACACGAAAGTATCAGCAGCTCCTATTCATATAGACGAAGAATTAATCGAGAAACACGAAATCAAAAGTTAATATGACTAAAAACATTACACAATATATAACATACATAGGTATAGATATATATACATACATAATATCACATCACATGTATCAGCAGCTACTATTCATATTAATAGAGATGACGAATTAATCAAAAAACACGATATAATATATATATATATATATATATATATATATATATATATATATATATATATATATATATATATATATATATAGATATATAGATATATAGATATAGATATATATATATACTGAATTTCGCGAGTTCGGAAATGACATGAATCGCGCGTTTAGGTACGGCACGATCTGGTACACTCTTCATTAAATTAGCCTCAAGCAATTCAATCTGAGCACGAATTTTACATTTCAGATCCTGCGAGCAATCGATGGATTCGTCTTCTAGCTTCCGTTTCAAGCTTCGTCTGCCGGAATTTGACGGTTTTTCATCGGCGCTCCGATCATCCGCCATTAGAGAGAGAGAGAGAGAGAGAGTGCGAGTCAGGGGATTTCAGGGGTAGTTTGGGAATATAAAAAGGTGACTGTGTGTGTGTGGGGGGGGGAAAGGAAATGATTTTTATATTTTTATTTTTATAATAATTTATAAATGTAACGCCCGCGTTAAAGATGAATTGTGTTTATTTTTATTTTTATGTTCCCTCATTTATTTTAAGTTTCTCTAAAGGTTTAAAAATAATTTATTTTTTCACAGTTCAAACTGTAAGGATATGTTTTCTACACAAATCTGGCAAAAATATTGATTTTTCTTCACGTTTAAAACTGCGAAAAATTTTCACATTTCTTCACACATTAAAGAGTGATAATAATTTATATTTTTTTAACTCACATCTATAGGTGTGAACATTATAATTCGCACCTAAAAATGCAAACTTTTTGTAGCTTTTTATTTTTTTTCACACTTATAAATGTGGATAGTTTTTAAACGACTATGAATGTGAACTTTGTAAAAAAAAAGTTCGCACATTCATAGACCGCGAAGAAAAAACCGTGAACAATCCTCATATTTGTTGTAGTGGTAACTTGAACGAAGGTTATGTGCTAATGTGTATTTCATGTCTTTTCTCATATCCTACACTAGTTTCATGTATCTTAAAATCAATAGACGTAATTACTTTCTTGTTTGGGCGCTCGAACCAATATATATTGAGGTTAAATTTTTAAACTCTTTAAGTTAGCTAACTGAGAAGGTTGATTTGAGATTACTCTAACTGATGTAGAAAGAAACTGTAAAAGAAAAAAAGAAAAAAAAAAAAGAACAAGAAGTCTAGAAACGCTCCCACAATATTAACAAACAAAAATTCCACTTATGTCCTTTATTAGTTTATTATAACCTTGTTTATTATAATAAAAATCACAAGAGTACTTTCGCTCTTTAGATAAGAAATCTTTGTAAGATGCATAGTCTATAAATATTAAGGAACAATCAATTATACCTTAATGTTGAGGTTAAGTGTAAGAAAGTTTAACGTTGTAGAGCGTTTTAAGTAGACCAAGAGTGTAAAAAGCAGAATTATATTTGGGCCAGTAAAAACAAAGATGAGCCTTCTCCAAAAAAAGAAGCAAATCATCTTTAGAGAACAACAAAGACCAAAATCGAAACCTTTATAGATCAAGGACGCGAGGAGTGGTGCAGAAATCTGAAAATTCGTATTGATATTTATAATAGTGAGATTCTTGAGTTGAGGAGCAACAACATTAATAACACTCCAACATTTTACATTTACAAGCGTGAGGTTAGAAAGCCGAGAATGATAAAACTTGACACGGTCTAACCCTTTAAATTGGCAGTGATGTAATGTGAGATACTTCAAGTTCACACACTTAGAGAAAATATTAATATCATCATCAAGTTTGGAATTAAACAATATGACATTATAAAATGTATTGTTGTTAAAGCTCCCAGCTCCCAAGTTGATGCGAGTTTCATTAAATGATACCGAGTAGGTCCACCCAAAGTGAGTTTTTTGAGAGACGGAGAACTGAATAAGAAAGAGGGAATATAATTTATCATCCTTAAGCATTGATGTAACGATCAATTGTTCCACGTTATGTGAGAACCTAGAGTGGGTAAGGCTTTTGACAAACCCATCGCTAACCAATCCACAAACCTGAGATTTACTGATTTACCGAAGGCACTTGTATTTCAATATTCAAGTGAGAAAGAACACATGAATTTGGAGAAATTGGCCAAAGTACGGAAATCCTCACTTGAAAAATTGAGATATGGCATCGAAGTCCACATAAACATCATGTTTCCTAACTTTGAGCAACAAACCCAACGTTTCTAATGCCCCACAATACCGAGTCAACATGACTCATTCACCCCATTACCCACTACAATTTACCAAATAAAGTGAATGCTATTAAAACACTTTGTCAAGATGAATTCTAACATTCACTCCTTTAATCTTGAGTCGTTTCTTGTTCAAAGCAATGTCGGTTCTTCCTCTTGGATCAAGTATGCTTCTTTACCGTTGTCTTTGTCGTTCCACTTTGTACACTTATAGCTAAAATGCCACAAATCTCCACAATAAAAGCACCGAAACACTTTTGTCACCTTGATCATTTCCTCTTTCCTCAGCCTCTACCACCTTTTTAATAGTAACTTCTACATCTTCTTTCACGTCCACTACTTTCACTATGCTTTTGTTCACTTGCCATCATAAGTTAACCATGCTCTTAATCCTTTGCTTCAAGAATTTCAAACCTTTCTTTATAAGTTCGACCCTTCTAAGCGCTTCCTAAAATTACATAGTTGCAAGATAGGAATATTGTTCAATGGGAGCTAAAATGTAATTACATATTTGGAAGAAACTTTCTTTCAATCACCTCCTCTTCAAGAGTTGAATCAAGACTTTTGAATTTAGTAACAATACCATTGATCTTTCCCGGAAAATCATTGATTGATTCACTGTCTTTCATCTTTAGCATTTCCAATTCGTTTCTTAAGGTTTGCAACGTTGCCTTTTTCACCCGTACGACTCCTATATAACGAACCTAGATTGATTTCCAAACATCTTTCACACTCTCGTATTTAACAACATGAAAAAGAACATTCTGCGGTAGGGTTTGATTAATTATACCTTTAGTGGTATAGTTTTTCTTCTCATCAACCTGAATATCAGTTATAGCATTCCAAAATCCATACCATTAACATGGTTTCAATCATACTAACCAAGTAGTTAAATTAGACTCATTTATTTTAGGGCATTGAAACGGAACATTAATAATTTACTCACGAACATTCATTTCTTATTTATCCTTTGTCATTCTTCTTTAATTTGAGATAAAACTTTGTTTCTTTAAGGGAATCTTCGTCCTTTGATTCGACATTCTCATTCTCCTTCGGTCTTCTGCTATTGAAACTTCGGGCTGACTTTATTTCTCTGGTAACCCACCGGTCAAGTTTACCTCATTGGGTCGTCGTTCTAAGTTTTCAAATTGTCGGTCATTTGCAGCTTTTTCAGTCTTCTCTGTCTCCGATCTAATGTACCAAACCCTACCAGAGAAGACCGACAACTTGAAATTTAGACCGAAGACCCTTGAGAAAAAATGTGGACCGTAGTTCAACAGACCTAAGGAGAAGAAGAATGTTGAACCAACGGGCTGAAGATTTACAAACATTTACAAAGTGTTATGTTAAGAGAAAGAAGAATGAAAAAGGATAAACAAAAAATGATTGTTCGTGAGCAAGGTGCTAATGTTCCGTTTCAATGCCCTTAGACTAATTACACTACTTCGTCTATTATGATTGAAACCGTGTTAATGGCATATAGACATTGAGATGCTATCACTAAAGATAAGGTTGATGAGAAGAAAAACTATACAAATAAAGGTATAAGTTATAAAATGTTCTTTTGCAGGTAGCTTAACACAAGAATGTGAAATATGGTTGGGAATCAATCAAGGTTCGGTATATAGAAGTCGAGCGGTTGAAAAATGTTGTAAAATGTTGATAAAAATATGATTTTTTCATCAACATTGGACGTCTATAAAGTGATGCATATTTAATATTTACGAAGAATATTTAATATGTAGCCCTTAGAAAGGGATTTGCAATGATATATTATACGTCCAAAATGGAGTTAAGGTGAATGAGATATCGACACCTAAAAATGGGTGTTTTGGCCAACATTTACGCTAACGTAACTAACAGTTACGCTAACGTAACTGAAACTGTTACGCCGACACTGTTACGCTAACGTAACTAACAGTTACGCTAACGTAACTAACAGTAACGTAACTGAAACTGTTACGCTAACGTAACTAACAGTTACGCTAACGTAACTAACATTTACGCTAACTGAAACTGTTACAGTTTCATTTTAATGGCTCGTTAATGCCATTAAAACTGAATTAATCACGAACGTTCAATTTTGTCTATAAAATGGAACTTCTTGCCTCAATCACAGACACCGTTTTCCGATCAATTTTTACTTTAACAACGATATTCGATTGAATTTTCAGGCAAGTAGTTGCTCCGACAGTTTTCGATATAAACTGTTTAGCCATTGTACACTGGGAAACAAACCGTGTGATAATAAGCGGAATTTGTTTTAAGGGAAGCGTGTTTATGACCAGCCTTGGCCGAAATTTTGGTTTACATTTTCGTTTATGCTATGCAAATTGTATTTGTATGTTATTTTATTTGATTATATTTAAATATAAACGGTATCGTCTCCTATAATCTTAAAACAAAATTTATTCTTACAATACCGTTTATAATCAGAAAAGATTGGACTCAAACTAGTTTTGTTTCGGCTCTTTTTCTAGAAAAACTAGCGTAACTGTTAGTTACGTAGCGTAAATGTTAGTTACGTTAGTTAGTTACGTGGCGTAACTGTTAGTCACGTTAGCGTAACTGTTAGTCACGTTAGCGTAACTGTTAGTTACGTTAGTTAGTTACGTTAGCGTAACTGTTAGTTACGTTTGTTAGTTAGGTAGCGTAACTGTTAGATACGTTAGCGTAACTGTCGTTATATACATATTAGATTATTAACGGTTAAAACAGATTATTGGTTTGAAATCAGTGAACGGAAAATCTGAAAACAGTTTATTTAAACATCAATTATTACGACTAGTGTTTTATTTTATATAAATTCTCTAATCGTTGTCCTTTAGATCAGTTTGGAACTTGTTATATCTATATAATTTCTTTCCGTTTTGTTGAAAAGCGATGTGGATCAAGTTTAGAATAACAAATTCGGAAAAATTATTACGGTTCCCGTTGCTATACATATAACTGCTAGTCACGTAACTGTTAGTGACGTTTGTTAATTACGTATCGTAACTGTTTGTTACGTTAGCGTAACTGTTAATCACGTAACTGTTAGTTACGTTTGTTAGTTACGTAGCGTAACTGTTTGTTACGTTAGCGTACGTGTTAGTCACGTAACTGTTAGTTACGTAGCGTAACTGTTTGTTACGTTAGCGTAACTGTTAGTCACGTAACTGTTAGTTACGTTTGTTAGTTACGTAGCGTAACTGTGTGTTACGATAGCGTAACTGTTAGTTACGTAACTGGTGGTTACGTAGCGTAACTGTTAGTTACTAAAATCAGTTGTGCGGACTGAATTTAAAACAGTTTTTGTAAAAGCAGAACGGGTTTTGAAAAAATAACAATAAAACAGATTATTTGTATTGTTATAAACAGATTATTATTATTGTTATTATTTATTGTTAACAATTATAATGCAAGTTGTCTAATTCTTTAATTTGCGAATTTCAGAATGTCGACTCAACCTCTTGTGACCTCAACTATGTTTGCACCGATCATAACATCCGCTGTAACGGTAACTCCAATTGTGGGAGCACCACTTGCGAACACCATTGCTAATCATGCGGAAAAACCCGAAAAGTTTCCGGGTTGTGATCAGCCGGGTCATAGAGCTGCTAGCTGCAAGATGCCAAAACGGGAGAATCCCCGTCAAGCTAATATGGTGAATGATTACATGGATCTTGCTGCCATGGTGACCGATGTCACTAATATGATCTCCGAAGTTAACTTGGTGGGATGAAACTCAAAGGAATAGTGGAATGATACAGGTGCTACCTGTCATATTATTTGGGACAAGAATATGTTTTACCACCTTCAAAGATGTTGAGACTGGTGAGAAGTTGTTCATGGGAAATTCGGCTACGACCGATATCAAAGGGGAAGGTTCCGTGATACTTAAGATGACATCGGAAAAGGAGCTCACTTTGAACAATGTGCTCTATGTTCCTGAGATTCGTAAGAATCTTGTGTCGGGTTGGCGTCTTAACAAGTTTGGTTTTCGTTTGGTTTTTGAATCAGATAAGGTCGTGTTGACCAAAAGTGGTGTGCATGTTGTTAGGGGATATGCCCTTAATGGCATGTTCAAATTGAATGCAATGGTTTTTAAGCGTGATATTAATATAATTAATACTACTTCCGCTTACTTGCTTGAGTCTTCTAATATTTGACATGCACGTCTTGGTCATGTTAATTTTAATTCCATTCGTCGGTTAATTAAATTTAAAGGCATACCATCTTTCCACATTGATTCAAACTATGTAACTTAAAATCGGTTGAAAGAACAACCTCTTTTATTAATATTTAAAAAATAATAATATACATTTTATTTCGATTATTATTATTTTAAATTTTATATTTTTAGTATACTAAATAAAACATAAAACACAAAAATATGTAAAATAAGAAAAGATAAGAGTGACAAAATAAATATAAAAAGTATGAAAAAATAGAAAAGAGGGAATATGGGGGGTGGGGGTGGGGGTGGTGGTGTTCAGACATAACAATTTGAGTTGTTCAAGGTAATCGTCAAACCTTAACGAGGAAGTTGAGTCGAGTGGCGCATACATATTTGTGTAAAAACTATATTGAATCTTTAATTTATTTAATTTATATCGCAAAAAATGTCGATTAATGATGGGTTAAAGTTCTTAATAACAAATGCACTATCTATTATTAAGTTCTAATATAACCAATATTTTATCCAAAGAGTAAGTAAAATAGTTTTTATATCTGTTCCAATATTCATCAAAATTTCAAGTAATTTATTAATGTATATAAGTGGTAACTTGATTACCGGAAATTACTATTTTCTTATGGTTTTTCAAAATCGGATATATTCTTGCGAACTTGTTTTCCTATATGAAAAATTCTCGGACACCATTTTGCGGGTTAAGAAAATCTATGTAGCCTATGATCATTTTATATTATTTTAATTTTTTTTCAGTTGTCTTATTTTTCTTTCATTTCCTCTTAAAAAAATTTATAATTGATACCGATCATCCAGTAAAATAATTATATAGATTTAAGAGCTAGTATTTAAAGTAATTTTACCAAAACAATTTAAATCAATATTATATGTTTTCACAAAAAAAAAGAATTTGTTTAAAATAAAAATAAAATTTCAATTTTCAATTTAATAACAAAGTTCTATAATAAGACTCAAATTTTATATAAAAGTTTAGTATTTTCATAAAACATTAAAATTAAAAATTTTAAAAATTTTAAATATAAATAACGAAATAGTTGACTTAAAATACGTGAGAAAAAGAAGAACTAGAACACAAACTTGTATGTAATAATATTTATCTTTGAACTTGCACGATTTCTAATATTTAACAAAATTTTTGACAAATGCAAAGATAAGAAGCTATAGGCGTCACAATTATTCTACAAACTCCCTTCGCATATCCTCGTTGTTTGCATATTGTATCACATGAAGAACAACCTACAAGACTATCAGCATCGCAAAACTTATTTGGACTATCAATAGCTTCGCCTAACTTATTTGGACTATCGATAGCTTTGCCTGCAATTTAATTAAAATCAAATACATTTATAAGTTAGAAAAAGACTATAGAAGGAATTATTTTATAAAATGAATTATTTCTAAAGATAAACATATTTATTTTTGAATCTACCTTTACATAAAACAAGGAGCAACAAAACTAGAACTGTTTTGAGCATAATATCTATTCTTTTCTTTTTTTAGGAATATACTGTTTCTTATTTTTTAGGAATATACTGTTTCGTTAGGATCCTATTTAAAAAAGCAAGAGGCAATAAATAAGTTATATTAGTTGTCTTAAATTGTATTGTATTGAGTTAAATTATATATATTATATTATATTATTTATATGATATAATATTATATTATATTATTATATTATATTTTAATATTGTATTACATGTTATTAATATAATATTATATTAAATTATGTTATATTATATTATATTCGGAAATTTACATTATTATTGTTTATTTATTGTTGTATATGTCACACCCCGCAAAAATGGCGGAACCGAGGTGTACAGTGTATACGGTATCAGAGATTCAAAGGTTACATCAAAACATAAATAAACCATACATCATCAACATAGATAAAGGGTTTGAAATAGAATACGTTAATACAATCATCCAGAATATCAAAATACGGCTACAGCGTTTGGGATACTAAGGAATTACAATAGCAAAACAAATTCCAAGCAAAAGATCCACGTAGCCAAGCAAAGCATATCAACAAAAAGCGTAACCTCAAATCCCTGAAAAGCGTTAAAATACGACGTCAACATAAAGTTGGTGAATTATTCACAATAGTTAATTAAAAACATAATAGTAGAAAAGTTTAAATACGTTTTGACCCAAAAGTGTTTTGATTTGAAGATAGGTCATTTGAAAATAATGTTTCAAAATATACGTGAAGTATACAAAACCTTTTGATAAAATACTCATACATATACCATAAAAATACCATACTCATTTCATAAAATACCATAATCATACCATAAAATAAATACCATACTGGATAGAATAACATAGCCTTCGGTAAATACGATACACCTGAACCTCAACAATACTGGCAACTAACCCCACCTAGTGCATTACGCTAGGTTGTCCTCGATAATCAATAATACGGTCATAACATTGCTAACACGGACAGGGCGCATCCATCATCCAATAGTGTTAACAATGAGGGCTTGTTAGACCCATATAGCGCTATATATACAACCGACGGCCAAAAGCTAACAGGTGTGTATACGGGGCCTCGTTCTGCCACAAAGGCGGAACAAGTTGGGTAATGCTAACCTAAAGGCATCCATATCCAAAATACATACCATAATACATACCATAATACATAATAATATACCATAAAATACATTTGTTAACGCTAATCATGCCCAAAATGTAAAAGTGGTAAAAAGGGCAGCGAAATAACTCACAGATAGCAAAGCAATCCAAATCACGATATGTCGGGAAATACTATAATACCGTCAAGCTTCCACGTCTAAGTGCCCTAAACATCACGTAAATAAACATGTCTAAGTATCTCTAAGTCTAGTGGGATATGCCTTAATGATTAACGTTTTATACGGGTTTTAAAATAACCAAAGGAATATCGATATAACGGAAGAAAAACGTTTCGGAAAGTCAGCAGACTAGATACGTGATCCTCATACTTACGTGCACTACAAGTCACGTAAGTATCAAGTTACGTGTTATACAAGAGTTACGTGACATAGAATGTTACTTGAGCCAAAAGTTACGGGATTCAAACAAGGAATTACGTGAATAAGCAAAGAATTACGTGACTTATATAACAATTACGTGCATGAGGGTTAAATTCGTGAAGGCTTACGTGACAAGGCATAATTACGTGCCTTTCAAGCTATTACGTGACATTCAAGACAAGAGTTACGTGCTAGCAAAGCAATTACGTGCAAAACAAGCTGAGTTACGGACCAACATAGGAATTACGTGATTTAGGTGTTTGTTACGTGACTTATAAGTCACGAAATTGGCACTTACGTGCGTAACAAGCAAGTTACGTGACCAGGGGGATGAGTTACGTGCGAAATAAGCATTATTACGTGAATAGCAAGTAAGTTACGTGCGAAATAGATCAGTTACGTGCATGTAACTCAGTTACGTGCATGTAACTCAGTTACGTGCATGTAACTCAGTTACGTGCATGTAACTCAGTTACGTGCATGTAACTGGGTTTTTACGAAAAATAACATTCGGGATTCGATTTCTGAGTGTTTTAGGCATCTAAATGATCCCATATTGGAACCCTATGTCCAGAATACGATTAGGAACAATAATCTTAAATAAAATCCGAGTTTTGACGGTGAAAAGTGGTATTTTCGGTATTGAATCAAAATCACAAAGTTTAAAACTAAAACCGAGAAATACTTACCCGATCGTAACGAAATTCGGAGGATAGATAGAGATGATGATGGTGAACAATAATCTGGTCTCGGATTGGAAATTCAACGGTCGGATCGTCGGAAAATTTAGAGAGAAGGAGGAGGGTTTGTAGGTGTTTTCTTGAGAGAGAGAGAGTGTAGGTGAAATGAGGATAAAGACAAAAAAATCAGATATCTAATAAGACAAATGGGTTGGTGAGATACTTTTAGGACTAAAATTGTAATGGACATTCCCATAGGACCAGTTTTGTAATGGAATTTCTGAAAGGACTAGAAATGAAATACTTTTTAAACGTTAATCTTAATCATATAATTAAGGCATAATTCCCCTAAACTTATCATAAGAGCATACTAGACTTATACTAAAGGCACTTTAGACTATACGTTCCCGACATAAAGATTCGAATCACATAATATATACCCGATAAACATAAATACGCATAAAATACAAATACGATACCCAATAAAATACGAGAAATACGAATACGATACTCATAAAATACGAATACGATAAAACATAAAAGAAATACAATAGGGTCAAAACACGAACATAAATAAATAAAACGAATACGCGACGATAGAAATATACTTAGAAATTCGCGAATGTCACAGTCTCCCCAAGTAAAAAGAAATTTCGTCCTCGAAATTATCACTTGGTACTACTTCCGGGGGAAAGGTGAGGATACTTCCGCAGAATTTCATCTTCGCGTTCCCACGTGAACTCAGCTCCAAACGGGAATTCCAACGAACCTTGACAATCGGAATCTTACTTCGTCGCAGACGCTTAACATCACTAGCAATGATCTCGATCGGTTCCTCAACGAAAAGAAGCTTATCATCAATCTGGAGTTTCTCAAGCGGAACTAATAACGTCTCGTCAGCCAGGCATTTCTTCAACTGAGATACATGAAATACATTATGTACGCTGCTCAGTTCTGCCGGCAGATCTAGTCGGTACGCAGCTGGGCCGACGCGGACTAAGATCTGAATAGTTCTCTCACTCTGACCATCGGTCTGTGGATGATAGGCGGTACTCATATCTAACCTTGTACCCATAGCAGTCTGGAATGTCTTCCAACATCGTGAGGTGAAACGAGCATCACGATCGGAAATAATCGATACAGGAACTCCGTGTTTCGATACAATCTCGGTAATATATAAACGCACGAATCTCTCCATCGGATAATTCTCACGAATCGGTAGGAAATGAGCAGACTTCGTCAAACGATCAACAATAACCCATATACTGTCATAGCCACTCGAAGATCTCGGAAGCTTCGTAACGAAATCCATAGTAATACGCTCCCATTCCCACTCGGGAATCTTCGGTTGTTGGAGTAGCCCAGACGGTTTCTGATACTCAATCTTCACTTTGGAACAAGTCAAACATCGGCTAACATACTCGGCGATCTCACGCTTCATACCCGGCCACCAATAGAAATCTTTCAAGTCATGATACATTTTGTCGGAACCCGGATGAATGGAATAGTTAGACTTATGGGCTTCGTCCAGAATCAACTGACGGATACTAATCGGAACCCAAATACGCTCGAGGAAATACAGAACTCCATCCTTCTTCGGTTCTAGTTCCAACGCCAACTTATACAATCTTTCCTCTTTAGCACGGTCCTCTGTCATAATACCTTCCTGTGCGTGAATAATCCGAGCCTTTAAGCTCGTCTGAGTAGATATCACCATAGAACGAATACGGACTGGTTTGACTGTTTCCTTACGACTTAGTGCATCAGCAACAACGTTCGCCTTACCAGGGTGGTAGCGAATGTCGCAATCATAGTCGTTCAATAACTCAACCCAGCGTCGTTGTCTCATGTTCAACATCTTCTGATCGAATATGTGCTGAAGACTCTTGTGGTCGGTAAATACAGTACACTTGGTCCAATACAGATAATGCCTCCAAATCTTCAATGCGAATACGACGGCTCCCAACTCCAGATTATGTGTCGTGTGATTCTGCTCATGGACTTTCAACTGACGCGAAGCGTAAGCTATAACTTTACCATTCTGCATAAGCACACAACCCAGACCCTTGTGCGAAGCGTCGCAATAAACAACAAAATTCTCGGAACCAACTGGTAGACTGAGAATAGGCGCGTTACACAACCGCTGCTTCAATATCTGAAATGCTTTCTCCTGATCGGAACCCCAAACGAATGGTTCACTTTTCTGTGTCAACTTTGTCATAGGCGAAGCGATCTTGGAGAAGTTCTCGATGAATCGGCGATAATACCCAGCAAGACCCAAAAATGAACGGATTTCGGTCGGTGACTTTGGTGCAACCCAACTTTTAACAGCTTCAATCTTAGCAGGATCAACATGAATACCCTTCGCGCTAACCACGTGGCCAAGAAATTGAACTTCGGATAACCAGAACTCGCACTTAGAGAATTTCGCATACAACTTTTCTCTTCGAAGCACTTCTAGAACAAGACGCAAATGCTCTTCATGTTCCTTGCGACTTCAGGAAGATGATATACCTAAGACTGCTTTTCGTACTCGGTATGGTCATTATGAGTTCATGGTGATGCCGTTGGTTTGACAAACGCCCCTGCAGCATTCATGGATCTAATGAACCGTATTTGTCGTCCGAGTCTTGACAAATTCGTTATCGTATTCATCGACGACATTCTTATCTGTCACACCCCGCAAAATGGCGGAACCGAGGTGTACAGTGTACACGGTATCAGAGATTCAAAGGTTACATCAAACATACATACGCATAAAATACAAATACGATACCCAATAAAATACGAGAAATACGAATACGATACTCATAAAATACGAATACGATAAAACATAAAAGAAATACAATAGGGTCAAAACACGAACATAAATAAATAAAACGAATACGCGACGATAGAAATATACTTAGAAATTCGCGAATGTCACAGTATATGCTATTTATTGTTTACTAATATAATACTTATCCTAGGGAATAAGAGGGACCCTAATATTGTGAACGTTTTGGGCATAAGATGGACCCTAGTGAACTTAAAGTTAATCATTGAATTAATATGAATTTGATTTGAGAGATATTCATTTGTAATGTTAATGATTGTTATTTTACCTAGTATTGTGATTGTGGGTATGATTTGGGTTAGAAAAGACAAACTGTTTTTCTTTATAAATGAATTTAATAGACTTTACTAACATTATTGTCTCACAACTTTATGCTAATACTCTTTTCCTAAACATGTCTTTTGCTCGTAGTTTGTCTAACTGCTTGGTGAGGGGGAAGAACTTTTAGGATAGTTTGTAGTCCCTTGCTTTTGCAACGACTGCTTTGTTTAATATTTGTAATAAAGTTTTTAAAAGTGAACGTAACGTGTGGTGTGTTGTAAATTAAATTACTAAACCCCTTATCTCGTATTTACTTAAATCAATGTTTACTCTGATAATTTAAAAAGGTTTTCGAAAAATGAGATTTTGAAAACCATATCATTACACCTATTAACTTATTATTTTTCAAATTTATGTTTTTCTATATTAAACCAAACATAGTAAATGATCTATAGAATTAAAAAAAAAAAATCCACAAATCAAGACGAAAAATGTAGTAAACTATGCCAAAAACATGTGAAGATCCTTACCAAAATTTCCAAAAGAAAAGTATTAATGTAATAAACTTTTTTATTGATATTTAAAAAATAATAATATACATTTTATTTCGATTATTATTATCTTAAATTTTATATTTTTAGTATACTAAATAAAACATAAAATACAAAAATATGTAAAATAAGAAAAGATAAGAGTGACAAAATAAATATAAAAGGTATGAAAAATAGAAAAGAGGGAATAGGGGGGTGGGGGTGGGGTGGTGGTGTTCAGACATAATAATTTGAGTTGTTCAAGGTAATCGTCGAACCTTAACGAGGACATTGAGTTGAGTGGCTCATACATATTTGTGTAAAAACTATATTGAATCTTTAATTTATTTAATTTATATTGCAAAAAGTGTCGATTAATGATGGGTTAAAGTTCTTAATAACAAATGCACTATCTATTATTAAGTTCTAATATGAGTTTAGATGCCAAATTTTTCGTTTCGTTTATATTTACGTGTTTTGAGCTTCAGTTTATAATTCGTATACGTAGAGAAGTCTATCAAAAATAATACAATTATAATATATTGTAATATGAAGGTCGCATGATGTCTAAAATCAATGAGATAGTTTCATTTTGCTATGTTTTGTGTTGGAAAATGTTGATGAAAACATAAATTTTTCATCAAATTTGGATGTATATAAAGTGATGCATATTTAATATTTACGAAGAATATTTAATATGAATGTGTAGCCCTTAGAAAGAGCTTTGCAACGATATATTATACGTCCAAAACAGAGTTAAGGTGAATGAGATATCGACACCTAAAGATGGGTGTTTGGGTGTAACAAACTGTTACGCTAACGTAACTAACAGTTACGTTGCTAACGTAGCTGAAACTGTTACGATAACGTAACTGATAGTTACGTAGCATAACTAACAGTTACGTAGAGTAACTAATAGTTACGCTATTTGAGTCAGTTACAATTCTTTGGTTTAATTCTGGTTTAATGCTATTAAACTAAATTAGTCACCAACGTTCTCTTTTTGGGCTATAAATTGGAACGTCTTGGCTCAATTACAGACACACTGAATTTCCGATTAAGCTTTACAGTAACACTAATTTCCGATTGAATTTCAGGCAAGTTGTTGCTCCGGCAGTTTCGTTATAAACTGTTTTTGCCATTGTACCCTCGGAAACAAATCGTGTGAATATACGCGAATTATTTTTTAAGGGAATCGTGTTTATCACGAGCCTTGGCTGTAATTTCGTTTACATTTTCTGTAATTTCGTTTACATTAAACGGTATCCTGTTCTACAATCTTAAAACAAATTTTCTTCTTATAATATTGTTTATAATCAGAATAGATCGGACTCAAACTAGTTTTGTTTCAACTCGTTTTGTTTTGAACAACTGTTTTCTCAACGTAACTGTTAGTTACGTTAGTCAGTTACGTAGCGTAACTGTTGGTCGAGTTAGTGTAACTGTTAGTTCGTCACTTAGTTACGTCAGCGTAACTGTTAGTTACGCAGCGTAACTGTTAGATTCGCTAGCGTAACTGTCGTTATATACATATCAGATTATTAACGTTTAAAATAGATTATTAGTTTGAAATCAGTGAACGGAAAATATGAAAACAGTTTATTTAATATAAATATTTTAATCATTGTACTTCAGATCAGTTTGGAACTTGTTATATCCATATAATTTCTTTCCGTTTTGATTAAAAACGGTTGTGGATCAAGTTTAGAATTACAATTTCTGAAAAATTATTACGGTTCTCGTTGTTATACATATAAATGTTAGTAGCGTAACTGTTAGTTATGTTTGGTTATATTTGTTAGCGTAACTGTTAGTTACGTTTGGTTATATTTGTTAGCGTAACTTTAAGCTACGTTGGCGTAACTGTTAGTTACGTGGCATAACTGTTAGTTACGTTTTGGGTATATTTGTTAGCGTAACTATGAGTTACGTAGCGTAAATGTTAGTTACGTAGCGTAACTACTAGTTACGCTAGTTAGTTACGTTTGTTAGTTACTCAAATCAGTTTTGCGGACTACATTTAAAACAATTTTGTAAACACAGAACGGGTTTTGGAAAATAACAATAAAACAAAATTATTTGTATAAACAGATTATTATTATTGTTATTATTTATTGTTAACAATTATAAAGCGAGTTGTCTAATTCTTTAATTTGCGAATTTCAGAATGTCGACTCAACCTCGTGTGACCTCAACTATGTTTGCACCGATCATGACATCCGCTGGAATGGTAACTCCAATTGTGGGAGCACCACTTGCGAACACCGTTTCTAATCATGCGGAAAAACCCGAAAAGTTTTAGGGTTGTGATCAGCCTGGTCATAGAGTTGCTAGCTGCAAGATGCCAAAACGGGAGAATCCCCGTCAAGCTAATATGGTGAATGATTACATGGATTTGGCTCCCATCATGACCGATGTCACTAATATGATCTCTGAAGTTAACTCGGTGGGATCAAAATCAAACGAATGGTAGATTGATACGGGTGGTACCCTGATATCGCATATTTATACGTTTATTTATAAGCGATATTTGGTTGTTTTTCATAATAAACATGATGGATAGGATAGGTTTTTGCATTTAATCGTGTGGAAAAGTTGTTTTGTCTATTTTATAGGTTTATATGATTGGGAAGTGGAAATGGTGGAAATCGGGGTGCTGCGTCTGCTGCTCCTGAAATTGACGCTCCCAATGATATCGATCCATCGTTGGCGCACGCGAAGTTCCAGCTTACGGGTCTACGAACGACATCGCAGGAGGAGCGGTTCTGGATGAGTCGGGAGTCTGTCCCATCATCCTATCAGGCAGACGACCAGGAAAGACGACCTGCTTTCGTGCTGTCATCCGGACACGGGGTCCACGCTGTTGGGGTGGTGCGGAAACTGGCACCGGAGGAGCAGCTGGTAGCACGGTCCTCGGGTTGGAGGTACCGTGGCTGCTCGAGAAAGCCATTGATTTTTCCTCGGTCGGGTCAGTGGTCTCGTGGTGCTGAGCCTCTGGTGCAGAGAAGTCTTCCGAGACTCCTGGCGTGTAGACGGCTCGCGAATGTGAGTGCGGCTGTGACCGGGAGTGAGAATGAGATCCTGAGTGCGACGATTGAGACATGTCGGATCTAAGAATAATGAGTTACGTGAGTACAGGGGGAAAAATTAAGGAAAATGTAAACGATAGTGCATATATGGGTCAGTCACGTGAGAATCGGGAATAGATAAGGCCGGGAGTTTTTCGACTCGAAAACTGTTTAACGATAGCAATTACTTTCCGTTCTCGCATAATTTATTTTGAACTAGGCATAGTTGATCAAGTTACGCCTAGTTAAAAGCAATTCATGCAATTGCGGAATTAATCTACTAAAGTTCGAAAGCTCGTGAAATGATTTTTCCGAAAAAGCCTTGGTTATAGTTTGGTTTCAAAAATTTTGAAAAATTGTTAAAACCGTTTTTCACTATAACCTGTGCTCTGATACCAAGTCTCTCACACCCCGCTAAAGCGGAAACACGAGATGCGAAGAGCAACGATATCATTACACGAGTTATAATTAAAACATACGGTTTCAAGTCATTACGATAGAGAATAAGAGTTTACAAGTTTGAAAATAACCAAGCATTTAACGTATCACATAACAAAATACATGATTAATTGTTTAACAAAATTCCCAAAATAATAAAATAGGTCTTTTCCCAACTCTTGAATTCACGTGACATGCTTGACCCATCCATGGTATGCACTTAGTATCCTGACATTTGGTTTCCTGAAAACATGAGAAAAAGTGTCAAACTACAAAAGTAGCGAGTGAGTTAAAGTTTTCTAGTCCTCGACTAAAAACGGGTTGAGTCAAGTATAACAATACTTAAAAGTTTGCGGTAAGTAAAACAATACTTAAAGATAGTTGCGTAAAGTATGAAAATACTTAAAAGATAGTTGCGATCCATAAAAGTTGCTCAAGAGATAGTTGCGTTTCATATTAGTTTCACAAGTTTCCAAAGTTTCCAAAGTTTCACAAAGTTTTACTAGTTTCCAAAGTTTCCAAAGTTTCACAAGTTTCCAAAGTTTCCAAAGTTTCACAAGTTTCCGAAGTTTCACAAAGTTTCACAAGTTTCCAAAGTTTCATACTAGTTGCAAAAAGTTGCTCGAAAGATAGATAAACTATTGATTGAAATCATGTATAACGACTACTTGGCATAATATAACTTAAGTGTTCACACTAAACCGATTAACCAACCGCGAAGCCCCTTACCCTGCACTACTTACGAGGAGTCATTTCTGATCGAGTAATATGTACTTAAGCTGCCGCCTAAGCAAGGAACGGTTATTTCCTAAGTATCGATACCCATAATTACTAAACGGCTTAACAAAGCTAATAGTGTGTGTTGCAAGATGGGCATTACTGTTTCCTTTTATAACTAGTAGTTGTCACTTAAGAATCATGTTATATATCCCTCAAGAGTCACGTTAGTTATACGATCAATCAATGTTCAAACGAGTGCCGAGTGTGGCATTATAGTAGTTTCACAAATGTCGAGTGTGGCGATAAAGTAGTTTCACAATTGCCGAGTGTGGCAATAAAGTAGTTTCACAAATGCCGAGTGTGGCGATAAAGTAGTTTCACAATTGCCGAGTGTGGCAATAAAAATGTTGTTGCATAAGTACATAAAAGTTTGGTTCTCATGTTTCCCCCAAAATAATTATTTAAAAACAGTAAATAAAAGTGGGGTTGTAACTCACAGTTTGCTAGAGACGAGACGAGTGCGAGAAGCGGTCGGAATGCTTCGGAATCAAGGAAATCCTAGTTATACCAAGTCATAGAGTGAGTTTAATTGTTTATGAGTTTATAGCACCGTTAGTCAACGAAAATGCTTTAGTTTTAGAAGTTATGTTAAGTTCTAATGAAAATCGGGCAGCGCTCCCGCGCTATAATTTATTCGTCCAAATTTCGTACACTTTCCCGCTTAATAACAAATCGTGTTTTAAATCTTTATTCAAAATACATAATACCATATTAAGTTTAATACAATACTTTAGTTAAGTTATGATTTAACTTTATTTGTCCAATCTCAGTCCAATCCGACGAAATACGACGAGTGTTGGTCTAATAATTAATCCTAACCGTTTTCAAGGCTAAAACCGAATACGAATATAATGAAATCGAAAGATTCACAAGAGTAACAAGTTATACCGCTAACACCCGCTTGATTGAAAAGGATCCGGAATGACAACTTCAGTGGTGTAGTGATGAGAATATCCGCCTCCAAAACACAAGACAACCACCGGCTGGAGCTTCTCAGTCAGCTCCGGATTTTCGTAAATTTTGCGTTTTTAAGCGTTTCAAGAGTATTTTTGGTAGATTTCGACATGCAACTTAAAAACCTTTAATAACATCCACGGACTTCTTCAAATAACATCTTTTTACATCAAGATCCTTGTAAAAGTTTATAAAATTTATGTTTTTAGTTAAATCACCATAGAAACTTTTATAAAACTCATTATTTGATCTTAGATTAGACATGCATGTGTAAAAATGTGTATAAAACAGTGGGAAAAGTTTGTTATACCTCAAGAAAAAGGAAAGTATGATGATCTAGCTCGTTAGATGATGATTTTGATGGAGATTAAACCCGGAAATGAAGAAAAACCGAAACACACCACCACTAGATGACCACCTCTTGCTCCTTTTGATGAATAGAACCGATTGTGATGATGTTTATGGTGTTTATTTGGTGATTAATGGCTGGGATTCACAACCAAGGTGAAGAAAATGAAGAAGATGGAGAGAGTTTGAGGGAGGATTTCAAGGAAAACACCAAAGTGTGTGTGATAGAAAAGTGAAAGAAAATGAAAAGAGAAGTGATAATATCACCTAGGGACAGGGATTTATGCAATAGGGGAGGTCCAATCGGGTTTAGACACTTTTCCCAATTGATTTTCATGCAAAAATGAGTCACCAATACCTGACCAGGCTGGCTGGTCGGCTGGTTCGGCAGACTTCCCGTTTCCGCTGCGAAGGCGTTTTCGATCGTTAGGAGTTCCCGTTTGATTCCAAATGAACTTAGGCAAGTCCATTACAAGTATTATTGGTATTTTGATTCATTAAATGATAACTTTTAAGTTTTGGATTCGAGAACGCACGATTTCGGTAAAAGATAAACAAGAGCAAAAGTGCGATATCTCGAGTATAAAGAATGCGTTAACCGACAAATTTGGCATAAACCTTCTAACTTATAATTATGAGGATACTAACAAATTGGCACTTAGATATTTTGATTCGGAATTTGATTCCGACACTGACGCGTTCTCGGTAAAAGTACGGTTAAAAGCAAGACGGACACTTTAAAGGATATAGAGCACGATTTTCACCTGAAATTTTTTACGGTTGCCACATTCTCCCCGGGTTGAAAGAAATTTCGTCCCGAAATTTAGTTCGTCCCTTCGTGGGGAAGTGTTCTTGAATAGATGTGATTCTTCTGACGGATTTGGTCCTCACGTTCCCACGTGAATTCATGACCACGTCGGGAATTCCACTGAACTTTGACAATAGGAACACGATTTTGCCTGAGATGTCTGACCTCTCGGTCTACAACCTCAAGCGGTTCTTCGATAAAGTTGAGCTTGTTGTCGATCTGGACCTCGTGGAGTGGAATGACGATGGTTTCACCAGATAACCACTTTTTCAAGTGCGTGACCTGGAATACGTTGTGAACGTTGAAGAGAATCTGCGGGAGTTGGAGTCGATACGCAACCGGGCCGATTCGCTCTATCACCTCGAATGGATCCGTGTACCTCGGGCTTAGCTTGCCGCACTTCCCGAAGCGAATTACCCCCCCTTCCATGGCGATATTTAGGGAAGCACTTTATTGCCAACTTGGAACTCAAGGGGTTTCCTCCGGTTGTCGGCGTAGCTCTTCTGTCGTGTACGAGATGTCTTCAGTCTTTCCCGATTGGTAGCAATCTTGTCGATGGTTTCCAGGATGATATCGAGCCTTGTGAGTTGTCGATCGCCAGCTTCTAACCAACAAAGTGGTGGCTGACACTTACGTCCGTGTAAGGCCTCGAATGGTGCGCACTTGATGCTAGTGTGGTAGCTGTTGATATAGGACAACTCGACCCAAGGGAGGCGAGCGTCCCAACTTCCTCCGAAGTCAACTACGCACGCTCTTAGCATATCCCCAAGCATTTGGATCGTCCGTTCACCCTGGCCATCGGTCTGGGGATGGTAAGCGGTGCTGAGGTCTAGTCGCGTCCCGAGCGGTTTCTGAAGATTATTCAAAAAGCGGGACGTGAATCAACTATCCCTATCGGAGATGATGGTGAGAAGTGTTTCGTGACGAGAGACGATTCCGTTGGTGTAGATCTGAGCGAACTGCTCCATCGAGTGGTTTTCACGTACCGGTAGAAAGTGTGCAGACTTCGCCAATCGATCCTCAACCATCAAAATCATGTCGTTACCTCTTGCCGTACGGGGCAGTTTGGTGATGAGGTCAATGGAGATTTTTTCCCACTTCCACAGGGGATCTCCGGTGGTTGCGGTAGGCCTGATGGTTTCTGATATTCGCCTTGACCTCAGGGCAAGTTAAGCACTTAGCCGCGTACAATGCGATATCCTTCTTCATGTCTGGCCACCAATAATATTCCCGGGGTTCTTTGTACAATTGTCGGATTCTGGGTGGATGGAAGATCTGGAACGGTGGCCCTTGACTAAAATAAGTTTTCGAAGGTTTTCGGATCTCGGAACCTACGCTCAGTCCTCGAAGTAGTGGATTCCGTCCGGATTAAGCTCGAATTTCCTCACGGGTTCTGTAGTGTCTCGTCCTTAAGGTTCTCGGGTTTCAATGTTTCGCTCTGAGCTCTAGCGTTTCCAATTTGGGCTTCTGAAATGGTTCTTTCTGTTCTTTGCCCCAAAGGGAACTGCATTTTTCGGAATGGCTTCGGTCAATGACTTAGCGATCCTTGAGAAATTCTGAATGAACCTCCGTTAGTAGCCCGCCCATCCTAGGAATAGTTGGATTTCCTTAGGAGACGTTGGGGCTTGCTATTTCTCAATCGCTTTGATTTTGGTTGGGTCTACGTGAATTCCCTCCTAATTGATCGCATGACTAAGGGAATGTACTTCCCGGAGTCAGAATTTACATCTCGAGGGTTTCACGTACCACTGCTGATCCCTAAAGAGTTCTAGAATGAGTTCCAAATGTTTCACGTGCTCTTGATTATTCCGTGAATGGATGAAGATGTCGTTTATGAATGTGATTACGAATCTGTCCAGATATGGTTTGCACACCCGATTCATCTAATCCTTGAACACTGACGGTGCGTTGGTCAGACCGCATGGCATAACGAGAAATTGTAATGCCCGCAGCAAGTTCGAAAGGAGGTTTCAGAAGTATCGGTTTCACTGACTCGAACCTGATGATACCCTGGACGGAGGTCGATCCTTGAGAAGTAAGTTGCACCCTGCAACTGATCGGATAGATCACCAATTCGAGGGAGAGGGTATCGGTTCTTGAAGGTCAGTTTATTGAGTTCACGTGAATTGATGCACATCGCGAGAGATGCGTCTTTCTTTTTATCGGAGAGGATTGGGGCTCCCCGGGATGATGTACTAGAACGAATTTGTCGAAACAGACAATTTCAGCTCCGAATCGGGGTAATTAGTCCATTCCGGCGTTGATGTCGATACTTTCCAGTCCTAAGGGGATGAGATCGATGGGGAAGGTCTTATTGAATAGATACGCTGAACAGCCTAGAATTACGTCCTCATCTTTGATTTCTCGGCTAGTAGCGTATTCTTTAGTGAAGCTATCCTTAAGGATTTTAAATCCTAGATTAATAAGGGTTCTAGGACCTAAGGATACCAAGCTTCCTCTGCTCCTTAATTGAATAATATAGATGTGAAATGGTTATTCACTGGAATTGTACCTGTTCCTGCATTGGGATTTTGTCTTGCCTCCTTGGCAGTGATTGTGAGAGTCCCAAAAGTTCTTGTTGTCTGCAGTATGGGGCAAGTCTTACGGCGGTGTTCGTCGCTTCCACATTCGAAGCACACCGGCTTCTTGCCTTGGTTGTTTGTTCTCTCCGAGCAGTATTTGAAGAAGTGCCCCACCTTCTGGCACTTGTGGCACACGGGGCAGTTTCCAACATGGTGCAATTTGCATTTGTCGCACTTGGGGAGCGACCCAACATAAGTTCGGGTTCCAATTGTGGGTTTCTTGTTGTGTTTTCTCCTCGTTGGTTGGTGATCAGCCTTCCTTTTCTTACTCTTCTTACGCTCGACGGTTGCCGAAGGGAGAAGGAGGTTATTGTTTCTGGAGTGCTCTCATTTTTCTTGTTTGATTGTTACTGGAAAGAGAAAGGGGTTAACGTTTCCGAGGTTTTCGCCTTCCTCTTGTTTAACTGTGGTTGGGAAGAGGTGAAGGTTATTGTCACCGTTGTTCTCCAGGTGGCTGTCGTTGGGGTTATCATCCCAGAGAATTTCGTTGTTGACCCCAGCGACGATCTGAGCGATCATGTTTGGGAGTGCTGCTTGGAGCTGCACGGTAATCTGCTAGGCAAATAGGTCAGCGCGGCTTCTCTTAGGAGGCATGATTCTACAATGAAAAGAATGAAACTAGTTTAGAACGCACGAATAAGGATATGAAATAAGGATATAGAACAATAATGTATATCGGAAAGATAGATAGCGCACGCACGATAAGCGATTAAGATGAGAAAAGGATTCAAGCATAATAAACAAGTAAGGATTATGAAGGTAGAAATTTCATTCCATGATAAGAGTAGTCGGACAACGTTCATAATGTGAAAGGTTTGAATACTAGTGCAATACAACATAAAATGAAATACGGATTAGCTTCAAGTCGTCTACATATGGGAAACTACGACTTAGGCTTGCGATACAATCCCTAAAATGAAAGGGCCTAACGACGCCTATCAAGGAACATCTTCGCTACGAGGACCGCAATTAGGGTCCCCATAATCAAGCAAGCGCTGACGAGACACTGCACCGTCCTCGACGTGGCTTGAGCCGACGTGATGACTCGGATTGACTGTTCAGACAGTCGGTGTGCAACATCAGAGACTTCACACAGAAGAAGACCCTGCTGTTGGGCCTCTTCGGTGATTCCCCGAAGTTCTCGATGAAGCTGAAGGAACGCTGCTGGTAGGGGCGATGGTAGTAAAGACGGCATCATCGGCCTAGATGGTACGGCGCTGTCGGGGTGCTGCGTCTGCTGCTCCTGAAATTGACGCTCCCAATGATATCGATGCATCGTTGGCGCACGCGAAGTTCCAGCGTACGGGTCTACGAACGGCATCACGGGAGGAGCGGTTCTGGATGAGTCGGGAGTGTGTCCCATCATCCTATCAGGCAGACGACCAGGAAGGACGACCTGCTTTCGTGCTGTCATCCGGACACGGGGTCCACGCTGCTGGGGTGGTGCGGAAACTGGCACCGGAGGAGCAGCTGGTAGCACGGTCCTCGGGTTGGAGGTACCGTGGCTGCTCGAGAAAGCCATTGAGTTTTCCTCGGTCGGGTCAGTGGTCTCGTGGTGCTGAGCCTCTGGTGTAGAGAAGTCTTCCGAGACTCCTGGCGTGTAGACGGCTCGCGAATGTGAGTGCGGCTGTGACCGGGAGTGAGACTGAGATCATGAGTGCGACGATTGAGACATGTCGGATCTAAGATTAATACAATTGAGGCTTATAATTCGACTATATTATGTTGTTCTTATTGTTATTCATATAACATTATATTGTTCGAAAACTCGTTAATATTGAAGTGTTCATCCGCTGCTGAACTTCTTCAATAGATCACGATCTTAACGAAGGCGAACTTATTAGTTTACATTGACTAATACGATCCTGACAAGTGGTATCAGAGCACAGGAGGTGCTTTAGATCCATTGATCCAACGAGTTTATAATCCTCATAAACAAAGAATCAATATAATAATCATGTCTGAAATTGCAATCGGCAAAGTTCATGTTCTAAACAGCAACGAATTCGACTTATGGAAGCTACGCATCAAGCAACACATTCTGCTCTCTGACTGTACAGTCTGGGACGTAATTATCAATGGTAACAAACGTCCTACCCCCCATGGAGCTGATGGAGAACCTGGAGTTCTCGCTCGACAACCAGTGTCTGATCTTGAACGAAGAGAAAAACAAACCGAAATCAAGGCTCTTAGCATTCTTCTAATTGCAATCCCCAACGAATATCAATCACAATTTGAAGAATATCAAGATGCAAAATCGCTATGGGAAGCTTTGGAGAAAAGATTCAGTGGAACAAAGAATACAAAGAAGAACAAGAAAGCACTTCTTAAACAGGAGTATGAAAACTTCAACTCCCTGAATGGCGAACGAATGACTCAAAGGTTTGATCGATACAAAAAGCTCACCGGAGAGATGATCAGCGCAGGCATTAAGTATGATAAAGATGATCTCAACAAAAAGTTCATAAGAGCTCTAGGAAAGGAATGGAAAATATACACTGTTTCCTACAGACAAGGAGACACCTTAGAGGAACTGGAATTGGATGATCTTTACAACGACTTAAGAGTCTTTGAGGCAGAAGTGGAAGCAGAAAAAGCTGGAAATAGCAATCCCAGTATTACCAATGTCAATACTGCACTTGCTACAACGTCTGGAGGATCAAAACATGAAATCAGTGAAGAGATTTCATTCGAAGCCTTTATATCTAAATGCTCAAGTCTCACATGTGAAGATGTAAAACAGATGCATCAGGATGACTGTGATGAAATCGACCTAAAGTGGCAATCTGCTATGTTGGCATTACGAGCACGAAGATTTGTAAACAGAACAGGAAGAAGATTCAATCCCAAAAACAATGAACGAATCACTTTCGACAAAAGCAAGGTGAAGTGCTACGAATGCAACGAATTAGGTCACTTTGCTAGGGAATGTCCAAACAAGTCCAAAACCAACAATCCACGATCCACTCATGACACAAATCAGAGTGCACTCATGTCACAGGACATATTTGGATATGATTGGAGTGACTTAGCTGAAGAAACAAGTCAAAATAGGGCACTAATTTCTGAATAACAAAATCTTGTTCACATAGAAGATATTACTACTGTTCACCATGCATGCATAGCAATAGTAATGGATGATACGGACATTGTATCTATGGAGGAATTAGTTCCTACGGAGGAATTAGTTTCTACGGAGCTAGTTTATACTGACCTAGGAATTCCTGAAATCGGCAACAACGTTCTTGGATACGACTGGAATGATGATGATGATCAAGGAGCAACTCAAGAAGATGCTCGTATGGCTATTGATTCATCCTCACCAACTCATGACAATCCATCTCTCATGGCCGAGGTAAATTCTAAACTTTGTACTTCTGAATGTAAAGATATAATTGTTAAATATAAAAATCATAATCAATTGATGAGTGACTCAATTAAGATCTTAGAAGAACAAAGACAGTCAGCTCATAGGGTAATTGATAACTTAGAAAATCAGATCAAGTCACACAAAATTAATGAACAAAGTTATCAAGAAAAGATTAATTTAATTGAATGGCAAAGAGAGGACCTACTACTTAAACTCAAGATGGCTAGGGACGAAATAAAACGACTAGAACAAGAACATGATAAAGTTGAGTTAGATGTAGGGAAATTAGAATTTGCTTCGAAAAGACTTTATGATTTAATCAGACATTAAAAAGCAGTGATTACTTGGAATTACGTTTTACTTGGATCATGAATAATAAGAATACTTGGAATTACGTTTTACTTGCATCTCCTCAAGTTCGGCAGCTCCAGATTCAAAACGTGTATCATGTGCAATTACCTCGTTCAAAAAATCCCAATCAATACCGGAAGGGGCAAAAACCGGGTATTGCTGCATGGTTGTCAATTTGGCATGAATTTCTGCCTGCCTCTGTTGATTAATGCCACGCCTAAGTGGTACTCGTATGTAAGGGTGATTAATGTCATAAAGTGGGACGTGAGGTGGGACTTCAAGCTGAGCATTTTCGTCGGCCATATTCTGCATAAAACAAGTCAGAACAACCATATTAGTAAGATAGAACAGCGTGGAAAATTAGAAAGTCTCAAAAACAGGGCGAAACAAAAAGCAATATTTTTTCACACAGAAAAATTTGGCCGCCGGCTGGCTAGTTTCAGCCGTCGGCTGGGTGTATTTTATAACATAAAATTATTTAAAGTTTCGAAAAGGATTTTACCAAAGTAGATTAACACACAATACAGGCAGTGTACCTGATCGTACGATAATATAGATTCAGTAAGTCCGGATCGAACTCAGGGAACGTGTATTTATATTCGTTATCTCAAATTATATAATTAAACTAAATAAAGCAAGTAAATATGGGGGACGTTTTAGTTCTATGAGAACATATTTCAGAAAAACAAATAACTAAATTAAAATAGCAATTGATTTAACTAAATGGAATTGTGAATGAAAAACTGTTTCGAAAAGACTTTTAGATTTAATCAGATATTAAAAATCAGTGATTACTTGGAATTACGTTTTACTTGGATCATGAATAATAAGAATATGTTTGATTGGTTTAACTGTGATTTCTATAATAATTAGACTTCCTATTAGAGTTATCTAATCCTACAATTTTAGAGAAAGATCATACGACTAATCGTACATCAAGAGCTATCTTAGATTATCCACTCTAAATTGTGCTTTAATTTCACTATTATTTACAATTTAATCTGTCGACTACGAATTAACAAAAGTCTCAATTATTCAATTTTGATATAATTGTCATGTTCATTCAATTCATTAAATTACTAATATCTTAGCCTATCTCAATTAAGTCTCAAGCTACAATTATCTAATAAATTATATAATCGTAAATAACTGATAAATTTATAAGAACGCTAGTTATGATATAGATTTATCAATCACGCTAAGTAGTAAATTTAATGACTTTGAATAAACATGGATCGCGATTAAACGTAAATAATAACGGAAAAACCAATTACTTCAAACATAAACTTAATTAAACATAGATCCAAGTTCAACAATCCAAGCAATCACTTAAGGAGTTTAGCTCATGTTGGATTGTAACAAAATAGCATAAGAATTCTTAAACAAAAACATTGTACCAAGAAAAATATGAATAAAGTGCAAACCAATAATAGCAAACTTCAAAGATGATTAAAAGATTTTAACCAAAGCTTCCAACGTGATCAAAGGCTTCCAGGACTCACCTTGCAGCTCTCCAGGTCGAATGTAGGATGAAAATATGGAATAAGATGTCTCCAACTCGAACCCTAGAAGCCCTTTAAATAAGGTCTGATCCGTCTGATCCAGCCGGCGGCTGGAATGCTCGGGTGGAAAAGTTGCTTCCGCGGCACGTTTAGGAACAATTGTGGAAATTTAATCCAGCCGCCGGCTAAATAATCTCAGCCGCCGGCTGATTCTTCAGCTTTTCACTTTTCTTGCTCGTTTGCATCCGTTCTGAGCCGGTTTCAGCTCCTTTTCGCTCCATGATCCAAATATAACTCTAATCTGCAATTATAACTGAAAAGATACCAGATCATAACAAAAGTTGCAGAAAACTAGAGTAAAAATGAGAAATATGATTACAAAATATCGATTATTTTAAGCATATCAAATTCCCCACACTTGAATCTTACTTGTCCTCAAGTAAACCATCAGATTTAGAACAAAACAATCATCTTCGATAAAAATAAAATACCCAACGAATCAAGTAAATTACAAAAAAAAATTATTTACGAAGATGAATTTAACAATTACCAAGCCAAAATTTAAATGCATAACTAAGCATCTCACGATTTGGGAAGTATAACACTCAATCACTCAAAAAGCTAATCTAAGTGTAATATGTGTGTGAAATCGCTCAAAGCTCAGTCATGACAAGTATTCTATCATAGGCTTGATAACGATACGCTTCTCCACCAATAGAGTCTAAGTAACTAGTTCAGAGGATTTATGGTCATATCAATGGGTGATGGATAAAATGATGGAAAAATGGAATGAAAGTGAATTATAATGAATGATATGAACCACATAAATTCCAATTAGTCTACAAATCCAAATATTTAAGTCAAAAACCATATTACTTTCAAAACTCGATTGATTATCCCTAATGGCTCATTCTGATGAAACTCCCAAGACCAAATTTCGCCTTAATTCTTCAACGGTTCGATTGAGAATTTTATTTCTCGCAAATTTCGTTAAATCACTTCAACAATTATTGGTTACCTAGTACGGGCTTTAATAAATATATTTTTTTCTGTTTTTTTTTTATTTTATTAAAGAAACCGCTCAAAAGGTCTATCAAAAATTTGAATAACTCTTAAACTTACATCCACATGTGACTTCTTTCGTGAACTCAAGTAAATTAAACAACTCCATGCCATCATATATAACAATCCGTCTAATAATCAACCAAGTTATGAAAGAGGAAAATTTTCAACAAAAATATCTGGATTAAACGACTTAGACATTTATGCTCAATTTATGGTATATATATGTGGAAAGGGTGATAAAAGAAAAAGGTTTGGTGCAAATATGGTATCTAAACGGCAAAAACACTAAAAACAAGTGTTCGATAGGTAGTGTGAGTCAAATAACCAGTGTAGCTACCGACTATAAGAAACGAATAGGCCAATCAACGGTTTAACAATCCTAATTCTTTTGCCTTTTTCCTAGTTACTAATAAGTAAAACTTATGCTCATTCATAGCCTCAAAGCGTATACAGTGTCAAGTTCTAAAATCTACAAGTCACCGGCACACTCATAAAAAATGAAGATAAAAGCATATAAAATGTATGCTATAATGGCTCAAATCCTCACAAATATATAACGGGTAGGTGTGCCTAGTTATGCAGCTAGTTTAAACTAATTACGAGAAACATGTCAAAAAATTTTAAATTTTCACACAAAATGTTCCTAAGGACAAATAGATTCTTTCCTAACCCCTTCCCCACACGTAAACAATACAATGTCCTCATTGTAAAAAAAAATCAGCGAATAAGTGTAAAAAGAAAAAGAGAAAGGAAGAAAAAGAACTCCCCCATGTAGATGTCGAGATTCTGTGAAAGGAGACCGCAGTGGAAAGAATGTATGGCTGTAAAAGCATAACGTCCTCAAAAAATCTGCATAGCTCTCCATTGAAAATTTGAAATTTCGGCATTACTTCCACTAAAATCAGCGATATTCTAGAATGGGAAAACACATCACAAACTTATTAAGCACCAAGAATAGAAAGTACATAATAAATCCATTACACCAATTCACACAATAATCCATAACAATAAAAGAAAAATAGTTCACTCAAATAAACCACAAATATATCAAAACCATAACGTCACATATCATCCCAACGTCGTGTCCAGGATGACCTCTGACGCTCCTGAATGGCTCGCTGCCCCTCTTCGTCCTGCTGGCGCTGAGCCTCAGTAGGAGGATAGTAGTGTGAAGCGGACCACAGATGGTGGCGATCATCAAATGTCGAGGAGGAGGGCATGTCCTGGTCCATAGGAGTGTCATCGCTAAAAGTCTGATAGGATCCGTCGTACGCCTGATAATTAATACCCGCCCGCTGATGGTACTGGTACAACATCTCGTCCTGATAACGATTCCGACTGTCAAACTCGTTCTGCAAATATCCAGCCTGATTGCTGACCATGCTGATGTTGGAGTTGAGATCGTAGTAACGATCCTCCATACGGTCAGCGAAAGTGTCGAACCGAGACGACATCTGCCCCATGCTAGATGTCAGTGCAGCAATCTGAGCGTTCAAATCCATCTCCTGGACCGGAGGAATTTCCTCATCATCGGGTTCCTCTACAACGCGAATACTATTCGCTCCACTTGCCCGTCTAATTTCCGCCCAACGATAAGTCACATGGTGCCCTGGTGCTGTGAACTTGACCACTATACCTGCTGATTTAAACCAAGCTGATCCTAAAAGGCGCATCCCTGGTGTCAAGGTAGTACAACGATCAAATCCCGCTCCACGGAATTTCAAATGATTACCAATAACTGTGACAAAATGGCCTCCCCGAATAACACTGCCGGGTCGGGCACCCTTTAGTATCTGAGTCATCCAACGGGCTAAAATATACGAGACATTGACGACCCGTTTTTGCACAATGCAACCCAACCAAAACAGCTCCTCCTTGTGACACTTCTCAATCCCAGTCTTGCGGCCAATAACAAACAAGAAAACCATGGCAAAAATGGCCCGAACCTTAGGGTCACGAATCTGAGTATACGATGGCGCCCGTTCGCCGGTTAAAACTCCGTCAGCTATCATGGACCACATGGCCGCGTTCTCGGAGTAATTGGGAGTTTTAATCCCGGATACCATGAAGTCATCAAAATCAGGGTGTGCCAAATCGGCTTCATCAAATAACCCAAGAGCTTCCCCAAATTCTTTCAGCGACAACTTTCGAAACACACCCCCTAATAGAAACGACACAGTCTTGGCGTTTGGATCGGGGTCGGCATGATTGAAGGCGAAAGAACTATAAAACTCGTAAGTAGCCTCAATATAGATTGGTTCGTTGATTGAAAATAACCTGTCCCAAGCTCTACATGTAAATGTCCCAAAATTGACTTCTAGCATCTCCTCAAGTTCGGCAGCTCCAGATTCAAAACGTGTATCATGTGCAATTACCTCGTTCAAAAAATCCCAATCAATACCGGAAGGGGCAAAAACCGGGTATTGCTGCATGGTTGTCAATTTGGCATGAATTTCTGCCTGCCTCTGTTGATTAATGCCACGCCTAAGTGGTACTCGTATGTAAGGGTGATTAATGTCATAAAGTGGGACGTGAGGTGGGACTTCAAGCTGAGCATTTTCGTCGGCCATATTCTGCATAAAACAAGTCAGAACAACCATATTAGTAAGATAGAACAGCGTGGAAAATTAGAAAGTCTCAAAAACAGGGCGAAACAAAAAGCAATATTTTTTCACACAGAAAAATTTGGCCGCCGGCTGGCTAGTTTCAGCCGTCGGCTGGGTGTATTTTATAACATAAAATTATTTAAAGTTTCGAAAAGGATTTTACCAAAGTAGATTAACACACAATACAGGCAGTGTACCTGATCGTACGATAATATAGATTCAGTAAGTCCGGATCGAACTCAGGGAACGTGTATTTATATTCGTTATCTCAAATTATATAATTAAACTAAATAAAGCAAGTAAATATGGGGGACGTTTTAGTTCTGTGAGAACATATTTCAGAAAAACAAATAACTAAATTAAAATAGCAATTGATTTAACTAAATGGAATTGTGAATGAAAAACTGTTTCGAAAAGACTTTTAGATTTAATCAGATATTAAAAAGTAGTGATTACTTGGAATTACGTTTTACTTGGATCATGAATAATAAGAATATGTTTGATTGGTTTAACTGTGATTTCTATAATAATTAGACTTCCTATTAGAGTTATCTAATCCTACAATTTTAGAGAAAGATCATACGACTAATCGTACATCAAGAGCTATCTTAGATTATCCACTCTAAATTGTGCTTTAATTTCACTATTATTTACAATTTAATCTGTCGACTACGAATTAACAAAAGTCTCAATTATTCAATTTTGATATAATTGTCATGTTCATTCAATTCATTAAATTACTAATATCTTAGCCTATCTCAATTAAGTCTCAAGCTACAATTATCTAATAAATTATATAATCGTAAATAACTGATAAATTTATAAGAACGCTAGTTATGATATAGATTTATCAATCACGCTAAGTAGTAAATTTAATGACTTTGAATAAACATGGATCGCGATTAAACGTAAATAATAACGGAAAAAACCAATTAGTTCAAACATAAACTTAATTAAACATAGATCCAAGTTCAACAATCCAAGCAATCACTTAAGGAGTTTAGCTCATGTTGGATTGTAACAAAATAGCATAAGAATTCTTAAACAAAAACATTGTATCAAGAAAAATATGAATAAAGTGCAAACCAATAATACCAAACTTCAAAGATGATTAAAAGAGTTTAACCAAAGCTTCCAACGTGATCAAAGGCTTCCATGACTCTCCTTGCAGCTCTCCAGGTCGAATGTAGGATGAAAATATGGAATACGATGTCTCCAACTCGAACCCTAGAAGCCCTTTAAATAAGGTTTGATCCGTCTGATCCAGTCGGCGGTTGGAATGCGCGGGTGGAAAAGTTGCTTCCGCGGCACGTTTAGGAACAATCGTGGAAATTTAATCCAGCCGCCGGCTAAATAGTCTCAGCCGCCGGCTGATTCTTCAGCTTTTCACTTTTCTTGCTCGTTTGTATCCGTTCTGAGCCGGTTTCAGCTCCTTTTCGCTCCATGATCCAAATATAACTCTAATCTGCAATTATAACTGAAAACATACCAGATCATAACAAAAGTTGCAGAAAACTAGAGTAAAATGAGAAATATGATTACAAAATATCGATTATTTTAAGCATATCAACAACACTTTCGATGGAGGATACCATGCTGATCCACATAAGCATATAGCAAAGTTCAACGAGCTATGCGAGATGTTCAAGTATGGAGAATGAAAAAGCAATAGTGTCAAGCTGAGGTTGTTCCCTTCGTCTCTCACCGGAGATGCGAAGGTTTGGTTTGAAGAACTCAAAGAAAACACAATTACAACATGGGCACAAATGCGGGAATCCTTATCGGGGAGCAACTTGGAAACACTGCGGGGGTAATTATAACCGTGGCGAAAATCGGGATAATGGCTAGCAAAGAAACAACACGAGATCACCACCACGACCAAGTTATGATCCACCGAAGAACGAAGACGAAGATCAAAGCTTGAAGGATTTAATGAAGACTTTCATTCACACCCAAAATACAAAGAATGACGCTGTGAAAAATCAATTGAAGGTATTAAATGATCACATCGAGCAAGGGCAGCGAAATCAGCAAGCAGCAATGCAAGACTTGGAACGAAGATTTGATCGCATGAATGATCGGTTTTCGAGTAAGCCACCGGGCCGGTTGATATCGCATATTTATACGTTTATTTCTATGCGATATTCGGTTGTTTTTCATAATAAACATGATGGATAGGATAGGTTGTTGCATTTAATCGTGTGGAAAAGTTGTTTTGCCTATTTTATAGGTTTATATGATTGAGAAGTGGAAATGGTGGATGAAATGAGCTTAAATGACGAGAAATGGTGATTTCTGACGAAGAGAACGAAGCCCTACACAACCAGAACGTCGCAGTATCACCTCCACCGTTTTGATCATAACTTCTTCATACGATATCCGATTTAGGTGATTCAAATTGGAGAAGAAAGAAGAAAGAGAGAGCTACACAACCAGAAATCCGAATATGGGAAAAAGGTGTCACAATGCGACGTCCTAACATCCTAGAACGACGCCCTCCCGCAGTTTTCGCAGAATTGGAATTGGACTCGAACTCGTTTTCCTCTTGATTTATCTCTATAAATACCAACGCAAACGATCATTTTTCATGATCAACTATTCCCTCACGTATCTGGAGTTGGATATCACGGTTTGGAAGCTTGGATAGCAAGTAAAAGAGTTAGAGTTGGAGTACGATTACAATTCGGTCACGAATCGAATTTCGACTTTTCTAGTTTGTCTTTCTTTCTTTTTCAAGACTTTTATGTTATGTTTTCTTCATTTTTTGCTGCTTATTTAGACTTTATTATGAGTAGCTAAATAACTTTTATGCTCGTTTGATTTATGGAACTTGTTTGACGTTATGTTTCGTTATTGATCGTTTTAGGTGTTTATGTTTAATCGTTGATCCTTAATTGTTTGTGTTTTGATATATTACTATAAGTTGTTTATATTCATATTAGTTAATCAATATTCTAGGTATTAGAGAGGAATCTAGATATATTAATTAACTTGTATGAAATAATCGGTTGGTCTTTAATTGGTTTAAAATTGTTAGGATTCAAGAGGACCTTGTCACACCCCGCAAAAATGGCGGAACCGAGGTGTACAGAGAATACGGTATCAGAGATTCAAAGGTTACATCAACATAAGTAAACCATACATAATCAACATAGATAAATAAGTTTAAAATAGCATACTTATTACAATCATCCGAAAATATCAAAATACGGCTACAGCGTTTGGGATACTAAGGAATTAACAGAAGCAAAATAAATTCCATGCAAGTAATCCACGTAGCCACCAAGCATAACATCAAAAAGTGTAACCTCAAATCCCTGAAAAGCGTTAAAATACGACGTCAACATAAAGTTGGTGAATTATTCGCAATAATTAATAAAAACATGATAGTATAAAAGATTCAAAAATGTTTTGACTCAAAAGTGATATGATTTGAAGATAAGTCATTTGAAAAATGATGTTCCAAAATATACGTGAAGTATACAAATCCTGTTAATAATATACCAATATAAATACCATAAAAATACCATAATAAAAATACCATACTGGATAGATAATAGCTTTAGGTACATACGGTACACCTGAACCATAACAATACTGGCAACTAACCCCACCTAGTGTCTTAAGCTAGGTTGTCCTCGAAATCATCGGTCATAACATTGCTAACACGGACAGGGCGCATCCATCATCCATCGTGTTAACAATGAGGGTTTGTTAGACCCATATAGCGCTATATATATAAACCGGCGGCTAAAAGTTAACAGGTGTGTATACGGGGCCTCGTACTACCACAAAGGCGGTACAAGTTTGGGTAAGACTAACCTAAAGCATTCATATCCATAATACATAATCATAATACATAATATACCATAAAATACATTTATACAACGCTAATCATGCCCAAAATGTAAAAGCGGTAAAAAGGGCAACGAATAACTCACAGAATAGCAATGCAATCCAAACAACGATATGTCGGGTAATAATATAACACGGTCAAGCTTCAACGTCTAAGTGCCCTAGACATCACATAAATAAATATGTCTAAGTATCTCTAAGTCTAGTGGGGTATGCCTTAACGATTAACGTTTTATACGGGTTTTAAAATGACTAACAGGAACATCGATTTAACAGAATTACAAACGTTTCGAAACTGCAGCAACGAGTTACGCTTCACGTAACTGAGAGTTACGCACGTAACTCAGTTACGTGATACCAACATAATTACGTGACTAGTTACGGGTAGGATCATAGTTACGTGCCATAGTTACGTGCACGTAACACAGTTACGTGACGTAACTGGGTTTTACGAAAAATTACATTCGGGATACGGTTTCGAGTGTTTTTAGGCGTCTAAATCATCCAATATCGAAACCCTATGTCCAGAATACGTTTAGGTAAATAATCCCTCAATAAATTTCGGGTTTTGATGGTAAAAAGTGGTGTTTTTGAGATAAATCTAAGAAAATAAAGTTTAAAACAAAATCGAAGAAATACTTACCCGATCGAGATGAAATTTGGAGGAATGATGAAGATGAATATGGTGAACGATAAACAGGCTTCAAAATTGAATTTCGACGGTCGGATCTTGAGATATTTTAGAGAGAAGTGTGTGTGTTTGTGTGTGTTTTCTAGAGAGAGAAATGAAAGGTGAAAATGGTGTGTGTAGGTGAAGGTAGGTGGATAAGACAAAATGGTGACAATCCCTATGTTGGTCTAATAAGACAAAAAGGTTGGTGAAGGACCATTTTTGTAATAGAAATCCCATAGGACTAGATTTGTAATAAAATTCTTGGAGGACTAAAATTGTAATACTTTTTAAACGTTAATCTTAATCGTATAAATAAGGCATAAAACCCCTAAACTTATCTTAAGAGCATACTAGACTTATACTAAAGGCACTTAGAACTAAACGTTCCCGACATAAAGATTCGAACCACATAAAATACAAATATGGTACTCATAAAATACGAGAAATACGAATACGATAAAACATAAAAAGGGATACAATAGGGTCAAAACATAAACATAAATAAATAAAACGAATACGGGTCGTTAGAAGTATACCTAGAAATTCGCGAATGTCAAAGTCTCCCCAAGTAAAAAGAAATTTCGTCCTCGAAATTATCACTTGGTACTACTTCCGGGGGACAGGTGAGGATACTTCCGCAGAATTTCATCTTCGCGTTCCCACGTGAACTCAGCTCCAAAACGGGAATTCCAACGAACCTTGACAATCGGGATCTTACTTCGTCGTAGACGCTTAACATCACTAGCAACGATCTCGATCGGTTCCTCAACGAAATGAAGCTTATCGTCGATCTGGAGTTTCTCAAGCGGAACTAATAGCGTCTTGTCAGCCAGGCATTTCTTCAACTGAGATACATGAAATACGTTATGTACGCTGCTCAGTTCTGCCGGCAATTCTAGTCGATACGCAGCTGGGCCGACGCGGGCTAAGATCTTGAACGGACCCGTGTATCTCGGACTCAGCTTGCTGCGCTTCACGAATCGGACAACCCCTTTCCATGGAGAAACCTTCAATAATACCATATCTCCAACACTGAACTCAAGAGGCTTCCTGCGCTTATCAGCATACTTTTTCTGTCGATCTCTTGCAGTAATTAATCGTTCCTTGATCTTGAAGATCTTGTCAGTGGTCTCTTGTATAATCTCCGGACCAGAAATCTGACTATCTCCAATTTCTGCCCAACATACAGGCGATCGACACTTGCGGCCATACAAAGCTTCAAAAGGTGCACACTTAATACTCGTGTGATAGCTGTTGTTGTACGAGAACTCAATCAACGGCAAATGAACGTCCCAACTACCACCAAAATCAATTGCGCAGGCTCGTAGCATATCTTCCATGGTCTGAATAGTTCTCTCACTCTGACCATCGGTCTGCGGATGATAGGCGGTACTCATATCTAACCTTGTACCCATAGCAGTCTGGAATGTCTTCCAAAATCGTGAGGTGAAACGAGCATCACGATCGGAAATAATTGATACAGGGACTCCGTGTTTCGATACAATCTCTGCAATATATAAACGCACGAATCTCTCCATCGGATAATTCTCACGAATCGGTAGAAAATGAGCAGACTTCGTCAACCGATCAACAATAACCCAGATACTGTCATAACCACTCGAAGATCTCGGAAGCTTCGTAACAAAATCCATAGTAATACGCTCCCATTTCCACTCGGGAATCTTCGGTTGTTGGAGTAGCCCAGACGGTTTCTGATACTCAATCTTCACTTTGGAACAGGTCAAACATCGACTAACATACTCGGCGATCTCACGCTTCATACCCGGCCACCAATAGAACTCTTTCAAGTCATGATACATTTTGTCGGAACCCGGATGCATGGAATAGTTAGACTTATGGGCTTCGTCCAGAATCAACTGACGGATACTAATCGGAACCCAAATACGCTCGAGGAAATACAGAACTCCATCCTCCTTCGGTTCTAATTCCAACGCCAACTTATACAACCTTTCCTCTTTAACACGGCCCTCTGTCATAATACCCTCTTGTGCCTGAATAATCCGAGCCTTCAAGCTCTTCTGAATAGATACCATCATAGAACGGATACGGACTGGTTTGACTGTTTCCTTACGACTTAGTGCATCAGCAACAACGTTCGCCTTACCAGGGTGGTAGCGAATGTCGCAATCATAGTCGTTCAATAACTCAACCCAGCGTCGTTGTCTCATGTTCAGCATCTTCTGATCGAATATGTGCTGAAGACTCTTGTGGTCGGTAAATACAGTACACTTGCTCCCATACAGATAATGTCTCCAAATCTTCAATGCGAAAACGACGGCTCCCAATTCTAGATCATGTGTCGTGTAATTCTGCTCATGGACTTTCAACTGACGCGAAGCGTAAGCTATAGCTTTACCATTCTGCATAAGCACACAACCCAGACCCTTGTGCGAAGCGTCGCAATAAACAACAAAATTCTCGGAACCAACTGGTAGACTAAGAATAGGAGCGTCACACAACCGTTGCTTCAATACCTGAAAGGCTCTCTCCTGATCGGAACCCCAAACGAATGGTTCACTCTTCTGTGTCAACTTTGTCATAGGTAAGGCGATTTTTGAGAAGTTCTCGATGAATCGGCGGTAATACCCAGCAAGACCCAAAAACGAACGGATTTCGGTCGGAGACTTTGGTGCAACCCAGCTTTTAACAGCTTCAATCTTAGCAGGATCAACGTGAATACCCTTCGCGCTAACCACGTGGCCAAGAAATTGAACTTCGGATAACCAGAACTCGCACTTAGAGAATTTCGCATACAACTTTTCCTTTCAAAGCACTTCTAGAACAAGACGCAAATGCTCTTCATGTTCCTTGCGACTTCGGGAATAGATCAGAATGTCGTCGATGAATACGATAACGAATTTGTCAAGATACGGACGACAAATACGGTTCATTAGATCCATGAATGCTGCAGGGGCGTTTGTCAGACCAAACGGCATCACCATGAACTCATAATGACCATATCGAGTACGAAAAGCGGTCTTAGGTATATCATCTTCCTAAACTCTCAACTGATGATAACCAGAGCGAAGATCGATCTTAGAGAAATAGCAAGAACCCTGAAGTTGATCGAATAAGTCGTCAATACGAGGAAGGGGATAACGGTTCTTCACAGTCAGCTTGTTTAACTCCCTATAATCAATACATAAACGCATGGAGCCATCCTTCTTCTTAACAAAGAGGACAGGAGCACCCCACGGGGAGAAACTAGGACGGATAAAACCCTTATCGACCAGTTCCTGAATTTGTTTTGACAACTCTAGCATCTCGGAAGGAGCCAAACGATATGGAGCTTTAGCAATAGGCGCTGCTCCAGGAACAAGATCAATACGAAAGTCGATTTGTCTCTGGGGAGGGAGTCCAGGTAAATCTTCGGGAAAAACGTCAGAATACTCGCGAACAATCGGTACACCCGTAGAATCTTTCTTCATCAAGTGAGCGAGATATAAGGAACAACCTTGACGGATATAGTCGCGAACTTTCAAACAAGAAAAAGTTCGCGACTATATCGTCAAGGTTGTTCCTTATATCTCGCTCACTTGATGAAGAAAGATTCTACGATAAAGATTGATGGTGTACCGATTGTTCGCGAGTATTCTGACGTTTTTCCCGAAGATTACCTGGACTCCCTCCCCAGAGACAAATCGACTTTCGTATTGATCTTGTTCCTGGAGCAGCGCCTATTGCTAAAGCTCCATATCGTTTGGCTCCTTCCGAGATGCTAGAGTTGTCAAAACAAATTCAGGAACTGGTCGATAAGGGTTTTATCCACCTAGTTTCTCCCCGTGGGGTGCTCCTGTCCTCTTTGTTAAGAAGAAGGATGGCTCCATGCGTTTATGTATTGATTATAGGGAGTTAAACAAGCTGACTGTGAAGAACCGTTATCCCCTTCCTCGTATTGACGACTTATTCGAACTTCAGGGTTCTTGCTATTTCTCTAAGATCGATCTTCGCTCTGGTTATCATCAGTTGAGAGTTTAGGAAGATGATATACCTAAGACCGCTTTTCGTACTCGATATGGTCATTATGAGTTCATGGTGATGCCGTTTGGTCTGACAAACGCCCCTGCAGCATTCATGGATCTAATGAACCGTATTTGTCGTCCGTATCTTGACAAATTCGTTATCGTATTCATCGACGACATTCTGATCTATTCCCGAAGTCGCAAGGAACATGAAGAGCATTTGCGTCTTGTTCTAGAAGTGCTTCGAAAGGAAAAGTTGTATGCGAAATTCTCTAAGTGCGAGTTCTGGTTATCCGAAGTTCAATTTCTTGGCCACGTGGTTAGCGCGAAGGGTATTCACGTTGATCCTGCTAAGATTGAAGCTGTTAAAAGCTGGGTTGCACCAAAGTCTCCGACCGAATCCGTTCGTTTTTGGGTCTTGCTGGGTATTACCGCCGATTCATCGAGATTCTCCAAAATCGCCTTACCTATGACAAAGTTGACACAGAAGAGTGAACCATTCGTTGGGGTTCCGATCAGGAGAGAGCCTTTCAGGTATTGAAGCAGCGGTTGTGTGACGCTCCTATTCTTAGTCTACCAGTTGGTTCCGAGAATTTTGTTGTTATTGCGACGCTTCGCACAAGGGTCTGGGTTGTGTGCTTATGCAGAATGGTAAAGCTATAGCTTACGCTTCGCGTCAGTTGAAAGTCCATGAGCAGAATTACACGACACATGATCTAGAATTGGGAGCCGTCGTTTCGCATTGAAGATTTGGAGACATTATCTGTATGGGAGCAAGTGTACTGTATTTACCGACCACAAGAGTCTTCAGCACATATTCGATCAGAAGATGCTGAACATGAGACAACGACGCTGGGTTGAGTTATTGAACGACTATGATTGCGACATTCGCTACCACACTGGTAAGGCGAACGTTGTTGCTGATGCACTAAGTCGTAAGGAAACAGTCAGTCCGTATCCGTTCTATGATGTATCTATTCAGAAGAGCTTGAAGGCTCGGATTATTCAGGCACAAGAGGGTATTATGACAGAGGGCCGTGTTAAAGAGGAAAGGTTGTATAAGTTGGCGTTGGAATTAGAACCGAAGGAGGATGGAGTTCTGTATTTCCTCGAGCGTATTTGGGTTCCGATTAGTATCCGTCAGTTGATTCTGGACGAAGCCATAAGTCTAACTATTCCATGCATCCGGGTTCCGACAAAATGTATCATGACTTGAAAGAGTTCTATTGGTGGCCGGGTATGAAGCGTGAGATCGCCGAGTATGTTAGTCGATGTTTGACCTGTTCCAAAGTGAAGATTGAGTATCAGAAACCGTCTGGGCTACTCCAACAACCGAAGATTCCCGAGTGGAAATGGGAGCGTATTACTATGGATTTTGTTACGAAGCTTCCGAGATCTTCGAGTGGTTATGACAGTATCTGGGTTATTGTTGATCGTTGACGAAGTCTCATTTTCTACCGATTCGTGAGAATTATCCGATGGAGAGATTCGTGCGTTTATATATTGCAGAGATTGTATCGAAACACGGAGTCCCTGTATCGATTATTTCCGATCGTGATGCTCGTTTCACCTCACGATTTTGGAAGACATTCCAGACTGCTATGGGTACAAGGTTAGATATGAGTACCGCCTATCATCCGCAGACCGATGGTCAGAGTGAGAGAACTATTCAGACCATGGAAGATATGCTACGAGCCTGCGCAATTGATTTTGGTGGTAGTTGGGACGTTCATTTGCCGTTGATTGAGTTCTCGTACAACACAGCTATCACACGAGTATTAAGTGTGCACCTTTTGAAGCTTTGTATGGCCGCAAGTGTCGATCGCCTGTATGTTGGGCAGAAATTGGAGATAGTCAGATTTCTGGTCCGGAGATTATCCAAGAGACCACTGACAAGATCTTCAAGATTAAGGAACGATTAATTACTGCAAGAGATCGACAGAAAAAGTATGCTGATAAGCGCAGGAAGCCTCTTGAGTTCAGTGTTGGAGATATGGTATTATTGAAGGTTCTCCATGGAAAGGGGTTGTCCGATTCGTGAAGCGCAGCAAGCTGAGTCCGAGATACACGGGTCCGTTCAAGATCTTAGCCCGCGTCGGCCCAGCTGCGTATCGACTAGATTTGCCGGCAGAACTGAGCAGCGTACATAACGTATTTCATGTATCTCAGTTGAAGAAATGCCTGGCTGACAAGACGCTATTAGTTCCGCTTGAGAAACTCCAGATCGACTGATAAGCTTCATTCGTTGAGGAACCGATCGAGATCGTTGCTAGTGATGTTAAGCGTCTACGACGAAGTAAGATCCCGATTGTCAAGGTTCGTTGGAATTCCCGTTTTGGAGCTGAGTTCACGTGGGAACGCGAAGATGAAATTCTGCGGAAGTATCCTCACCTGTCTCCCCAAGTAGTACCAAGTGATAATTTCGAGGACGAAATTTCTTTTTACTTGGGGACTTTGACATTCGCGAATTTCTAGGTATACTTCTAACGACCCGTATTCGTTTTATTTATTTATGTTTATGTTTTGACCCTATTGTATCCCTTTTTATGTTTATCGTATTCGTATTCTCGTATTTTATGAGTACCATATTTGGATTTTATGTGGTCGAATCTTTATGTCGGGAACGTTTAGTTCTAAGTGCCTTTAGTATAGAGTCTAGTATGCTCTTAAGATAAGTTTAGGGGTTTTATGCCTTATTTATACGATTAAGATTAACGTTTAAAAAGTATTACAATTTTAGTCCTTCAAAAATTTCATTACAAAACTAGTCCTATGGGATTTCTATTACAAATTTGGTCCTACAAGTATCCCACCAAACTTTTTGTCTTATTGGACCAACATAGGGATTGTCACCATTTTGTCTTATCCACCTACCACTTTCACCTACACACCATTTCCCCCTTTCACTTCTCTCTCTAGAAAACACACACAAACACCCACACTTCTCTCTAAAATATCTCAAGATCCGACCGTCGAAATTCGATTTTGAAGCTTGATTATCGTTCACCACGTTCATCTTTATCATTCCTCCAAATTTCATCTCGATCGGGTAAGTATTTCTTCGATTTTGTTTTAAACTTTATTTTCTTAGATTTATCTCAAAAACACCACTTTTTACCATCAAACCCGAAATTATTGAGGGATTATTTACCTAAACGTATTCTGGACATAGGGTTTCGATATTGGATGATTTAGACGCCTAAAAACACTCGAAACCGTATCCCGAATGTAATTTTTCGTAAAACCCAGTTACGTCACGTAACTGTGTTACGTGCACGTAACTATGGCACGTAACTATGATCCTACCGTAACTAGTCACGTATTATGTTGGTATCACGTAACTGAGTTACGTGCGTAACTCTCAGTTACGTGAAGCGTAACTCGTTGCTGCAGTTCGAAACGTTTGTAATTCTGTTAAATCGATGTTCCTGTTAGTCATTTTAAAACCCGTATAAAACGTTAATCGTTACTAGACTTAGAGATACTTAGACATATTTATTTATGTGATGTCTAGGGCACTTAGACGTTGAAGCTTGACCGTGTTATATTATTACCCGACATATCGTTGTTTGGATTGCATTGCTATTCTGTGAGTTATTCGTTGCCCTTTTACCGCTTTTACATTTTGGGCATGATTAGCGTTGTATAAATGTATTTTATGGTATATTATGTATTATGATTATGTATTATGGATATGAATGCTTTAGGTTAGTCTTACCCAAACTTGTACCGCCTTTGTGGTAGTACGAGGCCCCGTATACACACCTGTTAACTTTTAGCCGCCGGTTTATATATATAGCGCTATATGGGTCTAACAAACCTCATTGTTAACACGATGGATGATGGATGCGCCCTGTCCGTGTTAGCAATGTTATGACCGATGATTTCGAGGACAACCTAGCTAAGACACTAGGTGGGGTTAGTTGCCAGTATTGTTATGGTTCAGTGTACCGTATGTACCTAAAGCTATCCAGTATGTATTTTTATTATGGTATTTTATGGTAGTTATATGGTATATTATTAACAGGATTTGTATACTTCACGTATATTTTGGAACATCATTTTTCAAATGACTTATCTTCAAATCATATCACTTTTGAGTCAAAACATTTTTGAATCTTTTATACTATCATGTTTTTATTAATTATTGCGAATAATTCACCAACTTTATGTTGACGTCGTATTTTAACGCTTTTCAGGGATTTGAGGTTACACTTTTTGATGTTATGCTTGGTGGCTACGTGGATTACTTGCATGGAATTTATTTTGCTTCTGTTAATTCCTTAGTATCCCAAACGCTGTAGCCGTATTTTGATATTTTCGGATGATTGTAATAAGTATGCTATTTTAAACTTATTTAATCTATGTTGATTATGTATGGTTTACTTATGTTGATGGTAACCTTTGAATCTCTGATACCGTATTCTCTGTACACCTCGGTTCCGCCATTTTTGCGGGGTGTGACAAGGGGTCCTCTTGAATCCTAACAATTTTAAACCAATTAAAGACCACCGATTATTTCATACAAGTTAATTAATCTATCTAGATTCCTCTCGAATACCTAGAATATTGATTAACTAATCTGAATATAAGCAATTTATAGTAATATATCAAAACACAAACAATTAAGGATCAACGATTAAACATAAACACCTAAAACGATCAATAACGAAACATAACGTCAAACAAGTTCCATAAATCAAACGAGCATAAAAGTTATTTAGCTACTCATAATAAAGTCTAAATAAGCAGCAAAAAATGAAGAAAACATAACATAACGTCTTGAAAAAGAAAGAAAGACAAACTAGAAAAGTCGAAATTCGATTCGTGACCGAATTGTAATCGTACTCCAACTCTAACTCTTTTACTTGCTATCCAAGCTTCCAAACCGTGATATCCAACTCCAGATACGTGAGGGAATAGTTGATCATGAAAATGATCGTTTGCGTTGGTATTTATAGAGATAATCGAAAACGAGTTCGAGTCCAATTCCAATTCTGCGAAAACTGCGGGAGGGCGTCGTTCTAGGATGTTAGGACGTCGCATTGTGACACCTTTTTCCCATATTCGGATTTCTGGTTGTGTAGCTCTCTCTTTCTTCTTTCTTCTCCAATTTGAATCACCTAAATCGGATATCGTATGAAGAAGTTATGATCAAAACGGTGGAGGTGATACTGCGACGTTCTGGTTGTGTAGGGCTTCGTTCTCTTCGTCAGAAATCACCATTTCTCGTCATTTAAGCTCATTTCATCCACCATTTCCACTTCTCATCATATAAACCTATAAAATAGGCAAAACAACTTTTCCACACGATTAAATGCAACAACCTATCCTATCCATCATGTTTATTATGAAAACAACCGAATATCGCATAGAAATAAACGTATAATATGCGATATCAACCGCCCGGTGGCTTACTCGAAAACCGATCATTCATGCGATCAAATCTTCGTTCCAAGTCTTGCATTGTGCTGCTTGCTGATTTCGCTTGCCCTTGCTCGATGTGATCATTTAATACCTTCATTGATTTTTCACAGCGTCATTCTTGTATTTTGGGTGTGATGAAAGTCTTCATTAATCCTTCAAGCTTTGATCTTCGTCTTCGTTCTTCGGTGG